>PVLA01001612.1:0-340469 GCA_004027455.1 Hydrochoerus hydrochaeris | reverse complement strand
TTCTCTTATTTTTCTTCTTCTTTTTCCTGTCCTCCCCTTCCTCCTCCTCTTTTTAATTCTCCTCGTCTTCTTCCTCCTCCTTTTCCTATTCTTTTTGTCTTTTTGAGATGGGTTCCACCGTGTAGCTCAGGCTGTTCTAGAACTCGTTATGTAGCCTAGGCTGGCCTCAAACTCACAATAATCCTTCTACCTCCGCCTCTTGAGTGCTGGGATAATAGATGTGCGCCACTATGCCCAGCAATATTATTTCTTCTAATGCATGAATATGGGATGCCATTCAATTTTTTGTGTCCTGTTCAATTTTGCATGAATGTCCTATAGTTTTCATTATAGAGATCTTTTGCCTTACTATTCAAATTTATTCTTAGGAATGTTATTTTTTGTAGGTATTGTAAATATGATTGCTTTCATGTTTGTTATCTTTTTCAGTCTACTAGTATACATGCTGATAAGAGAGACACTGTCTTATCTGTTCATTCTGCATTCTTAGTTTCTAGGATATAATAGATAATACTTTAATATTTGTTAACAAAATTTATCTTGTGTATTTCATTATTCAGAAAGTTGTATTTGTAGTTGAAACATCTGATAGTGATCAAAGAACAAAATAAAATATATATATAGCAAATTCATCAAATAAAAGTAAGATATTTAATGACTTGAGGGAAAAGGTGTACCTATATATATATATATATAGACATAACATAAAGTGTAGTTTTCAAAATATATTTAATTTTCATTTGTCCATTCCAACTTTTTGCACATAATAAATTTATTTTGAGAAGTAAAAATAGCCAAATGGAGATCAGTTAACAGGTTGTTAGAGTAGTCTAGGTGAGAAAGCATTATGACCTTTTATAGGATTAGAAAGAACAGACTATGTCTTAGTTCATTTTCTGCTGCTTTGACAAAATATCACAGATTTGGGCCAATTATAAGTAGCAGTAGCTCTTTCCACTTCTGCATTTGGAGGCAAGACAGTTTAAGATCAAGGCGTTACATATGGTGACACCTTGTTGCACCATAATGTGGTGGGAGGGGCAAGTGACCATGTATGAGACCAAAAAAAAAATAGGGCGGAACTCAGACTTTTAAACATCAGGGCTCTACTCTGATGATAAGGGGATTAACCCATTCATAAGAGTAAGGGCTCTTGATCTAAGTATACTTAAAGACCCCACTTGTTAATACTGTTACCATGTAAATTAAATTCATCATCAGTTTTGGAGTGTCATTCAAGCCATAGCAGATTAGAATCAAGAGGAATTTAAAATACAGAGACAGGTGGACTTAATTATGTTTGAGCAAGGACGTGATGACAAGGATGACTCATGTTTCTGGCTAAATGGACTGTGGTACCCCTCACTCAGATGGTCAGGAAGACAAGAATAGATGTGAGGAGAAGACTAATGACATTATTTTGTCTTGTTACTCCTTCATCTGGCTAACTTGACACCAAACTTATAAAAAAGTTATAGCTTGAATTACTCAGATTTCCAAAATTTCACTTTGCTCTTCTTAATAGACTCAACTAAGCAATACACTGATTAAAAATCATTACCATTTTTGCATGATACTACAAATTATTAATAGAAGTATAACCTAGCCTGAAGAAAATCAGTGGCATGTGCTCATTCTACTACAGATAGAAAAAGCTGGATTTTAGAATTGGCTCTGTATCATTAACTTACTGTATGATTTTTGGTCATACAACTTCAATTTCTTTATATGTAAAATGAGGTTGTTGACATGGCAATTAAACTCTTGCTGATCTATTCTCTGACTTAGAAAGTGAAGAAGAGTCATGTTTATTTTAAGAACTAAAAAGAGTACTTATAAATAAGTTATGTAAAATTTGCTGCGAGTAAAAATATGTTGTCCTATAAGGTAGCTAACAGTGGCTGCCATTTAATGAGTTTATCATGTGTCTTTTTCCTTACCTATGTTTTCTTATTTAATCATCACAATAACCATACAATGTATTACTATCTTCATTTTATGGAGGAAACAGGAGACTTGGAGAGTAAAAGTTAGCCAAGCTAATACTGATAACGAGTGGTAAATTCAAGAGTGGGACCTAATTTTGTCTCATTGCAAAACCCATGTATTTTTTAATTTAAACTACTGCCTCTGTTGCATAACAGGTTGCTTAAATATGTTATTGCATTTTGGACACTGAATGTTAGAAGCAGAAGAAAAATTGTGCCTTTTGTCTGTCTAACCTCTTGTTTTACAAGTGAAGAAAATGAAGAACAGAAAGGAGGGTGTGCTATTACCCAACAGTAAGATTTCTGGTGAGTATCAAAGACCAGGTCCCATATCTTAGATAACCTGTTCATTACTTTTGCTAATTAGATAGCCTGAAGATAGGGTCATTGTAAATGTGAAAAGTAATAATCTTACAAGGGCCTTGAGATAACAAATGTGTTCTAATAGTGCTATTTTGAGGAAAAGAAACAGTGAAAGGAGTTTTTTTAGCCTTTTCACAAACACAAAGTATGATTAAAGAAAGAAATACTATTTACACAGTCACTTGTCAATTAGCCTCAGATTCCCTAGGGGAAAATGATCCTGTATTTTATGATGTGTACTGTTTCTGTTGAACCCACACAGTTGGCTCAAGGCTGGTCCTTTATATGGAGAGAAATCCAAGAAGCTAAATGACTTGGTCTTTTCCACAAGCAATAATTGGGATGAAATACTGGCATTCTCCTTCAAAAAAAATAACAAGAAATTATAGGTGAGTATAGTGGCATTGCACGTTTTGTTGAAATCACACAAAGGATGGAGAGAAGCAAATAATGGGGTGGTCCTTTTCATTGAGAGTCACTGATTTGGGTCATACAATAAAAACTGATCTGTTTTGACATGTCTGCCTGAGGACAGTAACTTGAAAACTTCAGACAGAGAGATGAGGTTTTCTTTGCTTTTCACATTTCTATTTTATGTCTACAGAGATAAAACACAATAAATTTGGGTAAGAATGTATCAGGTAGAAATCAGAGCTGATGAATTCTAAGCTTACATAAACTAAGGTTCCCAATACTGGGTGCTTTTCTGTTTCCTTGTCAGCAGACTTAGTAAAACAAGATAGATGTTCTGAGTCCTCCTAACTCCCGTCTTATTACAGGCATCGTGATTGCTTCGTTGAAACAGAAGAGGATTTAGTGGGCTAAGGTGTGAGGAGAGGGAGATTGAAGGGAGGAGGCAGCATATGGAGTAATGACTTGTGTTCATAGGAAGTTCAAGAGGAGAAAGTACAGAATCCGGCCCCCTGTAGTAACTGACGAACAACTACCATTTCTTATTTTCCTGAAGGCACTGCAGGTACCCAGTGCCCACAGCTATCCTGGCCTGAGAGTTTAATCTCAGAGAAAGATCAGAGCAAATGCTTGTAAGGTTGACCACTCACCTTTATACAGTTTTGTTGATTTCGTAAAAATAGTGGCATTTAAGTGACTTTACTAAAATCATTTACTGAAGATATCCAGCATTCTGAGTGCCTTCCTGATCTTTTCAAGGTATAGTTGTGGTTTTATGTGCCCTGAAGTTATATCTGAAATATGTTTCTTTTCATTGCTTCAAGGGATTCCGTGACCTTGCAGCCTGTTAGTATCTAATAGTATGGCTAGCTGTACCCGCATTTCCTAGGTAGTTGGGAATTTTCATAGAATGCCCATTTTTCTCTTAAGTAGTCTTTTCCTTCATTAAACTCCACATACTTTTCAAGGTCCACATTCAGTCCTACCTCTCTCATGAAACATTTTTTTCTCCCTGTTTCTATGATGTTCTACCACCATGATTGAAATCAGCCCTTACTCTTCTACTAGCTTGTTGATTTTTATTTCCATGAAAGTAATTGTACCCATAATTTCCTTCTCTAATACATTGTTTGAGATGTGATAGAAAAAAAGTGTATTTTTAAATAAAAACACTATTGTAGTAAAAGACATTGCTATTAATCCCCCTCAAACTACAACCTTTCCCTTGAGCACATTTATCCCATTCATTGTTTTTGTCACTTTCTAAAACAGTTCTGGAAGTTCTTTTTCAAGAGTACATTTAGTAGTGCTTTTGTGGCCACCCTCTGTGTCCTGAATTAATTAAAAATATTTACCTTTCACAATCATTTTGAGTTTGGAGAAAAGCCACAAGTCACTTAGAGCCTGATCAGTGAATAAGATGGATGAGGACACATTATAATGTTTTTTATAAGCCTTCTTCCCATTTGATGACACTTGACAGCAACTTCTCTGTATTTTTGATCATACATTTAATGACATCCATAAGTGTGTTTGAATGGATGGGGAGTCTTTTAAGGAGTTGAATGGCAAATATGTCATTTACTATAGCAATTATTTTTTGAAACTTTTTTCAGTTACCTCCTGTATTTTTATGTTAAACTTTTTGATTCATTTGGAATTTATTGAGGTACATGATATGAGTCACATCTCCAAATTCACTTCTCTTGTTACTAATACAGCTTTCCCAACATCATTTATTTGTGAAATGATTCTAGCATGTGATGTGTGTTTGTGCATGTGTATGTGTGTATATGTACTTGTGTGTTCTAGTATACTAGGGAAGTTTTTACAAGAATTTTGCTTTATTTCTCTAACACATTCTATTTTGTTGATCAATACTTTTTATTTAAAGAGAAATAAAAACAAGAAAAAGGTAGAAATATTACAGAATTTCAAGAAAAGAAGATAAATAGTAAGAAATCACTAGTTGATGCATTACATATTGTTCTCTTAGAAATAGTTATTCAAGTTACAGAATTAAAGCACACAAAGTGGACACTCAAGCAGTGAGAGTGCAAACAGATCTGTTCAACAATCCCACAAGAACCTAGAAATACGGTCATCAATCCCACACACCTAAACATACATGCAGCTATATCTTTATAGCACTTCCTATTTCCTCTTTTTTTACAATAGCAATTATACATTTTTAAAAATTTTATTTAAAGAGAAGAAAAAAAGAAAAAAAAAACAAAAAAGGGTAGCAATAACAGAGAATTCTAAAAGAAAGAAAGAAAAAGAGAATGAAAAAAATCCCCACTAAGAAATCAGTAATTTATAAATTACGTACTGTCATCCTGGATGTAGTTGTTCAAGTTACAAAGTTAAAGGGTACATAGTAAATACTCAAACGGTCAGACTACAAACAGTTCTGCTTAAAGATCCAACAATATTTGTTTTTAACCTGACACCAAAAAATCTTTTATATATATGGGTTTGTGATAAAATTTGAAGTCTAAGAAGCTTTCTACCACATTACTTAACAATATCTTTTGACATTTTCATCTTCTTTTTCATCACTTTTATGTGAATCTCATCAATTTATTATAACATGTAAAATATCTTGTAGAAAGTTTAATTGATGTTGAATTATATCTTCACTTTAATTGAAAGAATATGAACTTTCTTACATTTTAGCCTTTGCCAGTCAGGCTCTTGTGTTTACCCAAGGCTTTCTTTATTTCTCCAATATGGTTTTAAAATTTCATTCGAATATATTTTTTCCATCATTGTTAAATTTCCCGAAGTACTTTTGAACTGATGATCTCATTCATTGTTTAGGACTTTTTATTGTAAGTCAGTAGAAGGATTTAGATGGAGAGAAAAATGACTGATCTATAATAGACTTTTTTCTTCAGGATTTATCATGACTTTTTTGCTAAAATGTTTATTGAGATATAATTTACATGTTATAGGGTCATACATACAAAGTATATGCTTAAGTAGTTTTTCATATACTCAGAGTTGTGTAACCATCACTGTGACCAATTTTAGAACATTTTAGACACCCAAAAAAGAAATCGCATAGCCTTCATTGGTTCACTGTTCTGTAAAATGGGCAAAAACTAGGGAATTTTGTCTGTGTAGAATGATCTATTTCTGGATGCTTCATTTAAACAGAATTATAGAGTAAAAGCGACTCTTAAGGAGAAACAAATACAACTAAGTATCTTCTAAGTGCTTCATAAATTTTTAAAATGTAGTCTTTGGAACAGTCATTTAAGTTAGGTAATATTAATTCCACTGTAGATAAGAAAATAGATGGCTGAGAGACTGAGAAATTTGCCCATTTATATCATTGAGAAGGATGTAGATCCTTTGGCTGGATGTCTGACCACATAATTTTTGCTTTCTTATAGCGAGGAGATTTGGAAAGTTTCCCTCCCGCACTTTTGCCTCTATGGTCCTCAGTGAATTGCAGAAAGACCAAATACCAACCTGACTTTTCTGGCATTGTGAGAGCTGAAGTAGCAAAGGACACACTCGTGGAACCACAGAAATTTTTTTCAACTTTTCTGCACCAGATATTCAGAATGACAAACTAGTGATCTTTGCACAGTTTGACTCACAGAGCCAGGGGAAATTAGAGCTCAAAGCTGAAGAAAGCCTGAGAGACCACCTAGTTTAGCTGCCTCATTTTATTGGTGAAGAAACTAGGACCCAGAGTAAAGAAGTAATTCACCGAAGGTCATATAGCTCAAACATAGTGACAAAGAATTGCTTTTCATCTGTTGTTAGAGGAACAAATGTAAGAAAGGTGAAAGTTCTCTCGACAATAACCGTAGAAAGTGAGTTAAAAAGAAAGTGAAATAAGGTTGTGAAAACGTCACTGAATTAGGTCAGGAGATCAGAGTTACAGCCCCAGAGCCGCCACTAATTTACTAAGAACCCCGACAAGTCCTTTGACCTCTCTGGACTTCTGTTTCTTTACCTAGAAACAAGTGGGCTGGAATAGATTATATTTTTGTAAGCCTGGCACTTATGAAACACACAAGAAATTTTATTGAATAGGTATACAAGTGAACTTTTGCTAAAATCTAATTGTTAAATCCTATTTTTGGAAGATTCAAAGCCAGCTATGTACCTGAAGAACAGAAGAGGGGCTAAATCAACTTTTTTGAGAAAAATCACTGTAAATTTAAATGCCTTTAAGAATAAGTACATGGTTGTATTTTTTTTAAAAAAATATGAAAGGTCACTTCCTCAACAATTAGGGGAGGCTGATTATCCCAACACGTAAGTATTCAAGACACATTAGCTAAGATAATAATAGGCCTGTTCTAGTTCCTATCATGACAGCAGTTCATGCATCAGAATGTGTGGATGGGAGCATCAAATCGTTTCTTTTATAATGTCTTAATTTTGTATGTTTATTTCCTTTGAGAAGAAAGAGCACTTCAATCTTGTTTTAAATATGAAAAGATTTCATCATGTTTTAAGGACTAATAGTCACTTACTCATTCAAGTAATATTTATTCAATACTTACAATGCATGCAGATGCCAAGGAAAATAGTTATCCTAAAATGGGAAAATTTCAAAATGACACAAGAATGTGAAACTAGCATTTTAAAAAAAAAACTGTCTTTCTTATGATACAAGATAGTGAATTGCCTAGAGCTGTTTGTTTAAAGCTTCACAGGTTGAAAATTTCACAGTAAAGCAGCAGAGCAGATGATGTGTGTGTAGGGGGGTGAGTGGGAGGGCAAAAAGTGCAGCTCTGTAAGCAGGAGCTGGAGCAGGCAGTAGAAAATGATCATATTGATGGATTCCTCCTCCCTCTCCTCCCTTCCATGATGGAATAATAATAGGGATCCATTCCATGTGTATTGTAACACCCTTCAGAGTTTACAGAGTGCTTTCACATTCATTATCTTATTTGATCCTTATACCACCCCTAAAAGAGGCATAACCCAGTATTGCTTTTTTTCCATTTGGGAGAGGAGAAAATAGGAGACTCCATGAAGTTAAGTGGTTTTTCCACCACTGAATAACAAAGCAAATGAATACTGAATCTGTGCCTTTATTTTTGAAAGTAGTTCTCTTTCCATTGCTTCCACTCAACCCTGTGTTTTCTCTTCCAATCTTTCCGTTTAGAGGTGTAAGGTGCAAACTGTTCCACTGGGTGGGTTGCTTTGCTAAGCTGCATCAACATCAATATCAGGATTTAATCCTAAAAATTTGGTATGACAGAAAAAAGTGAATTATTACCATAAGCCAACTCCTTTTCATCTCCAAACTGTGTGTGGGGAGGTATGGGTATAGAAAGGGAATGGATCATCAAGATTACATTTCAGCTAGTCTTCCAAAAATTCACTTCTGTCCATCTAAAATGATATTGACTCACATGTAATGCCTCTGCTTCCATTTGGTAAAATATGGGGCCAAAACATAGTGGAAGCAGTCATGAAGGAATGGAGAAAATCATTCAGTGAGCACTTCATATGTATCAAATGTTTTACTTAAAAATTTTTCATTTAATTTTCACAATTGCCCCATGACATAGGTCTTACTGGTGTTCTTCAGAGGGTAAACTAAAGCTTAGATAGTTTGATTCCCAGGTCACAGAACTAGTGATCTCAACAAAGATTCAGATAGGTCTTTATGACTCTGAATCAGTGATCTTGACACACAATCAAATAATGGGCTTATGTTTTCTAGTAAATTGAGACTCATATATTCTCTCTCTCTCTCTCTCTCTCTCTCTCTCTCTCTCTCTCTGTGTGTGTGTGTGTGTGTATGTCTCTGTTTTTCTCTTCTTGCTTGATTGCTTCCTTCTTTCTTTCCTTCTTTCCTTCGTTTTTTCTTTCCTTCTCTTTCATCTTTTTAACAAATTTTTGAAGCGTTTGGGATTTAAGCCTGGACCTCATACATGCTAGACAAATGCTCTACCACAGAGTTGCATCCTCAGCCTGTTATTTTCATATTAATCAAGTTTATAACTGCCCTTTAGAGCTCCCAGTTTCTAGCCTCTAGCCAAATAGAAATAGCCCCTCTAAAAACCACTTAATGATCACTGTCCAGAGATCTACAGAGATTCTCAGTTAGTTTATATTCTGTAAGTGAGGATGGAGCTGAATGGACTCATGCCTTTTCTTGCTTGGTGCTTTTCCAAGTAGACGTTTCTGCCAATTTTGTGAGGCATCAAGGCAGTATCAGTGATAGCCTATGACCTTAGGAGAGCAGTCAGATCTATGCACTTAGCATCAGTATCACCTCAGTTCAACCACTTCATCACTGGGTTTTTAAAAATTTGTTTTGTTTTGTTTTGTTTTTGCTGAGCCATATCTGCTGAGTCCTTGTGGAAGTAATAGTTAGTTTTGTGCATTTCCTTTGCCCCAGGCAGAATCAAAGGAATTAACTGACGATGAGACAAAAGTACATGAATTCTGAGTTTGATTCTTCCTTGGGTACACTTTCACAGGATCCAGGTTTTGGCTTTAAATTTGAGCTCAGTTTCCTACTGTCAATCAGGGGTATTATGAGTTTTTGCTAGTCAGGAGAAGGTCATGTCTCTAAAAAAAATCTACTAATCAACACAAACAGTGAGTACTGTTGACTTCTGTTTTGGAAATAATATTAAAATTACTAAGGGTTGTGGTAGGGTTTGTCTTTGAAGTTGAAATTAGTTGACATTTTTGCCCTATTACTACCTCATTTCCAATAATTCCTTGGTCAACTTTTCTAAAGGGGAGAGAGATTGAGATGGACTTCCACAGCCTCATTTTTTTCTAAGAGTTCTTAGCCCTGTTTCAGTAAGGAGCACAAACTCCCATTCATTTTTTGGTAAATGCTGTCAAGTGCCTTTTGTCCCAAGGTCCCTTACTTCCTTCCCTATTTGTGTTTTTTTTTTTACTTTCTATGTTTTCCTTACCTCCTTTTTCTTCCTTCCCATTTGTCTTCAGCTTTTACATCTTCCAGGATACACCTGGGAAATAGTAATCGTATTTGGGAAGGTATCTAAAGTGACACTAAAGATCAGGGAAATTTTGGGTTGTGCCATAGATCTGTGCTTTGAGTGGGAAGGTCTTACCCATATAACAAAGTTTTCTCTTGTCTCTCTCTTCAGGCATATCAAAAGGGCTTTTAATTAGTCAAAAATAATTCTCAACTTGTGTCAATGGAAAATTCATTGATAATGACTGAATTCATCCTTCTTGGCATGACAGACAACCCTTGGCTTGCAGTTCTGCTATTTGGTGTCTTCTTTATTGTTTATATCATCACTGTGGTGGGGAATCTGGGACTGGTGTTCTTGACTGGAATCAGTTCATGCCTCCACAGCCCCATGTACTTTTTCCTTTCTAATCTTTCCTTTCTTGATGTCTGTTTCTCTTCAATCACTACCCACAAAGACTTTGGCAAATTTATTATTTCAGCAGCGGGAAGTTTCTTTCCTTGGATGTATGACTCAGATGGGTTTGTTCATAATCTTTGCCTCTGCTGAATGCAATATTTTGGCTTCTATGGACTATGACTGCTACACTGCCATCTGTCACCCGCTGCTCTACCATGTTACCATGTCAAGAGTCCATTGTCTCCTCTTGTTAGCAGGATCCTACTTTGATGGTTTAGTTAACGTGGTTGCTGTAACAACTTCCATCACACAGTTATCTTTCTGTCAGCCACATACCCTCCCACATTTCTTCTGTGACATTCCACCACTGTTGGCACTGGCTTGCTCAGATCCCAGGCTCACCCAGATCTTGGTTGTTGGCTGTGGGGGATTCACCCTGGTCACCTCCATTGTGGTAATACTTGTCTCCTACATGTCTATACTCATCACTATCCTGGGAATCCCTTCAGCTTCAGGAAAACAGAAAGCCTTCTCCACCTGTGCTTCTCACTTGACTGCTGTCAGCCTGTACTATGGCACAACTATGTACACTTACTTGCACTCGTGCAGACATGGATCTCAGGCAGGAAATCAGATGGTCTCAGTATTTTATACAATGATGATTCCCATGTTAAATCCCATCATCTATAGTCTTAGAAATGAAGAAGTAACAATTACCTTACAGAAAATGCTGAGAAACTATCCCTAAACTTCTATAAAGTGCCTCAAGAATATAGTATGTTTTATGAAGACTTGCCTGTATTTTATTCAGTGTTTTCCTTGCCTGAAAATGAAGTTTATTAAGAACAATTGAATTGCTCTGGCTAAGTGCTTAGAAGTAGTTTTTTTTAATAAATAGCAGTACAATACAGGGAAATTATAAAGAAAAAAATAATGTATATATATGTATGCTGATATGATTTTTTGATGAGAAATATTTAAGAAGGAAATAAGTATGTAGGTATAAATATGTCAGTTTGGTGGTGAACCTCTATAATAACATTAGTTACAAGTTACAATAATTCTTAGATAACAAGAAAGTTAGAAATAATATAATTCAACTACAACTTGAGAAGAGAACATGATTAGGAACTGGGATGAACATAACTTTGTTGTATCACCATGTGCTTATAGAGGATGTACTTGGTGCAACATAGATTAATTTAGAGTCAATCCCAATGTCTCGTAAAGTTTCAGAAGACTCCTAGATGTATGTGTTACAAGTGCTGTATTGTCACTGCCACTATGAGGCTGTAAAACATGAGCATGTACAAAAATTTTTAGGCACAATTGTTGAGACTTATCAGGATAAGTCTTAAACAGGATGACATTAAACCAATACAATTGGTTCACTAATTAGACTTTCAAGATACCGTGTAAAGGACCATGGATCATTGGTTAGTGGATTCTTCAGTCCTGAATTGCAGCTGTTATTTTTTGCATGCAAATACCAAGTGGATCTGGACTAAGTCTACTGCTCTTCTTCAATATACTCCCAAAAGGCAAAAAAATGTAAGCCTAGTCCCAATTAGTTCATTTGTCTGTGAATCCTCAGAATTTGTAAAGATGTATCAAATTTGTGGCTATCTTCCAAATATTTTGCATAGTGGAGTTTAGGATGTGGCTCAGTACTAGAGCATTTGCCTAGCACATATGTATGAACACCATACAAACACGAAAGGAAGCCAAATGTACTAGATAATAAACTACTTACAAAACCACACAATCTGAAATATAGCGGAAGAATATCAAACTTTAATAGATTTTATTTTTATAAATGAGTAAATTATGTACTAAAAAAGAGAGTGACCAAAATCTGATAAATACTTTGGGAGAAATAAGCCAACTGGCTCAAACTGTAAAGAAAACAGAAAGTAGTATTTATCTATATCTAGGTCAGACAATCTTTAGCCCTAAAAATAGTTTATCTTTGATCTCTAATCGTGAAAAACGCATAGCCTTAAGTGGCTTCCTGCAGAAATTTCTAAACCCTACTAATCATGATGAAGGTGGTGTGATTTACTGGGTAGCCATGTGAAAGCCAGTTCCCTTCTAGCTGCAGATCCTTAAATCTAGCTGCCTGCTTTAGAAACCTGCCTTGGTAGTTCTTCTGGCATTCAACCTTAACATTTTAAAACTGAATCTTTGTAAACCTGCTTTCACTTTTCCGTTGTCCTGTTCTAAGTTAATGATATCGCCCAACCCAAAACCTAAAGATAATTTATCACATTCTCTTCTCTCTCAATTCCATGCAGTCAATCAAATTCGTGATCTATCATTCTCCTTCCCAAATGCCTCTTGAATTTTCCCCTTCTCCACCACCATTCACCTCGTCTTGGGTCAATCACTGTCCTTTCTTGGCAGGATTTGCTGATCTTTTATTCCTTTTTCCCAAATCTACCCTGGATTTTATCAAATCTACTTTTATACAACAAACAAAGTTTAAATGCAAATCTGGCCACACCAGGTCTTTGTTGATATCTACACTGCTGAAAACTATTCCATGTTTCCCTTTGCTTATAAAATAAACTCAAAACTTTTAAATATGGCATATAAGTCTCTCTATTCTTTAAGTCATACTCATCCTTAAAGTTCAAACTTAAATTCCATTTTTCTTTTCCAGCTAGCTTTTCCTGATATTTCAGAAAAAAGTACAAATTTGTACTCTGTTTTTCCACTGCACTTTGCCCATTTATTTTAGCTTTATGACACTTGGATATCTAATAAAATACTCTGAAATTTCTGAATTTTGTTTGGTTTCCCTAGATGAAACTTTGGAGATATAGAGCCAGGTTTAGTTAACAGGAACCAGATGAGGACCTAGCTACCTGGTGAGATCCTTAATACATTAACAGAGTTGAAATTATCTCACAAGTAACCTTTTTCTTAGTCAGTCTATATCCTCCACAAGGCATTATTTTAACCTGTTGCGTAATTGAGGAAAACTTACTTCCTGAGGCATCAGATTCTAGTTGAGTCTTCTGATTTTACAGATGCAGTGTAGTTTTAATCACTCCATCATGTAGGGCTGGAAACATTTTTTTTTTCTTTATTGTTCTTAACTTTCATCTCTGTAGCACCTAGGTCAATCCTTAGTCTTCCCTGGAATTTTGTTATTTGGTCTCTGGCCAGAATCATGACAAACTTATTCCTGGAATAAAAGGCCATTTTTTTGGTAGTGTTCAACTTTAGAGATTTTTAAAATTTGAAGTCAGAGATAGAAGAGCCTATAGAGAGAACCAAAAAAAATGATTCATTTTAATTTCTTAAGAATTAAAATGAGTTTTTGAATGCTCGTCAATGCAGAACAGAAGTACAGGAAATATAGAAGTGCAAGAATTTTGGCTGGAGAAGGCACAATGTACCCATACCTTAGGTTTTGTCTTTCTGTGAGGCTTCTCTTCTGAAAGAGTTAGAAAATGCTAGATTTTTATCAGAGACAGATTTAGAATTCAGTTTTCGGATTATTAACTCCAGAATACTGTTCATTATTGTCTTTTCATGTGGTTTGAAAAGCTAGGACAATGGGATGCAGTGGGCTTCATTGGATCAAACAGCAACACGAACTCATTATCTATTTCCTTGGCATGTGAAAGTGTCCCAATCACAACTATATGAGAAGTGATGAGCCTCAAGGGACACTGAAATGCTTTAGTATTAGTCTTTATTGTCAAGACTCACTCCATAATTTGTAGGCCTGGTATAAAATGTAACTATGAAGCCCTTTCTTCAAAAGGCAGGAAAAACTTCTATTAAGGCTTCTCAACTACAAAGCCTTTTTTCTACAGTTTCTCTCTTAACTTGTTTTTCTTTTTTTTAGCACTGTGGATCTTTTCTTTTCATTTTATAAAAAAATAAAATATTTTCATATCTAAATAAGGCAGTACCAATAGTTATTACACTGTATTTCTATCTTCAAAGTACTTGCAAGATGTAAACCAAAAAGATTCTTATAGAAATGAAAGAGATAACAAGAACTTTCTTTTCAATGAACTACAATAAACTATCAGTATAAATGAAACTAATTATCATATATATTGAAATATTTTTAAACAATAGAATATGTAATTAGAGAATGCATTTGAACTTCTCCCTACTTCCTATTCACCTCCTACCTACTTTGGTATATATATAATCTAATATATGTATATGTGTATAGTTTTTATTCTATAAGAGAAACTATCTGATATTTGATTTATTTCTCCTACCATTATGTTTTCAAGTTGCATCACTTACCTACAAATGCCTCAAGCTTAGTTCTCCATTGTGTATCAATAACACATTTTCCTTACCCATTCATCTGTTTCCAACATCTAGCTATTAGAGAGTGCACTACAATAAACATAGGTCTGCATGTATCTCTGTAATATAATGATTTTAACTCTTTTGAGACAGGGATAGATAGCTGGGTCAAATGAATTTCCTACTTTTAGTGTTTTGAGCAAACTCCACACTGATTTCTATAGCAGTTGTTCTAGCTTATACTCCCACCAACAGTGTAGTAGAGTTACTTTTCTGCCACCTCCTTACCACTTTGTTACTAGATTTTTGATGATAGCCATTTTTTCTGGGGTAAGATTTTACCTCAGTGTGGTTTTAGTTTTCATTTATCTGATGGCCAGTGACAATGAGCATTTTTTCCATGTAGTTATTGGCCATTTGCACTTCTCCTGAGAAGTGTCTATTCATTTCAATTTCCCATTATTTTATTGAATCTTTTATTGGGGAGGATCTACATTTTCAGTACTGTGGATTGGATCCAAGGCCTTTTCACTGAGCTGTAACCCCAGCCCATTTTTATTTTTGAGACAAATTGTGCTTCAGTCACTGAGTATCCCAGGCTGGGTTCAAACTTTCAATCTTTCTGTGCCAGCCCTTAGGAGTGCTGGGATTATGGGTCTTTGCTTCCATACTCAGACTGCCATAGTATTTTAAACTTGCTGATTGATGCCACAGGTTCTCAAGCACAGAGGCACTTGTAAGGTAAGTGCACACAATCATAGGCACCCTGTGATAAGCTTCAGGACTAGTGCACATGAGGTTGGGCCAGGTCTTGGTTAATGAGAGTTAGGGAGGTAAACAGGCAAGAACCTGTAATACTGTGTGGGAGAGGCAATAAAATTTGGGACACTATGTGATTATCAGAGACTTCTAGGTTTCAGTGCATATTCAGTTGGCCTATTGTATTTCAGATTTTACTAACAAAAATCTTTAAATTATCAAAATTTCATTATGGTAATGTTAAATCCTAAGTCCAAGGTCCTTCTCAGCTCAAAAATCTATACAAATTCCCTGACTTCATTCCTATGTAGCCAAGCTTGTTTAGAAAAGAAGGTTTATTTTATCTTTATCAGGTGCTGCAGCATAGTAATTAAGAGTACTAACAGTGGCTAAGGGGCATAGCTCAGTTATAGTACTTGCCTACCACGGGTGAGGAAGACCTTGGGCTAAATTCTTAGCACTAAACAAAAAGAATACAAGTTGTGGAATCAGACTGCCAGACTTTGAAACTCACCTCTCTCACTTTTTAACACTATGACTTTGTACACGTTACTCAAGCTTTCACTGTAATTACAATTTTAAATGTTAAGTTTACTGGGAGATTTAACTGAGGTGATATATTTACACTAGACAGAATATTTTTCATGCATGGTACATGCCCAATTACTGTCTCATGTTATCATTTATAGCTTCTAGGAGTCCACACTTTTGAGAACACCAGTATAGACACCAGGTTTTATTTACCCTGCCCCTGCTGCAGATGTGTGTTCCAATGGTATTTACCCAGCTTGCACAGCATATAACCAGACTTAGTCTCCAGTGGCCTCTCAGTCTTCAGGGGAAATCCACTAGATCTGTGCAAACTGAGTAAGTCAGTCATGTGTCACTAGTAGAATTTTTTAATAAGATGTGGGGCCTGACCTACTGAGGCTCAATACTGCCAAATTCAGCCCAAGGGACTCCACAAACAGATTTTCTGTTTTTCCCACAGGCTTCCCCAAAGAGAATATTGCCACTGTCTCCTAAATAGTGGCTCCTGGTTATCAGATGGATGGAAAAAGCTATTTATGAGACTCTATGTGGTTTTTATCTCAGTCCTGCTGCTCCAGTGCCAATCATTAGGGCCATCGACATTTTAGAGGCCTTAAAGGGGGCCAGAACAAGATACCAAACCGTTAGAGCCTAGGCCTGCTAGTTCAAATGGGCCAAGACTCCTTTCAATGAGAGAATGAGGGATGTGAGTAGCAGGTAGAGGCAGAGTTCTCTGAGGTAAGGTAGTAAGGCTCTGTCCCCTTGGGTGTTATAAGATAATAAATACTGGCCTTTCTGCATCTGCTGGTCAGAGTTGCAGGAAAAGCTGAGCCTTGTGCCCAAGCTGAGCCTTCCTCTCTTGGCACTTTTGCCTCCCCTCCCCACCCAAGCACACACTCATGTGGGCTGCAGTCCTTTCACTCATGAAAGGACTCATGGATGAGTTGCTCCAGATAATCCACCCAAGCAGTTTGCTCAGAGCAGCATCAGTCCCTGTGCTCTCAGACCAAGGAGCCTGCAGAAATAGTCCTCAGCCTTACTGAGCTCAGCTGGAGCAAATTCTCAGGTTGGATCAAGGGCAGATACTGTTCTGGGGGTCCAGATCCTACAGCCCCAAATCTGAGTACCACAGTCCAGCTGGCTGTGTGGTCTCCAGCTACCATCCAAGAAAAGGACCATAGGGATTTATTTGGCCCAGAACTGACACCCCTTGGACCATACAGGACCAGGTGAATTTGTTCATGAAGAATGCCTCTGACTGGTTTGCTGCATATTGAAGGGCCTGATGAAGGTGGTGAGGGGAGGGGAGTGGGCATCAGAGACTGGCTGGAGAGACGCTAGAATCCCTACAAGGGAAGAAATCCTAGAGTTTGGTACTAACTGAGGTCATTGCACAAGTGCAGGTCTAAGGGTAGAGTTCTGGGACCCGGGACACTAAGAGGGACATTAGGGTGAAGTAACAGGCTTTTAATGAAATACCTTGCATAATTCTGAGACTTAGCTAGGCTGGGATTAGTGGAAAGCAGAAATAAGCAAGTCTATCAGTAATAATTTTCTCAGGGAACAATATGTCTACAAACTTACCCTTGGCTGCATGGCATTATAGGGAAAAGAGTGGTAGAGAGATGGGAGGTACTGAAGGAAATAAGAGGCAAGATTTTTCTCTGTGGGCTCTAGTGGAAAAATGATTAAGCCCTTGAAAAAAGTCAAAATTTGGTCTTACTTTATGATATTCTTGAAGTGTGACATACAAAATGCGTCTTTAAAATCCAGTAAGTTCCTATTTAGTTCCTTTTTAATTTTAGATGTTCATACTTTTTGTAAAAAAAGTAACCTCAATTCATAACAACAAGGCGTTAATTTCTCTCCAGTAGGAATTGTCACTTTTTCCACACATGCTGGTAACTAATTGAATTACCTAAAATTACCTTTTCCTGATTATGAGAGAACTACATGCTCATTGAGAAACTGGAAAATATGGAGAAGAGGAGAATATAAATTGATCAAGCTCAGCACCTGGAGATAAGCATGGTTAGCTCTTTAGTACAAATCCTTTTAGTCTTCTTTTTAAAATACATGCACGGATGTGTGCATGTGTGCGTGTGTGTGTGTGTGTATGCACATGCATGTGCATGTGTATGTAAATGTATTTGTAATGAATGGCAGTGCAATATTATTTGGTACCCTGACCTTTTCACTTAAAATATATTGGGAAAATGCACGTCAAAAAGCATTGTTTCTTTTGAGCTTAATAGTTGCATAATACAACAGTGTATGGATGAGCACTATGACTAATTGTTAACAAAGAACTCTGAAAAGACTGATAGAAAGATCATATAGCTAACAATAGCTTCTATCAATGTGCTCAAAGGAAGAGTGAAACACACAATTTGGGATGTGACTGCACTTTATTAAATGCATAAGTAGGAGCACAGGCTAAATGAAGTTACTGGAAAAAATATCTCCTGTGATCAAATCTCATGTGAATGCAAGATTTTAAATAAAACTGTAATTTGAACATTTGAATAAAAGAAGGGGCTGAAATTCTGAAAGGTTTAACCAGATATTTATCCTCAGATTCCAGAGTGGAACATACAGACTATCCTGGTGTAAGGCACTTAAATCACCTTATCTCATCCCAGCCATTGTTTATCCCAAGGATGAGGACAGGTGCATTCAGGGCCTTTGGACTCTGGGAAACCTGATTACAAGTTTGTGTTGGATCTCTACCACAGGCTGAGATCAGTCAGGTGGGAGGCTGACGATATAAGAACCTGTGCTTGTCTTGCAGCCGACAGTTTGCTGAGGTTAGCAAGGATGAAGGATGTTTATGGATACAGTGCAGAGGGATTTAAAGCCTTTCAAGACCCAGAGAAGCAGGAGCAATGCAGACCAGCTTGGTCAAAGGAAGAGTATAACGGAAGAAGTGGTCAGGAAAGGAAGTTGCAGAATCAAAGTGAAACGCGAGGACTGGTAAGGATACTAGAACTGAGGGTGCTCGTGGTGCTTGGAAAATAGGTCAAACAAGAAAAGCCTGGATATGGGGACAGTGAGTTGGAGGAATTTTAAACAGGACACAGAAGGAAATGGGGACTGCCACCAGTGAGGATGACCCAGCCAGCTTCTCCACCATAGTGATAGCATGTAGAGGAGGAGATAAAATCCAAAAAGGAATTAAAATAAAGGTAAATCTGAGGAAGATCGAGGAGAATGAATTTGGCCATCAAACTGGAATTTCCTGACATGATCACCCAAAAGCTTCTGGCATAGAATTCCTTAAACAAACTAAAACATCTAACAGACAGTCTGACTCAGTCCCTTCCTCCACCATAGTGAAAGTTTTGGTTCCTAATACTCTGAGTTGTCACAAAATCAGCATAGGCAATTTGCAGTTATCCCAAGGGGCAAAAACAATTCACATCATTTAAAATTCATTTAAAGCCATGTTTAATTAACATAACATTTAATTCTACTTTAATTACTTTTAAGAACCCACATATTGCTTTGGGGAATTAGTAAAATTAGACAAAATTAGTGTGTCATAACATGGAACATGTTGGGAATCATTAGTCTAAACCATCTGGATAGATAGCCATCTCCTTTCTACTGGATAATTGCAATCATTGGATATTTTATATCTATCCTCCCCATCTCCCACCCTCCTCTAATAGGTACTCATTTCCTTGAGAGTTGGATGTTCATTTTTTTGTCCAATGGTACTCATTTAATTTTAACTTTTTTCTGGTCAGTTCCAAGACAATTCAGCCTCAGTTTCCTCATCTATATGTGAAGATAACCATAGCTTCTGGATAATTGTGGGCGTTCAAAAAAGTTATGTTCCTAATTTAGATACTCCCCAAAAGCTTTTTTTATTAGTAGAACTTCCACCTAAGGGAGACCCTGGGCAGTAGGTTTTCACACATACAGTGGAAGAAATAGAGAACAATAATGATAATGCCACAAGAGGAGACAACTTTGAGTGACTTTGCAATTTAATTCTATGAGAAAGGCATGATGTGCAGTGGAATTATACTATCTTAGCTGAAGTGTATGAGTATTACTTCCTTATTCACAAGACACAAACACCACCTGCAATAACTCACAGTATCCCTTGACCGTTCCAGATTCCTTGCTGTTCCAGATTCAGGCTCTGGGAGTATCATTCAAGGCATCTTCCAAATCATGGAGCCCAAATAGGAAGACATGTGACCCTGGGTTGAAATATCACTCAGTCTTTGTACTTGATCAGAAAAGATAGTGGCAAAGCAGTGACAGATGAAAAAACAATTTCAATCTAGGGTAAAAGAAAATCTGTTCTCTTCATAGCTCAGATATGACTTCCAATATCTATTCTTAATCCCTCAAAAGGTTCAACAAAGTTGCTATATAATCCAACAATTGTACTCCTGAATACATATCTAAAATAATTGAAAACAGAGGTTCACACATAAACTTGTACATGAATACTGTATTAATAGCAGCATTGTTAATGATATTTAAAAGGCAAAAATGATGCAGATTTGCACCAATTGGTTAATGGACAAATATATTTTAATATCCACAGAAAGAATCATTCTTTGACAAAGAATGAGAGATTGGTATGTGCTATAAGATAGATAAACCTTAATATTATTATGGTAAGCTTGAAAAAGCCAGTGATAAAATACCACGTATTACATGATTCTGCTTATACAAAATATTCAAAATAGGCCAATCTATCAGGACAAAAATTGTATTAGTGTTTTCCAGGGGCTGGGGAAGAAATGAATTGGGAGCAACTGGCTAGTGGGTATAGGGGTTTGGGGAGGGATAATGAAAATCTTCTAAAATTGATTGTGGTAATAGTTGCATAGCTCAGTTAATATACAAAAAACCATTGAATTGTATAATTTAAATAAATGAGGTTGATCTAAATATGTAAATTATATCTCAACAAAGGTGTTATTTCAGAGAAGAATTGGTTTATCTTGTTCTAAGTGTTATTATAAATAGTGTCATTTTAGGAGTTATAGAAAGAATCCCCAGGGCTGACATTTATTTTTTTAATGTTATGATTTTTTATTTAAAGAGAAAAAAAACAGAAAAAGGATAGAAATATTACAGAATTTCAAAAAAAGATAAACAGAAATCAACAGTTGATAAATTGCATATTGTTCCTTTAGAAAGAATTTTTCAAGTTACAAAATTAAAGCACACAAAGTGGACACTCAAGCAGTGAGAGTGCAAATAGATCTGTTCAACAATCCAACAAGAACCTAGAAATATGGATATCAATCCCACACACCTAAACATACATGCAGCTATATCTGTTATAGCACTTCTATTTCCCCTTTTTTTTACAATAGCAATTATACATTTTTAAAATTTTATTTAAAGAGAAGGAAAAAAAGCAAAACAGAAAAAAGGGTAGCGACAACACAGAATTCTAAAAGAAAGAAAGAAAGGAAAAATAGAAAAAAAAACCACTAAGAAATCACTAGTTTATAAATTACATATTGTCATGTTGGATGTAGTTGTTCAAGTTACAAAGTTAAAGGATACATAGTAGACATTCAAACAGTGAGACTGCAAACAGTTCTGCTCAAAGATCCAACAAAGATTCAGCAATATGGTCATCTATTTTACACACTCAAACATACATGCAGTTATATCCCTTAGAGCACTTTCTTCTCTTCTCTTTTTTACAATAGCAATTACACATTTTGGTTTTATTACTCTTGTAGTTCTTATTTACTTTTTACACTATAGACACAATGTGATATTTATAAATATGATTCTTACTTATTTCACTAATGAGGATAGACTCAAGTTGTCTGCATTTGCCTATGAAGGCCTGAAGAACATCATTTTGATAGGTGAGTAATATTCTATTGTATAAAAATGCCACATCCTTTTCATTCACTCTGTAGTTGATGGGCATCTTGGTTGTTTCCCAGATTTAGCTGTTGCAAATTGCGCTGTTATGAACATGGATGCACATATATCACTGTGATATGAACTTGTCAGTTCTTCTGGGAAAATACCCAGGAGGGTTATAGCTGGATTGAATGGGCCTTCCAATCCTAGTCTTCTGAAAATTCTCCATATAGGTTTCCATAATGGTTGCACCAGTCTACATTCACACCAACAGTGGAGCAGTGTTCCTTTTTCCCCGCAGCCTCACCAACATTTGTTATCAGTTGATTTCTTGATGGCAGCTATTCTTTCCGGAGTAAGATGGAATCTCAATGCTGTTTTAATTTGCGTTTCTCGAATGACCAGTGATGGTGAACATTTCTTCATGTATTTATTTGCCATTTGTATATCTTTCTCTGAGAACTGTGTTGTCATCTCAGATAGGGCTGACATTTCTAACCAGGAAAAAATAATGGAATATTTGCTTCACAACAACAAGTTCTACTCCCTAAACAAATTCTATCTCTGCTTTATAAATGATGCAAAATAAATTTTAAGTTATTTTTAAATGTCACTTGCATATGACAAAATATTTTTAAATGGTGGTAAGAAGCCAATGTACAGTGAAATTTTCCTGTTCTCCATGACCTCCAATGCTTTGAAATAACTACACTTACCCATTCCTTATTTATAATTTCAAGTTAAAAATCCACACAAATTCCCTTTGAAATAATAAAAATAGTAGGTCATTGAGGGGCACTGTTCTGTACATTTTTCCTTAAAATTATAATTCGGACATTTTTTGGTGTCTCAGCTATCCCAGATATCTATTCAGATGAGAAATAATATTGAAAGAATAATGTAAACAATAACATTCATTCATTTTGATCACGAATGTGAACCTGGGGTTGCCTAACCTCAGGTAAGCAACTCTCAGACAAGATCCCTTATGTGGCTGCAATCAGATTGCGATTTGAAATGTATTCTTTTTATATTACACAGGCTTCATCACTTCTTTACTTGGAATTTGGGCACAAAGACATATACCACCTTGGACTTCTCTATGTATATACCCCTCCCTCGTTCTTACACCAGCCCCACCTCTGTGGTTTTATGGTAGTCAGACTTCCATGCATGCTGACTACTACCGGAACAATTGCTCCAAGAGTAACTGCAGAACCTGCACGCCATTTCCAAATGCAGCCTCAGATGTCACGCGAGATCATTTTTGCTGCATTCTTTCATTAAAGTGGTCGCGAATTTCCACCAAAGTTCAAGGGTAGTGTCATAGGCTCCACCTTTTGATTTAAGTTATAAAAACTTGAGACTGTTTTAAATTTACCACATCAAACAAGGTAGAGATGTCTTAGCTTTTGTTTAATAACTGCATGTCATTTTTTATTACGAATACACATAATGGTGTCAGTCCCCTCTGTATAGACAATTAATAGGCAATTATGTTGTTTTCCTTCCTTTGCTGCTACAATAATGTGCAATACAGATCTTTGTGTATACATCTTTGAAAACAAGTGAAAGAGTATCTTCAGGATAAGCCTGGCATGGTGGTACAGGTCCATAATCTTAGCATTGTAGGAAGCTGAGGCAAGAATGTAGCAAATAGGAACCCAGCCTGGGTGACTAAACATTTTAGTAAGATCTTCTCTCAAAAAAAAAAATTAGAAAGGTCTGGAGGTGAAAATCAATGCAAAGACCTTGGGCTCACTCCCCATAATCGCTGTGTATTTATCTGCAGGGCACATTCATCGTATGGTAGTTGCTGGATCAATTTAAATTTGACTTTAAAAAGTTTAAACATCCATCAAGACTATTTGAGAGAGCTTTCCCCACATTTTTGTCAATGGAAGGTTAGTATCAAAGTTTATAATATTATTTGTCCTATTTGACACAACTTCAGTTTTCTTTGAACTATTGTTCATTTTCTTTCATCAGTTTTTTTTATTAGTTTGCTTGTCTTTCCCTTTTCTTTTCCCCTGAAGTTCTGGGATTGGAACCCAGCCAAGTGCTTTGCCACTGAGCTATGCTCTCAAGCATACACTCTCCAAATGCTAAGAAAATCAGTACTGGTAATATGGGCTATGCATATTTTCCTTTTTGAAAATTTTTTTCAGCATTATGTTAGGGTTTCTATGTGCAGAAGTTTTCAATATTGTTATTTTCAAACAATGAGTTTCTTCCTGTCATTGATTTCCTGTATTTTTCTGTTTTCAATTTTATTGATTTTTCCTCTTTTAAAAGCTTTATTTGGGGCCACGAATGTAGCTTAGTGGCAAGGTAACTAGGAAGCATGAGGCCCTGAGTTCAATTCTCGGTTCCCTCCCCCACAAAAAATAGTTTCATTTCTTTTTACTTGGTATAGAATAATTATATGTATTTATAGGAGTGCAATGTAATATTTTGATATATGAAACTGTTGTGTAATGACGAAGCCATAGTAATTAACATATCCTTAGGAAGCTCAACTTTTTGAACTATTTGGGTAATTCATACTTTTACTCTAAATTTTTTTAGTTAGACTTTTCTGGGGTTCTGATAACATGAATACTAGTTACAGTCCTCTGGTCTCTGTTCATTTTTTTAAGCTTTATTTTCTCTCCAAAACTCAGGTTGTGAAATTTCTGTGTGGTGTCTTTGAGTTCATTGATTCTTTCCTTGTTAAGTCTCTTCAATTGGCCTTTGCTGGCAGAAGTGGGAATAGGCCAGAGATTATCTGTGGTATGTGGCCAGGGTAGGGTACTTATTGTGTAAATTTTTCTGTTTTGTAAGGCTGGCCCATTGCTTCTTGGTTCTTCAGCTAGAGAGAGCATTACCCAGAAGACGGAAAATTTCAGAATCAAAGAAAATGTCCAAGGATCTAACGCTCACGTTATTTCGTGGGTCCTGAGGTTCCTAACCTAACCTGTCTGCCTCTTTCTCTGCATCTGTCAGTCTTCTTCATATATATATATATATATATATATATATATATATAGTACTTAACAAGAGAAATAAAAAATATATCTATTCTCTTTTCTCCTGCAGCAAATATTTCAATAATTAATTTGTCTGTCTTTCTTTTATGGCTTCTGGGTTTATATCATACTCAGGAAGAACTCCACTCTGAAATGAAAGACAAGATTGTCTTTGCTTATACTGCTTTTGTTTCTTTTTCTAACTTTCATCTTTGAATCTACTTCAAGTTTACTTTAGTGTATGGAGTGAGAATGAGAGCTAACCTTAGCTTTCTCATTGGGAAAACCACTTCCTTCAGCACCATTATAAGACTTCATTTTTTTCTTACTGACTTGGTATGGCCTCTTTTTCAGAAACCAAATTACAATTGAGGTGGAGGTTTTTTTGGCTCTCTAGTTTGTCATATTGCTCTCCTGAACATATTTCATATTATTTTGTTTTATTTTTATTTTTGTTTTATTTTTATTATACATAAACTGTGGTATGACCATTCTATTTCATTATTACTCTTTTTCAGAAAGGCCTTGGTTATTCTTCAATCATTTTTTTGCCAGAAAAACTTTAAAATAAGCTTTATTTATTTTTAAAAAGTATTCTATCTGTTTTATTAGGATCATATCCACGTTATAGATGTATTTCAATGGTAAAACATGTCTTCCGTTCACTTAAATCTATGTTTACAATCCAAAACAATGTTTTTAATTTTAATATGATTAGTCTTTTTCCTACCTTCTATTTTTCTATATTCCATTTTTCATGTTTGCTGTTACAGTTATAATTGTAATAACAATGTGTTTTTCACAGCATTTAAAATGCATGGAGAAACATTTGAAATTTTAATTTTTATTTACTTATCTGTTTTCTGGAACTTGGAATTGAATTAAGGACCTTGAATTTGTCAGGCAGATGCTGTTTTGCAGAGCTATATACCCAACCTTTAATTTTTGTTTTGCTTTGTCCATATTACTTGCTTTTTCTATTTTAATAAAAATTTGTATGGTAGAACTTTAGTTCAGTGGCATAAGCACCTGCCTGGCAAGCACAAGGTCAACAGTTTGATCCCTGGTACCAAAAAAAATATAGTCTTAGATAAATTATAATTCTGGAAAAGTTTTGAATGATATTTTAAATCTTAATACAGAAACACTTGTAAGCACTTTTGTGCTATTAGTGACTATACAATATTTATCATGCTTAAATTACTTCTTTTAACGATACTATTAGATCTATGTAATGGACCTATTTTTCACAATTTATTTTGAAAGAGTTCAATGCTATTAAAATTTTGTAAGAAGGAAAGAACTGCTGATAGTATCCTTTTCCCTGTTAATACACAATTGATCATTCCAAAATGTCAATGTGTGCTTCCCAAAAGCCAGGACATTGTATTTCATTGTCAGGAGTAGAAATACACAAATCAGAAAGCAAATATTGATCCAGCACTACCACCCAATCTATGGAGTCCATTCAGATTTTTCCAAGTGTTACAACAAAGTCTCTTTCTGTTTTCTGGCTCAGGATCAATACAGGATCATATGTTACATATAGTCTTCTTGTATTTTTATCTCCTTCAATCTAGAATATTTCCTCAGTCTTTCCCAGACTTTTATGATCTTGACAGTTGAAGTGCATGTATCTTTTACTTTGTATGCTGTTCCTCAATTCAGATCTATTTAACAGCTGCTCTTGTCTAAACTCCTGCAGTGCATTCATGGGCGGAAGTTCACAGAAATGGAGTGCAGTAAGCAGAGCAGTGTGTCAGGGAGTATATGATGGCAACTTTGTTCCCACAGTGGTGATTACAATCTCAAACAAGTGGTGTGTGTTAGCTTTTTCCAACACCTTGTCACAAATTGTTCCTTTGTAATTATTAAATACTTTGTAAGGAGATGGCCTGAGACTATTCCAGTGTCCTGTTGTTCAATCAAACACCCAAGAGTTCAAGGCTAGCCTGCACTAAGTAAAATAAGAATCTGTCTTAAAACAAATAAACAAAACAATTCTCTCCCCATAAAAAAAAGGAAAGAACAATTTTCTGTTTTAGCCTTTAGCATTCATTGATGATTTTGGCTAAATCAACCAATATGATGGCAATTTTCAAATGATGTGCTTTGTATTTATAATTCTGCATTAATTAGTTTACATTTATTCCTTTTCTTTTTTATTTATGCTATTAAAAATTCAGTATGGCCTAATGGATGGAATCTCACATTATTTTTTGTGTTGTAATATTTTACTATCTTTATTTTGATATTGAAAATACACTATATTTAGCTAGTCAAACCCCTTTCAGATGCTCCACTGTACTTCTAATACAACTCTATTATCATTGACCACCTCTTACCTTCCTAACATGAAGTTCCAGGATCATCTTTTACCTTCCCTGTCTTACTCTAAGAATCATTCCTTTTGTCAAGATGCTGGAGTATTTTGAGAAGGTGAGTGATATATAGAAACCAAAATATGTGTATTCCATGCCCTTTAGCAGAGATAGGAAATGTTTGTTTATGTGCAGGTGTACAAAAACACAATTTCTCTCTCTCTCTCTCTCTCTCTCTCTCTCTCTCTCTCTCTCTCTCTCTCTCTCTCTCTCTCTCTCCCTCTCTCTCCATATGTAAAACATGAGCAGCACATACCACTATGTGCAAGTCAAACGAAACCACGTGGATCTTTCTAGCCTTCCCACTTTTTGTATTCATAGATGACTTCTCTGACAGTGGAAAAAACCTAGCTCCCATTACTACGAATATGATTACTGCTATGTTCAGTATCTTTTTGTATCTAATCAGTCTCCTGACCATGCTAATGACCTCCTAGTGGTCCCTTGCCATTCCCTCAGCCTACATAGAGCCTCTTCACCCTTCTCACTTCCTACCTCTGCCACACTGCCATATCCAAGAGAAAGAAAAGCAAAAGGAAAAATACTTTGCCACTGTTTTAGTAATTTGTATGCATTTATTCCGGTTTGCAAGTATACAATCATAACCTTGAAAAATGTAAAATTTATCTTTCTCTTTTCAATGCTGTTGTCTCTTTTCACTGATCTTTATCTATTTGCAATAAAAACAGCCAGATAATGTTAAATATTGGATATGATGGTAGGCAAACTGTCTTTATTACTGATTTTAATATAATACTTTTTATGTCTCACGTGTAAGTTGAATACCAGATTATTGTATTCTTTATTTTTCACTTTCTTATTCTTTTTTGTCTATTTTTTTCCTATCTTAGCGATGATTTGCTTTTATTAATCTGGGATGGTCGACGAATCTTATAAAACAAATATTTTTAAGAAAATTATTATCACAGTATTATGAGAGAAATTTACATGGTTAATTATATTAATGCATTTTTTTCAGCGTTTAATCCTTTTCAAATTTCTAATGTAACTACTCACTGCCTTAATCTATTTTTAATGGGTTGGTGGTTGCCATTTGTTAACATTTAATTTCATATTTTTGCATTAGTGCTAATAATTGGGAATTGAATATAGCTTTATTTTGTCAATTTTGGTATGTGCTTGGATATTTTTTTTCTTTCTGTATGTTCTGGAACAGATTAAATAGAATTGAAATTATTTCTTCCTTTAAACTCTCATGGAGCTTAAGACCTTCAGTATTAGCACCAATATATGAAAAGTTTGGAAGAAATCAGTTTTTAATAGATCTAAAAATATAACTGTTTAATGTAACAACAGTAACTATTTATTGAGTGGTTTTGTCATATGATTGATATATATATATATATATATATAATTTTAATATATAGCATATTCCTATATTAGTATAAAACTCCAAAATGAAAAGAAAGTTTAAGGATATAGAAATATTAATGAACTTATTTTGCTCATTATACAACTTATACATGATTTGAGTTATTGTAATGAACTCCACAAATTTTTACAGTTAAAATAATAATAAATTAAATAGTATAAAAATCTAGAATAAAGACCTCTTCTCTTAGCCATTCTTGGAGAAAAGGTTTTCTGCAATTTGTTAGTGAGGGAAGAATTAGAAATTGGTATTAGAATTTCAAAATATGTGGTGTGTATTATGTGCAATAATATAAAATAAATGAAGCTGGCTATGATGGCACATTTTTGCAATCTTAGAATTTTGAAGGCTGAGGCAGGAGGATCATGAGTTCAAGGTCAGCCCGAATTACATAGTGAGTCATGGTCTCAAAAAATAAAAAAGCATCAACATTTAAAACCACAACTTCACTTACAGTAGCATCAAAAATAATATAAATGGAATAAATATAATGAATAAATATGATTTATGTGCTGAAAACTACAAAATATTGCTTAGAGAAATTAAAGAATAGCTCTAAGTGAAAAACATCCTGTGTTCAAAGATTGGAAGACTTCAGATTATTAATATGATACCACCTAAAGCAATATACTATTTCAATACCATCCCTAGTAAAAATCCAGTGTTCACTTTTTCAGAAATGGATATGCTGCATTTAAAACCAATATGACACTGTAAAAATGACCAAATTGTCAAAATAATCTTAAAGAAGGACAAAGTTTGAACACGCATACTTTCTTATTCAAAACTTATTACAAAACTACAGTAATCAAATAGTGTGATATTGGCACAAAGATATATAGACCAATGGGAGAGAACTGAGAGTCAGAAATAAACTCTCACAGCTATATTTAATCATTAATGCTTGACAAGAGTTCTGAGACCATTCGATGGAGAAAGGACAGTTGTCTTCAACAGCTAGTGCTAGAAAAACTGAAATATCCACATGCAAAAGAATTGTTAGATCAGTCTTATACTTGATAGCAAGATTGGCTCACAGTGAATTAAAGAACTATAAGAGAAAACATTTAGAAGGAAATAGGGGGAAATCTCAATGCTAGTTCTTTCAGTTGTTTCTTACATATGATACACCTATAGGCATCAAAATAAAATAAACATAAATTGATTGCATTAAAAATGTTTTTGACTTAAGGATATAGCTTAGCGGTACAGCAGTATAGCCTACAAGTGCAAGATCATCAGTCTAATTTTGAGGACCCCCTCCAAAAATTAGAAGAAGTAAAAAAAAATTTTTTTGAGACAGAGTCTCACTGTGCAGTTCAGGCTGGGCTTGAACTCACAGTAATCTTCCTGCCTCAGCCTTCGAAGTGCCTGGTTTACACTCATGTACCACCATGACTAGACAATTTTATTAAAACTTAAATCTTAGGTGAAGCAAAATGCAATATCAAGAAACTAAAAAGATGACACAGATTGGGAGAAATATTCATATATTATATGTTCAATAAATGTTTACTGCCTAGGGTATGTAAAGAACTCTTAAAACTTAACACCAAAAAGACAAACAACCCAATTTGAACATGGGTCTAGTACTTGGTTATTTCTCCAGAGAAGATAGCCAAGTGATCAATAGGCACATGATAATATGTTCAGCATTATTAATAATTAGGGGAATGCAAATCAATGATAGTGTAATATTTTATATTTATTGCAATGGATTTTCAAAACCACAGATGATAACAAACATTGGCAAGGGTGTGGACAAAGCAGAACCTTTCAAATGTTGTACTTCATCATGGACATGCAAAATGTGGTGCCATTGTGGAAAATAGTTTGGCCATTCCTCAAAAAGCCAATCCTAGAATTATTTTATTGACCCAGAAAATCCTCTCCTATATGCACATTCGAAAAAATGAAATCATGAGCTCATACAGATACTTGCATATAAATATTCATAGTGGCATTATTCTCAATCATCAACTGGTTACCAACAACCCAAATATCCAACGGTAGATGAGTAAAGAAATCAAATGTGTGTATAATGGGATATTACTCAGCTGTAAAAATAGTGAAATTTTCTGATGTGTGCTTCAACATGGATTGGCTTTGAAAACATCCTACTAAATGCAAGAGGATATTGTTTTACTATATGATTCTCTTTAGATAATTTATCTCTTATAGATAATTCATAGAGACAAGAAGTACAACAGAGGTTACCAGTGAGGAAGCTATGTTTAAATGATGCAGAATTTCTAGTGGGAAAACACACTCATAATGGTTGTGCAACACTGTGAATATAATTATTGTTACTAAATTGTGCCCTTAAAATGGTTTATGTAACAAATTGTATATAATTTGTATTTTACTTTAAAGTGAAAAACATGTATAGTTGTTCCTCTCTTCACTCTTCAAAAAATACAGAAAAATGTAAAAGATGTATAATTGGTATGCCAAGGGAAAAATTCAAAAGGGATCATAGAATACTCAATTAAAATCAATGAAGGCATGAAAAGATGGAGAGAAAATAAAAATGAACAAATTCAACACATCAAGAACAGTTACAGTCAAGGAATATATAAGCTCAAATCAATAGTCACGTGAAATAAGGGAATTAATTATGTAGTTCACCATTAGAGCACTTGTCTAGCACACAGGAGGCTCAGGGTTCAATCTCCAGTACTTTAAAGAAAAGAACAGAAAAGGAAAGGAAAGGAAAGGAAAGGAAAGGAAAGGAAAGGAAAGGAAAGGAAAGGAAAGGAAAGGAAAGGAGGAAGGGAGAAAGGAAGGAAGGAAAGAAGGATTGAGAGAGAGGAAGAGAGAGAGAAGGAGGGAGAGTGAGAAGGAGGGAGAGAAACAGTAAGGGGTGGTATAGAGACAGCTGAATAGGTATCATACAGGATTTGTGGAGAGTGATGAAACATTTTTTATGTTACTATATTGGTAGATACATAGAATTATGCATTTGTCAAAACTCATACAACTTTGCACTATGAATAGATTAACTTTGGCAAACAAAAATAATTTAGTACATTGGGGATCCCAGAAAAGAAAGTAGACTATGAAAAGATAATCTGTGTTATTAATATACAATTATTCTCTGAGGAAGTAGGGCAAAGGAAGCTGACGTAAGTGTCTTGTGGAAAAGAGTAGCATCTCCAAGACGAACTGCGAAAGGAACTCCACACAAACACTGAACTCTAGTGAGTAAACTCTTGTGTCCCATGTGAATAAGGGTTAAATTCCTGATAGTTCTAAACATGTACACTGCACTGAACAATGGGTGGTACAGACTGGGAGTAAGATTCCTCAGCCATGTGGATGAGAGTTTACAGATAAACAATGGAAGAAAGCTAGAATGATCTACATCCAAATGGATTTGCATTGAGAACATCAGTGTGAACCCCCAAGTACTTTAATATAAGCACTGATATTATACATAGAGCTATTTATAAATATGTGTGGATATATACAAATTAGTGTACATAACTATGATTTCTTGTTCTTTCAGGCAAGAAGACCTAGAAATAATGACAATCCAGTGGCCACAAGCATACCTTGAAACCAGACATTAGTTTCTATTAGTATTCTCAAAGCAAAAATAATAATCAAAATTCCTTAGAGAAACTTCTGGTTCTAAGGTTGAAGCAAGAATTATATCTAATGAACTTGAAGCATCTTATAGTACCAGAAAATAGATAAGTAGCACTTAAAAAATCCCCTCAATATTGAGAATATGTTAAAGAGTCATAGGTGCCAAATAAAAGAGCTCCTAATAAACAAAAGCTGCAATCTTTTTGTCAAATGTTAGTTCATTAATGTTCCCAAGTTATTGACCTGAAAGGGAATCTTTTTCCCTTCTATGGACATCCATGGATGCACTACACATGTTATGAGTTATTAATTACTATCATTGTGCTGTACACGGATTTCTTGAATTTATTCTGCTTTATATAGCTGAAATTTTGAGTCCTTTTAACACTGCTTTCCAAACATGGCCTCTGTCCCTGAACATCTGATAACCACCATTCTACTCTCAGCTTTTATGAGGTCAATTGCTTTAAGTTCTGTATGTAAGAGACATCAAAATTTATTTGTCTTTGCGTTCCTGGCTTAAGTAACTTAATATTCTGAAAGTTCCTTTTGTGTTATCCCAAATTGCAAATTATAGGATTTCATTCTTTTTATAGATACATAATACTCCCTTGTATTATTTTCTTCACATTTTCTTTATCTATCAGCAGATGGGCACCTAGCTTGCTCCATTTCTTAGGACAAATAATGCTGCAGTGGATATGGGAATGTAGATACCTTTTCAACTCATTGTTTTTTTAAAAATTACCTTTGGGTAGATATCTAGTAGTGAGACCAGTGTATCATATGATATTTTATTTTAAAATTTTCCCAGAACTTCCATAACATTTGCCATAATGGCTGTACTAATTTACATTTCCAACAACAATGTGTAAGCATTCCCATTCATGACATACTTGCCAAGTCTGTTATATATTGCATTTTTCATAAGTATTCTGACAGCTGTGAGTTAATATCTTATTGTAGTTTTCATTTGCATTTTCCTGATAATTGGCAATGGTGGGTATTTTTTTGTATAACTGTTGATCACTTATTTTTCCCCCGTTCTTTTAGTACTGTATATATAACCACATTCATCTTGGGGAACTGGTATGTATATGTATTGCATCTTGATAAAGTTACTTCTCCTTCCTCTGTCCTCTTTCCTGTCTTTCCCTATCTCCTGGTCCCATACATCTTCATTTCAGAAATGTTGCTTAAGTTTCTGCCCAGTTTAAAAATCTGTCAGTTTTCTTGCTGTTGGGTTGTTTGAGAACCTCCAAATATTCTTTGGATCTTACTGCCTTATCAGATGCATAGTTTGAAAGTATTTTCTCCTGTTGTCTAAGTTGTCTCTGTGATCTGCTGATTCTTTCTTTTGCCTGTACAAACTTTTTATTTTCATGTAACACCAGAGCTGGAATAATTTTAGAATAAAATTAGGTAGCATTGAAATATGACCCAAAATTTTAAAAAGATAAATCCTTAAGAGTTCATACTGGTGTAAGTAAATGGTTGAGTAAATAAAATATAGAAGAAAGAAAACTAATCTGTGCCAAAGGACTCCTCATAATTTATATAGGCGCTTCATCCTTAAGATTCTCTCCTTTGAGAGTGTACTGCTTATAGTGAGTGACTTCTTCCAAACAGTATGGTATGGAACGGGTTGGAGGGAATGTTGCTTTGTGATAAACAGTCCTGAGAAGAATTAGCTCAATGAGGTAATAAAGTTTAACTTTGACATGGTAAGTCATGATTGTAGTCCATTCACATGATATGATCTGATGGGAACAGCACATTGTATATTCATTATCTTCCAACAGCCTGGCATCCCAGTGCAACAATGAGAAAAAAAAAGTACTGAGAAACCTCAGTTCAGGGTAGTCTGTAAAATACCTGACCTATTGGCCCCCCAAAACTAGCCAAAGCATTAAAATAATGAAACTCTGAGAAACTGCCTTAGCCTAGATGAACTAAGGGGCTTCGACAACTGAGTGTAATGTAGAATCTTGGCTGAAATATCATGTAACAGAAAAAGGACATTAGGTTAAAACAGAAAATCTGAATTCCTATATGGCCTTTAGTTAGTAACAATGTGTCAGTTTAGGCTCCTTAATTTAACAAATATACTAAACTGTATGTCATAGGGGAAATCTTGTGTGGGTATATTAGAGAATATTTCATTAGTTTCGTTTTTTATATAAATTTAAAAGTGTCCAAATTAAGAAAAAATGAATCCGGTAGAATTTACCCAAGAAACAATTTAAATCTGGTGTTTGGGTGGGAATATTGTCCTTTAACAATTTTCTCAATCTGTTGTGGAACAATTGGTTTCATTATATCTATGTATTCTGGGAGACAGTTTCAGTAATTTTTATTGTTATAGAAAAAAATTAAAATTGGGGAGTTTTAGGTGCAATTTAATTTTGAATTCTCACTACTCATCCAGAGTACCTGTCTGTCGACTGTCTCTCTTCCTTCTTCCACATCTTCAAAAAAATTGTCTTTCTACTTAGAAAAAAAATGATATTCCAAGGTTGTTTATATGGAAGACAATGGGATTTTGAGGAATGTAATTAAAATTAGCCTCATAAGCTCCCAACTCAAATACCTGGGCTTCGTCCAAAACTGGGACAACTAAATCCCTATCTATAAGCTCTACCTTTTTTCTCTTTCCAGACTTGCACTGTTCTCTAATTTCTTCTGTTAAAAGTCAGTCTTATGGCCTTGATCTCCAAGTTCCTATGCTGACTTCCTAACAACCCCATCTTTTCTAGCAATGCTTTAGTGCCTGGGACTAGGCCAGCATTTTCTGTTCTCTGCTGAATTCTTCAGCCCAGACCCTGCAGAACTGGATTCTTTTGCCCATACCCAGTACTACCTAATTTTATTATTCCCTCTATTATTCTGGTTTCATCCTGTTTCCTAGATGTCCTCTGTGTCCCTCATTTCATTTGTTACCAGGGGATTATCTTTTGGAACCTTCTCCATGCTCTCCTATTACACGTGGTGCTCTGGAACTATAATGCATGAGAGCCACTATCCCTTTCTGCTCCCACGAACAATTTCTGGGTCTCAGGGATTTTGAATTTACTCCTAATGAATGAATCATTATTTAATGTCAGCTTAAGTCAAGGTCTTGCCTGGTGACCTTTACTTGGTTGAAATGGAGAGTTCTTTCCATCCACAAATGTCTCCTTTTTCTGTTTCCCTCTTTAAAATAGTATTTATGATTATGGAGGGCTGTACTAGGCAGGTATTTCTTAGGGTTTCCATGCACAAATTTCCCTTTACACAGAAAGTGCCTGGAAGCAGCTAGCAACAGAGAAGAGCAATTTAAGATAATGCTACTAAAGTGCAGAAGCAAAAGCAGATTGATTTTAGTTTCCATGTTGCCCTCCACAGCTGACCAGTAATATATATCTGCTTGTCTGGAGATGCTTAAAGGGATTTAGCATTTTGTTTGGGCTTTTGTAGCAAGGATTCTGAGATCATTGCCTTAACAGAAGACACACACTCAGGGGAAAAGTGCAAACTGCTTTAGCAGGAGAATTTTCTATGAACTGTTTTCTGAAAAATACAGCATCACTTTCAAAGTAGAGTACTTTTTCAACAGAGAACTCTGTAAATGTTTGAACCAGTTCTTGGTTAAATGTTACTAATTCCCCAAAGCAGGTTCAGTATGCAAAATGAAAAAATTTGGAAATAGTGAGATGGCAAAGATCTTTCTGCATCAGGTTTGCTGAGGGAGGTCGTGGGAGTTGAAATAGCTACCTAGTGGGATGCTGGGTTCTGCCACACAAGGCAGGGGTCAGTGGTGGCCAGGTAGTGTCAGATAAGCATGGGTTGGGATCTGAGAGGGGGATCCCTATACTAGGTAACTGTTTGTACTGGCTGTCTTTTAGAAGTCACAATCTTTGATGTTATAGTACATGAATCCAAAAGGAATAGAAGAATAATGGGGGCTAGTAGCATTGAGAAACATCTTAGATGACATGGAACTGGTAGTGCTGGTACAGAAATCCAATCAAGGTTCTGGACTGCTGATCTGCTGAATCACAACAAGCTGGAAGAATTTCATTCAGATACAGATTTCCATGTCTTCCTCCTTAACTTTCTACCACCTTTAATCTAGTTGAAACTTAGAAGATCTACTTTGAAATATGCATATTCATTATAATCTCAGTTGATTGACAGAAGGCCTAGTATACAGCAAGAGGGCCACAGGTGCTGATTGGTGTTCCATAGAGGGAGTCTGGGCATAAGCGGGAAACCTGGGCCAAAGGAGAGTGATGTGGAGGTAGGGGAAAACTGGATGGACAGACATCTGTGCCTCAAATGGAGTAGCATACATCCAAGATGAAAGAAAAAGTTGGAGAGTGTTTTCAAGGTCTAGTTCTCCAAATATGGGTGCAAATTTCCCAAGTTTACAGCTAGTTGTAGTTTATAGAACCTGCCCACAGAATGTACTACCAAACTCACCTGTATCTGAATCACAGAAGACCTGACCCACCTGGACATTTAGGGCTCAGTACTTGCTACCATAGCATAGCCTTGATTGGGAGCTGCCAAATTAGTGTTTGACCCTGTCTTCTGCTTTTGTAGCTTTGAATATTCAGAGTGGAAAGTGCTTAGAGTTAGAGGGAAGGGCATTTGGACATGTGAGTCTGGGACAAGGAATATCTTGGTGTTTCTCTGGTGAACTTGGATAGTCACTTTATAGAATTTCTTCATTAGGCCAGAGATGTAGCTCTCAGCACAGCACCTGTCTGGCAAGTGTGAGGTCTCCAGCTTCAGTCGTGGTACCCCCCACAAAAAAAATAAATTCTTCATTAAATGGAGAAGGGTAACATTCTCTTGCTGGATTTCATTGTGCCCTAATGTCCTTCTGGTCATAATTCATTTCAGGATCCTCTCTGCCTCTCTCTCTCTCTCTCTCTCTCTCTCTCTCTCTCTCTCTCTCTCTCTGTCTGTCTCTCTCTCTCTCAGAGATGAGTTCTTCTACAGATCTTTCAGCAGCATGAGTCAGTAGGAAGAGGGTTAATTCTCATTTGCCACGGTCTCTAAATAATATTTTATATCTTTCCTGTACGCCTGGTCCTCTCACCTCCTGCTGTTAATCAGAAGTTTTATTATTGTTTTACTTATACAATACACAAAGCACTTCTTTCCCTTTTCGCATCATTGTCCATAGCCCTGGGCTTCTTATGAAGGTGATGATCAACTGTTGAATAATTTCATGATTTCAGTGCCGCAGTGGCCTCTTGTAAAGGCCACGTTTTCATTTTCTGAGAAAAACAAATTGCAGTTTAGGTATACCATCACTAGGTGGAACTAGTCTGTTAGAGCAACTTGAGACTGGGTCTAAAAAGTCTGAGCTCTGGATATGTCGCAGATAAATAAGCAAACTTTCCTACTTTTTCTAGAATCATAAGTAAATCCCGTTATTAAAACTTTTGAACTCCAATTTAGACAGCAGAGTAGATAATTCTTTTAAAGGTGATAGGCGCCCCAGGTAGAGTCTGTTACCTTTCCTTATTGATCTCTTCCTTTCCCTTCATCAGCTCAACTGGAATCTTAACTTAGAATGAAAAGTCTCTTTTGACAAGTACTTTTCATTCAGCATTGCAGCTGCTTTGACGTCAAACCCCCCAGATGCTTATCCCTCAACGAGAAAAGAAGTGTGGGTCTCAGCCACAGGCAGTCTATTTACCTTGCCACCACATTTTGAGTTAATTATAGGGAACAACCTCTTTGCCCACTGAGGAGGAGAAATAGGCTTCCAAGAGGTGTGATGGTGCTGTAAGTGTACTAGCTCCCCCCTCCCTTAGTCTCTTTGCCTCAAATCAGAAAATATACTTTCTTGCTTGACACTTTCTAGTTTCCCTCCTCCCATCAGCTCTCTAAACCCGCTGGGGGCTGCTGGCTTAATTTCCACAATAGCTGCAGTTAATTAGTATCCCAGGGTAACTGACTTCCCTTAGCAACAGAGGTAACAATGGCTTCGGCTAGCAAATTACCTTAGCTACAGTTTTCTTCTACTGATAAAAACATATTTAATACCCAGACACAGGTATTGGACAGAAAATTAATCTGATGTCTACTTATCAACAAATATTTATTAAGCTCCTACTGTGTGCAAGTTACAGAAGTGGCCATTTCAAATAGAAAGTTGAAGTTATTTTCTCTTGGGGAACTCAAGTAGGAATTGGGAAGAGAACATATAAATCCATGTAAGTCTACTATAAGACAGTATTAGATACATGGCTTGTTTGAAAACCTGGAGAGTGTCTGAAGAGAGTAAAGGTCTTTGGGACTGAGTGAGGTGGGTCTTAAACTTAAAAATCACACTTACAGAGCCTTACAGATTTTAATTTGAACCCAATTTTTGTCACTGCTGTGTAATCCCTGACATTTTACTTAAATTTTATAAGTTTCAGTTTTCTTTCTTGTAAATACAGAAGACCAAAGTTCATCCCAGAAAGCTTATATGTGGGTTAGAAATTATATAAATCACCTAGTACATTGTTTGGTCACCAGTAGCTACTTGAGCACTGTGAAAGGCTCAGTAGGCTTTAGCTAGGTGAAGAGGAAAGAATGGAATTTTCAGAAGAAATTAGTTTACAATGAGAGACTAGCCATGTGTGGGAGGAGATTGGATTGGAAAAGTAGCTGAGCTTTTTTCACAAGGACTCCTAGTTAAAGTGTCAGAGCTGGAAGGGATTTTTCTGTGTAATCTGATGGTTCAAGCATTTTACTTGAATGATTAAATGGATTTCCTTTCATTGGTCCTGTGTCTCCTAAGATAACTGATTAAGTTACTGTATTTTTATTTTCTAATTAAATGAAAAAGTTAATACTCATCTCCTCTGTGTGATTTAAGGTTTTAAACTTCCGTCATGTACCCTCTCCACAGGGCTTTATTATACATCAGCCTTTGGTGTGCCGACAACTATACCCTTATAAGAGTTAATAACGAAAGAGAAAAAGACACCAAATGAGTCCCTGGAAAAAGTGAGTGAAGAATAGATGTTGAAGGCATAGCTTGCTGCTCCCTCTGTTCCCTGAGAAATCTCAGATTTGAATGCCACTTGAGGCCATCTCAGCTTCTATCTAAACCAAGCAGAAAATCTGATTGTTTTTGATTATTATAGTGTCATTGCTGTAACTATAAATGATGATAAATCATAATTTCTACACTTGGATTTGCATTGCACTATTTGCTTTTCATGAATACTCAAGGCTGTCCTTTTAATTATCACACCAGACCTAGAAATTTTCAAAACATGGCCCCCTACTCTGTTCTGTAGTTGAGGATACTGAGACCAAGTAAGTTTCAAAAACTTGCTCCAGAACACAATTAGTGACTAGAATCCAGTTATTCTAAGTTCCTCTCAATTACTACATTAATTAAATGCAGAGCCCCTGTGGAACAAACTGATACGTGGTGGCCTGGTGGCCTTTGAATTCCTGTCTCTGGGAAGCCTTGTCTTTGGTTGCCTTATTAGTCGTACGGATCATCAACACTCATCCAGAAAGCTTGAGGCCACCTTTGATTCTAAGGCTCCTTTTCCACATCCAACCACAGCATATAAGAAATCTCACTGGACAGATTTCCAATTGAAAAAAAAAATTAGCAAAAACAAATATCCTCCATTTCTGTGTTGACAAAACCAAGAGTAGGTTTATTCAAAGGGTGTGTCGTGGAATTCACAAGAATCAACCTTGGTGCTCAAGTCTAGCTACTATTTTATCCCATAGGGTGAGAGGATCTTATTAGCGTGTTATCGTTTCCAATCAAAAGGCAAAAGTCATTGTTGCAATTCAGTACATTTCCACAAGCAACCCCACTGATACATGTTGTATATTTTTGTTGTTTTGTTTCATACTGTTCATATAACATTATATGAAAACTTTATTTATCCTCATTTTCCCCATGTTTATGGGGAAGAGAGAGCATATCAGCTTTTAAAGAGAATTCAAACAGCAAATAAAATTCTACTTTCTAGAAATGCATCTATGGAAACCATTTTACAAATATATATATTTCAGTAGTTGCCTCTGAATAAATTAATATTAAATAACTGCCTAAAAAGTGCCATACATTTTGCCTGTGTATCTTATTTAAGTTTTGCAGCCATCAGAAGAGGTATGAGTTGCCATGCACATTTACTGGTGAGTAAACTGAGTTAAATATGTTCAACCCATATTTGCAGCATGAAGCTAATAAGAGGGGGAATTGGTACTTTAATCTAGGTCTTCTAACTCTAGTGCTAATGCTTTTTATAATACACTGTATTACAAAAACATGTACAGGAGTTTTAAAAGTAAAGTTGATTTTTAGTAAAGAGCTAGGGAAGTAAATATTCATGAATTACAGAACATCCTAATTTCAGGTTCAAACTTCTCAGCTACTTAAAAATAAAAGGCTTAATAAATCATAATGAATTCCACTTAAACTTATTTTCTAAAGTGATTAATAACCATGGCATTTCCCAACCAACTCCAAATGATAAAATCAATTTGGGAACTTTCCCAATAATTTAAACTCAAAACACTAATCTTAAAAGAAACCCTATATATCAAAAATATTTATAGTATGATACAAATAGAACAGAATTTAATTTTTATTTCTATTAAACTGATTTTGCTTTTTTAAACTAGAGTCAAAAAGCCAAAAAACTTTCACATACATTGAGCCTTCTGCATGTTATTTAAGGAGTTTCATTTTTTAAGCCAAAGCTGAGAAGACAAAACAAGCTCATTGAATTAATAACCTAGAATTGTAATTTCACTGCTAGAGCCAATGTCTAAGTGCCTGTATTAAGAGCTTCCCATAGACTAGAATGTGTTAATTCATCAATCTACACTATTCTCCTTCATACTTTTAAGCTACTCTTCATTTCCCTTTAGGGTTGCCTAAAGCAGGGGACACTCAGTGAAACTTATATTTCAGGTAAACAACAAATATTATTTAATTTCTTTTCTTTTGTTTGTAATTTTTGACTTTATTTTAAAGGAAAAAAACAGAAAAATCAAGAAACAAACAATTAAAAAACAACAACAAAATAACAAAAACAATGACGATGTACGATTTCAAAACAAGATGATAGGAAGTTAACAATAGTTGTTATATTGCATATCATTATCTTCAAAATAATTGCTCAGGCTACCAAATATAGGCATGCAAGATTGATCAAACAATATAATTTTCCTCTGAACATTTTCTTTCCCTTTCACTATATCTATTGTAATTTTTGAATCTTATTTACAGTGTTTACACAGGCAAGTCTGATTTATTTCACTTATGACTATGGTCTTTAGTTACATCAATTTACCTATAAAAGCCTGAAGTTTATCCATCTTTATGGTTGAATAGTATTCCATTGTATAAAAATACCAGTTTTTTAAAATCCATTCCTCAGTCAATGGTCATTTAGGTTGCTTACAAGATCTTGCTATCACAAATTATGCTGTTATAAATATTTGTGCACATATATCACTGTAGTATGATGCTTTCAATTCTTCTGGGAAGATATCCAAAAGGGGAATAGCTGGATTGAATGGAACCTCTAGTCCAACTTTTTTGAAGAATCTCCATACTAATTCCCATAGTGGTCATATCACTGTACATTCCCACTAACAATGGAGAAGGGTTCCTTTCCCCCACAGCTGTGCCAGTATTTGTTATTGGTTAATTTCTTGATGTTAGCCATTCTTTCTGGAGTGAGATGGAATCTCAGTGTTGTTTTATTTGCATTTCTCAAATGACCAATGATGTTGAACATTTTTTCATGTATTTATTTCCATTTGTATTTCTTCAGCCAAGAACTGTGTATTCATCTGATACCCATTTTTGGATGGGGTCTTTTCATTTGTGGGGACCTGATATTTTTTCAGTTCTTTCTACATTCTAGATAAAAGTCCTCTGTCTGAGGGACAGTTGACAAAAATCTTTTCCCAATCTGTGTGATTTCTTTTCACTCTGTTTGTGATTTCTTTCACTGTGCAAAAACTTTTTAGTAAGATGAAATATCAGTTGTTGATACTTTCCAGTACTTCCTGTGCAGTTTGGTTTTTGTTCATTAACTCTTGGCCTATCCCTATGTCCTTGAGCTTTGTACTGACTTTGTCTTCCATTAGATTTAGTGTTTCTGTCTTATTATTTCTATCTTTGATCCATTTTAACTTTAGTGCATGGTGATAGAGATGGGTTCATTTTAAGGTTTTGGCATGTAGAAAATCAGTTTTTCCAATACCATTTATTAAAGAGCCTGTCTTTCTGCCAATGAACATGTTTGGCCCCTTTGTCAAAGATAAGTTGGCTGAGTGTGTTTGTAATTGTGTCTACATCTTATGTTCTGTTCCATTGATCCTCAGGTCTGTTTTTTGGCCAGTATTATGCTGATTGTACTACAACAGCTTTGTAGTATATTTTCAAGTCTAGGATTGTGATCCCTCCTGCTTTGCCTCTGTTGCCCAGGATTTCATTTGTTATTCTATGATTCTTATGATTCTATACGAAGTTTAGGAATGTTTTCTCTAGATCTGTGAGGTATGCTAATGATATTTTGATTGAGATTGCATTAAAGCTGTACAACAGTTTTGGAAGTATGATCACTTTTACAATGTTGGTTTTTCCTATCCATGAGCAAGGGATATCTTTCCATTATCTGAATTCCTCTTCAATTTCTTTTGTCAGAGTCCTGTAATTTTCAATGTAGAAATCTTTTACTTCCTTTGTTACACTGATTTCTAAGTAGTTCATTTGTTTTGATGTTATTGTGAATGATATGGTTTCCCTAAATTCTCTCTCAGTGAGTTTGTTGTTTGTGTACAGGAATGCTATTGACGTTTGAGTATTGACTATCTACATAGATACATGACTGAATTTGGTTATTAACTCTAGAAATCTTTTGATGGAGTTTTGGGAATCTGCAATGTAGAGTATCATGCCATGTGCAAATAATGATAATTTAACTACTTTCTTTCCAAACAATATGCCTCTTATTTCTCTCTCTTGTCTAATTGCTCTGGTTGATCTTTCCAGAACTATATCAAATAGGAGTGGTGATAGTGGGCATCCTTGTCTTGTTCCTGATTTTAGAGTAAAACCTTTCTGTTTTTGACCATTTATAATGATGTTGGCTGTTGGTTTGTCATAGATTTTTTTTTATCAGATTGATACAAAAGCATCTATTCCAATTTTCTCTAGGGTTTTTTCATGAATGAATGCTGGACTCTTATCAAAAGATTTTTCTGCATCTATTGAAATGAATATGTGATTTTTGTCTTTCACTCTATTAATATGGTGTATTATATTTATTGATTTGCATAAATTGTACCATCCCTGCATTTCTGGGTTGAATTCCATTTGGTCATGGTGTATAATCTTCTTAAAGATTCGCTGCACTTTGTTTGCTAGTATTTTATTGAGGACTTTTGCATCTATGATCATTGGAGGTATTGGTACACAATTTTCTTTTTTGCTTGGGTTTTACTCTGGTTGTGGTACCAGTGTAACATTTGTATCTCTGAATAAATTATAGAGAATGTCTTCCCTTTCCATTTCATTAAAGAATTTGCAGTGTATTGACATTAAATCCTCTTTAAATTTCTTGTAGAATTCATATGTGAATCCATCAAGACCTGGGATTTTTTTGTTGGTAAGGTTTTAATTACATTTTCAATTCCATTAACTAATATTGGGTTATTCAGAAGTTTTATAGCTTCTTGATTCTACTTTTGTAGCTCGTGTTTCTAGGAATCTGTCTATTTCTTCTGTATTTTTGATCCTATGAGTGTAGGGTTTTCAAAGTAGGTATTGATGACCTTCTGTAATTCTACAGAATCTGTAATGATTTCACCCTTTAATTACTTATTGCATGACTTTGAATTTTTCTTGCCTTTTTTGATAAGCTTGGCTAGGGATTTATCACATTATTAATTTTTTTAAAGAAACAACTTTCAATAAATTATTTGTGTTGTTTTCTTATCTCAATTCCATTAATTTCTCTTCTGATCGTCATAATTTCCTCCCTCCTTTGAGTTTTTGGTTGACTTGTTTTTCTTTTTCTAGAAGTTTGAAGTGCAGCACTAGGTTGTTTATTTGTGCTTGTTGTGTTTTCCTGATATGAGAATTCACTGCTATAAATTTCCCTCTGAGATCTGCTTTCTTTGCATTGCACAGGATCTGTTCAGTTGCATTTGCATTTTTGTTTGATTGCATATATTTTAAATTTTTTTCTTTAATTTTTCTGTGACCCTCTGGTTGTTCAATAGGGTGATGTTTAATTTCCATGTGTTTATGGAACTTTCACTGTTTCTTTTGTCATTAATTTCCAATTTCTTTGTACTACGATCAGATAATATATGTGGAAGAATTTCAATTTGCATGGTCTTGAGCATGTTCTATGGGCTAGTATATGGTCTATTTTAGAGAACATCCTATGTGATATCTAGAGGAATGTTTATTCTGATGTTGGGTGGAACACAGCACCATTTGTTCTACTAAGTCCACTTGCTAACAAGTTTGATTTAGTTCTGCTATTTGTTTGCTAATTTTTTTCTACTTTATCTGTCTCTTCATGAAAATGGGGTGTTAAGTTCCCCCATTATAATTTCATTATTGCTTTTTTGAGTTTTCATGTCTATTAATATTTGTCTTACATAGTTAGATGCTCCCCTATCTGTTGCATGTACATTTATGGTCATTAACACTTCCTCTTTGATGTTTTCCCCTAAGTATGTAGCAACTTTCTTTATATCTTTTGATCATTCTTGGTTACAAATTCATATTGCTTACAAGCAGAATACCTGCCCCTTCATTTTTCTGGGTTCCTGTCAAATAGAATTATTTTCCACCCTTTGGTATTCATTCTATGAATTTCCTTTTGAGTTAAATGTGCTTCTTCTATACAGAATATTATTGGATTTTGTTTCTCAATCCACTCTCCAAGTCTTTTTTTTTAATTTCTGTATTGAAGTCAGTAACATTAATGTTTATAACTTATGTATTTTTTATCTTTATCATATTATCTTTCCTCTGTAGATTCTCTACTTTTTCCCTCTGTTTATTTGCTTGTTAGTTTTTTCTGCTGTTGTTCTTGGCATTGAGGTCATTTTTTCTCTTTCTACAATGTCTTTCAGAATACTTTGCAGGATTGGGTTGGTGGTCATGAACTTCTTCCGCTGTTCTTTGTCATGGAAGTATCTTATTTCTCTATTGATCTTGAAGGGTGGTTTTGCAAGGTACATCAATCTGGGTTAGAAGTTGTTTTCTTTCAGTGCTTGAAATACTTCACTCCATGCTCTTCTTGACTTGATGGATTGTGTTGAGAAGTCTACCATGATTGTGATAGGCTCTCCTTTTTTTGGTGATCAGTTTCTTTTCTTTAGAAGCTTTTAATATTCTCTTCTTGTGATGAATTTCTACCACCTTGATTATTATATGTTGAGGTGTATCTTTATTTTGGTTATGAATAAATGGAGTTTATATGTCTTGCTTATCTGTATGCCACTTTGTTTTTCCATGTTTGGGAACTCTTCTGCTATTGTTCCTGCAAATAGTCTTTTTATGTTATTTGTGTTGTCTCCTTTTTCATTGACAACTATCAACCTTATATTTTTTCTCCTTGAATTGTCTTGCAGCTGTTGAACTGTTCTTTCCTGATTCCTTGTTATTTGTAAGAGATCTTTCCCTTCCCTATCACTCACTGCAATCCTATCTTCAAAGTCTGAGAGTCTCTCTTCAATATCATTTATGTGGTTTTGCCAGCTTTCAATGGAACGTTTGATTTCCTGGGCATCTCCTTGAATCTGTTTTGTGTATTCAATTGTTACCCTGTACTGTTCATTCAAGATTTCCATAACTTTCTTATTCTCCCCTCTTTCTTGGGTTGTTTGTTTGTTTTGGGAATCAAATTGAAGACTTCATGCCTGCTAGGCAGGCACTGTACCACTGAGCTATACCCGTTCTCTCCTTTATTTTTTTTTTAAATCTATGTCTTCTTTGGATATACTTACCAACTCTTTCATTATCTTCATCATTTCTGTTTTTACTTGAGAGATTATTTCTATTCTAATTTCCTTTATACCCTCTTTCAGTTGTTTCTTCCATTGCTATCATTTCAGAAATGTCAGGTATGTGGTTTTCAAATTCACCTTCATCTGTGTCTGCTTCACTTGATCTGGATGTGCTGGGAGTTTGAGACTACATTTTGTCCTTTTGTTTTGGCATTTTCCTGTGTTCCTTCAAATCAGCCAGATGTCAAGTCCTAGTTGTTTCCTTTGCTTGCAGCCCATCCAGCAGCTCACCCCACTGATCCTTGTTGAGGGCTGCTGGTCTCTGGGCCCAGACTCCTTGTCTTTGTGGGCTTCAAAGATGGTTCATTGGTATGAGTGTGTCACTGAACACAGCTTTCCAATCTCTGTGAGCTTCATATATGGTTGTTGGGTGTGGACGGGTCACTGAGTGCAGTTTCTCAGTTCCTGCAAGCCTCACTGTGGATTTCTGGATTACAGCAGGTCACTGGGTGCAGACTCCCAGTTCCTACATGACACAGAGATGGTTCCCTGATGTGGGCAGGTCTCTGGGCACACACTCCCAATCTCCATGGGCTTCATCAAGGGTTTCCAAATGATTGTGGGTCATTGTATGGGGTCTCCAAATGTCTCACAACAGGTTCTCAGGTGACTACAAGTTGCTGCACATGGACTCTCAGTCCCTGTTGGCCTCAGAGATGGTCCCCAGGTGTACATGGGTCACTGGGGGCAGACTACTTGTCCCTGAGGGCCTCAGTGAGGCTTCCAAGATGATTGCCGGTCACTGGATACCTAATTTTGACTTTTATTTGTACAAATTCACAGTATATAATGATTATGTTAACTGTAGGAATTGGTACATGTACATAACATATTTCATTCTCTACCCCTTTCGTCTATTCTGTGCAATAATTGGGACATACTTATACTGAAAAATTCGTTATTTGAAATTCAAATTTTACCTGACTTTTATTTTTATTTGCTGAATATGGCAACATTACTGTTGAATTATTGTAACCATCCCTAGGATTTTATCTGCAAATGATTATACTTCAGAATGCATCATTTGTATGTTTTCATGGCTTGTGTGTGTGCATGTATGTGTGTCTGTGTGCACATATTCCTACACATATGAATGAGAGCCTCTCAAAGTTGAAGATTTGGAATATACTCTCATTCTTGAGACAGTATCTGTCAATAACTTTAACAGAGTGTTCTCTACACAGAGAACACACACACAGAGTGTGTCTACAGACACACCATACACACACACATATAATTTAGTGTGAAACAAATCAGAATTTTAAAATGGAAAAATAAGTGGTAGTAGTGGTATTGGAAGAGATTTCTAATGTATATCAAAAGGTATTGTAAATCTGCAATGATCAAAACTGTTTGGTACTGGTATGTGAGTGCATAAATGAGTTCCATAGAACAGAAATGACTTAACTTCTTACTCCAATATAACTTTCAGAAATAATAAAGTATCAAATGGAAAATTCAATTGTAATGATAATAGGAGAAAACATACAAAAATTATATTCAATCATGAAGTGGCAATGAACTTTCTAAGGAAAATGTAAAGCCCAGAAAAAAAAATAAAAATGTTGATCAACTTAACTACATATACATTATTATTTTTTCATGGTAAATACAATAAACACAACAAATGCAATTAAAAAGTAATTTAACCACTTAATCGCCAATAAATCTGGCCAATAACAGTTTAATTTGACCAATAACAATCCAAGTAATAGTGCACTAAGTCAAAGATATTTAATATGCAATGGTGTCTTGGTGATCCATAAAAATAAAGAGCAGAGACAAAAATAGAAAACAAGTAAAGGCCACAAAGAGGCAGTTCCTTGAAAATTAGCCAAACCTAGTTACTTAAAACAAAGAAATGCATTTTTAACCACACTAATGCTTAAAGCAATTCCACTTCAAACATTTCCATTCAGTATGAGAAAATTACAAAGGTTAAATAATGTTTGGCATTGGTGAAAATAAATAAGTAGTTATTTCATATCTTGCAGATGGGATTCATACTCTCAATTTTTATATTACAAAAATATTTGTGCAAGTATGAAAATGTATAGAGGTACAAAGATGTTTGTTACAGCATTGCTTGTGTTAGTGAAAAATGGTACTAAACGAAATATGTTTTATAAGACAATGGGATGAATAGATTAGTATGTCTTCATGTTTTGGAATGGTATTCAGTCAATTGAAATAAAAATTAACTGCATGTGTTGAATACATGGTGCAGTCGTAGAGATGCTTTTGTTATTATACCCTTTTGTAGTCATTGAAACTTTTTGTGTGAAATGCATGTATTAATTTTCAATAAAAACTAATCTATAAAGTATACTTATTTTGAGTCTTTTTAATAAGTGAGCTTATCTCTGTTCTCATTTCTTCTCCTGATCCTAATTCAAGGTGTATTTTTCAGTTAACATTATTGTGACTGTTGGTCCTGGTGGGGATCTGATGGTAATTGGTGACTTGCTCCCCTTCATAACACAGCTTAGCAATCAGAAATTTAATTTTATTGTACCAAAAAGGCCTATGGTTGATTTTACTATCCAAGTATGTAAGTTCTTCCAAGTTCAAAACTGTTGAAAGAAGATGTCTCACCACAGTGAAGTTTAAGATGTTTTTGGATTTCATTCATAGTAGCAATCGGTGATATTCTGTGTTTCTCCTGTGGTAACAGTTTATCACTCCCACAATTCTTGGGTTCTTTTCTAGCTATTCAGGAGATACCACTCTCCTCAGTATGTTTCTCTGTGGTATTACTTTTTTCTTGCTTTGCCACCCCTAAAGATGTTGTTTCACATTTTACCCATCCTTTGTGACTCTAATCTCACCTTTCTTCCAGGCTGACTTTCATGATTATTTCAGCCTTGTTCAGGATACCATTCTTCCTTTTCTCTGATTTTCTGTCTTACTTAAGATGTTAGATATGAGAAAGACATTACACATTCCAAATAATACTTCCATAAAACATTTCTAAAGTAAATTTACTTTTTATTTTTTTAAGTTGACAATTATCAGTGTTATCTTAAGTATGTATAGCATAATGTTTTGAAATGTTACATATACTTTACAGAGTGGTTAAATCTATCTAATTAACAAATACATTGCTGCACATGGTTATTTTTGTAATGAGAACAGATAACATCAACTCTTTTTTCATTTTTCAAGAAAAAAATATATTCTCATTGCCTATAGTCTTCTTGCTTCACAATAGATGTCTTAAAATTATTCTTCCTAAATCACTGTAATTAGGTGACATTTTACTAGACTCTACCCTTCATCCACTACTCCCTAATCACCTAGCCACTGGTGAACACCATTCTACTCTTTCTTCCTAAGGAATAAAAGTTTTAGATTCTGTATACAGTATTATCAAGGTCATATGGTATTTGTCTTTACTGCCTGTTCTATTTTACTTAACACAGTGTCATCAATGTTGTCACAAATGGATGTTTCATTTTTAATGGCCAAATATATATATATATATATATATATATATATATATATATGTGTGTGTGTGTGTGTGTGTGTGTGTGTATAACATTTTAATTATCCAGTTGTCAGTTGATGGCTATTAGAAACAGTGCTATGATAAATGGGAATGCATTTATCATTTGACTTGCTAATTTTATTTCTTCTGGGAAACATATCTAGTAAAGAGATTATGGCATTATGTAATAGTTTTATGTTTAACTGGGGGTGTGGAGAGGCAGACCTCTATAATACTTTTCATAATGATCATACAAATTTACATTCCTATAAACCACATAAAAAGTTTCCTCAATATCCTATCAGCATTTGTTATCTTTTGTGTTTTTGATATTAGCCATTGTAATGGTTGTGAAATGATATCTCATGTGGTATCAATTTACATCTCCTGATGATTAATAAATTTGAGCATTTTTTCATGTGCTCCTTTGTATACATTCTTTTGCAAAATGACTTTTCACTTTATCACATTTTAATAATATTACTTTGTTACTGATTTATTTGGGTTTCTATTTTATGGACGTTAGCCCTTCCATAGGTGCAGACTTGGCAAATATTTTATCCCCTTAGGTTTTATGAGCTCTTTCTTCATTTTGGTCATTGTTTCCTTTTTTGTATTGAACATTTTTAAATGACTGTAATCCAAGTTGTTTACTGTTATTTTTGTTGCATTGTGCTATTTTTCATGTAGAGTTCATTCCATGCTTTCCAGGATGGTTGAATATGAACAAATTGATAAATAGACTACATCACATTAACAGAATGAAGAACAAAATCACATGAGTTCAACAGTTGTATAAAAAGCATTTGACATTTTTTTAAATTCTGTAAAATTTGTACACTTTTTCTGTTTTTCTCTTTAAATAAAAAAATTTTTTTAAAAAGAGGAAATAGGAAATTCTATAAAGGGTATAACTGTATGCATATTTAAGTGTGTAGGATTGATAACTATATTTCTAAGTTCTTGTGGAATTGTTGAACAGACCTGTTTGCAGTCTCACTGCTTGAATGTTCACTTTGTATGTTTTAATTTTGTAACTTGAACAACTATTTGTAAAAGGGCAATATGTAATTTATCAACTAGTGATTTCTTACTATTTATCTTTTTTTGAAATTCTGTAATATTTCTACCCTTTTTCTGTTTTTTTCCTCTTTAAATAAAAAAATTTTTAAAAGCATTTGAGAAAATGTAACATGATAAAAATTCTCAACAATTTATGTATAGAAGAAATATACTTCAACACAATAAAGGATTTATGTGGCAAACTCTCAGCTAATATAATACCAAATAGGGAAAAGTTGAAAGCCTTTTCCTTTAGATTTGTAACAAGACAAGGGTGTTTCCTTTCACCACTACTATGTATTATAGTACTGGAAATCTGATACTGAGCAATTAGGCAAAATAAAGAAATCAAAATAATCCATTTTAGAAAGAAGGAAATTAAATTTTATGTTTGCTGATAACATGTTCAGATACACAGAAAATATTAAACAGTTCAATAATAACTGTTAGAACTAAGAAATAAGAAAGTTGCAGGATACAAAAATTAATGTAAAAACCATCAGCAGTTCTAAACACTAATAGTAAACTTTGTGAAAGAAATCAAGAAAAAAATTCTATTTATAGTGGATTGAAAAATATGTGGGAATAAGTTTAGTCAAGGAGATAAAAGATTTCTTTGAATAAAACTGTTAACAAAATAAATTGAAGGCACAAATAAATGGAAATATATTCTGTATTCATGGATTGAAATAATTAAGTTTGTTAAAAATCCCATAACATGTAAAACAATCTACAGATTCAATGCAATCCCTACCAAAATAACAATGACCTCTTTCACAGAAACAGAAAACACTAACCAAAAAATGTGTGTGGAACCACAAAAGAATCTGAGAACCTAAAGCAATCTTGACCCAAAAGAACAAACCTGAATATGATACACTATCTTATAAACTGACTTCAAAGTATATTGCAAAGCTATAGTAACCAAAACTGCATAATACTGGTATAAAACCAGATATACATAACTATGTAGTAGAATAAAAAATCCAGAAATGAACTCAGAAAGTGTTTGGCAGTTTTTGACAATTTTTAAGAAAACACTATGGGGAAAGGACAGTTTCTTTTATAGACTATGTTGGGGAGAGAAGAAATCTACATACATAAGAATAAAAATAGACCCACATTTCTCACCACATATAGAAATTAAGTCAAAGGGGATGAAAAACTTAAATGAGAGGCTTGGTAATATGAAACTATCTATACTATAAGAGAGCATAGAGAAAATAATTCACAACATTGTCTTGGGCAAGGACATTTTTGTATAAAATATTTATCCTCAATGTAACAAAAGAATTAATTTTATATTGTTATCTAATAGCATTGGCATTAGTCAAACAAAACAGGGCTCAAAATTATTTTTATAACTCCTACAGTTGTCTGGATAAATTATTTGCACTTTCTGTAACTCAATTTCTCCATTTGAAAACTGCAGATAATAACATCTACATACAGGGCTATCTCTTTGTATTAAATGTAAAGTTACTCACACCATACCTGGCACATTATAGGTGATCAGTTACTCTTAGCTTAAGATAATCCTGCTCTTTCCCCAATCTCTTTACTACCACTAAAAAAGTAACAGAAACTTAGTATTAATATACCCCAGAATGAAATTTATTTTTACATATCATAGATTTCTTTTCACTTTTCCTCACATTTTAAAATTTCTTGTTTTTTTTCTCTTTCTAGTTTCAAGATCTATTTGTGTTCTGACTTTCACTTCTCATCTGCATGACATTGGGCTAGTTATTGAAATTTTTAGGGTCTCAGTTCACCCAATCTAAAACAGAATTGATACTATTGCCCTTATATGAATTGTTAAGAAGTTTCAATGCAATTATGTATATGAATGTATAAAGTATAACATTGTGAAGTGTTATAACAATCTGAATTGTTCTTATTAAATGGTCATATAGAGTGAGAACTTAAAGAGAACAAAAACCTTTGGAGTCCCAATCATTTATTTTGCAGCTCAGATTGATGTGTCATTTTTAGTTGTTTCTCAACTCATGCTTCCAGCTGTCATCCATCAACACTTTGGCCACAGACTGTTCTTGGCTGCCTGTCTGTATGGAATTAGTTATCCTTCCTAGCAGAGCTTCCTTTTCTCCAGACAAAAATCTCTTCTTCCCAAGGACAGAGATTTGCAGAATGTTCAATTGACAAACACTTACTCTTGAATCTTGAGCATTTTGTTGTCTATTTTTCTGTCTTAGAGATATTGATATATTTTTAAAAATTCTCATTCATTCATGAATGTGAATATACATTGATCTATTTATGAATAGATATTGACCACCTACTGTATGCCAATTTTAGTGGCCAAGTTTTGGAGATACACAGGTAAGCAAAACACATTCCCAGCACTCAAGGACTTCATAGCTAAGTAGGAGATAGGCATGTAAAAAATGTTTATGATTAATTTTGTTTAGTAAGCATAACAATAGAATGTCTGAAAGCTATAACTACCACATACTCAGGAAAAGCTTCCCAGAAGAGATCTCATAGTTTTAAACAATGACTATTTTTCTGACCGACCGATAAGACAGGTAAAGCTATTCCATGCAAATGATGCAAGTGAGCAAAAGGTACAAGTCACAAAGCAGCACTGAGTATTCAGAGAATATGTTACCAAGTTATGAAGAGTGATGGGAAGTGAGTTAGAAAATGAAGTGCAGACAAGATCATGGAAGTCACTGTATCCCTGCTAAGGGGCCAAAAGTAGAAGGGACTAGAATTCGGTAGGAGTTTTGAAAAAAGGCATAGTCTTTTTTATAAAAGTAATTTTCAATGCTCACAGTGCATTGGAACCACCGAGGGATCCTCAAAAATAAGGTGTTTAGGATGTACTTATAGGACTCTTGCATAACTGATTCGCATCAAGCAAAGGTCTTGGCATTTTTTAAAAAATTATTTTCTAATGCTTTTAAGGTCCATTGAAGATTAAGAAAATGAGAATGAGAACAAATACAACTGACCAAATAATCAAAGGGCCCAAAACTGGGTATGAGAAGAGAGGAAGACATGAAACTGAAAACATGTATAATAGAATCATGACTTAAAACACTATCAATATCCTGAAACAATGAGTGCAAATTAACAATTCCATAGTTCTCCACTGAGGTTCAGAATGTCAATTTCACACATGGAGGATGGTTTGTTATGGCAGCCATTGGTGTGAAAATGCCTTGAAAATTTTTGCTTGTTCATGTCCTGGTGTCAGTCAAGGGTATGAAACAGACCTAAATAAATCCATCCAAGTTGAGACATCAGGAATATAATGTGCATGTTTTAGACAATAGAGGTTTGAGCCTAACAAATATTTGTACAGGTCAAACCATACTGGAATATTGTTGTCATTGAAATAGGAAAACATGTCTGCAAGAGAACTGAGATGATGGAGAAAGTTTAAATAACCATCGCATCAGAGCCTTGGGTGAGAAGGTTGTATCTAACTAGTGTTCTGCATGAGAAAAATGTTCTATTAAAACATAAAATAGGAGGGTAGATATAGACCCTCCAGGTATCCAAAAACTAAGAAACTAAAATGTAGAGAATGAATAATCCATAACATTCTTAAGAACTAGATCCAAAGAATTAACACTGCAAATTTCCCAAGAGCATGGCCAGAAGCTGAGGCAGGCCCACTCTAGCTCAGTTTGGCCCCATGGCACTCTCCTTGCTGCTTCTGTCACTGTCATCTGCCAAAGTCTAAGTAGCACCTTGAGAAGAGATAGAATACAAGGCACTATGGGGATGTGAGCATTCCTATTAAAATCTAGAGATCTGGGTGGCAGTTATCATCATACCCAATTCACAGATGAAGAAAGTAAGGCTTAGGAGTGGCTGAAACTCTTATTGCTAAGAAGTGGCAGAAATAAATTTCAAGTCCAACTTGTTATCTTATGAGTTTATATGCCATGTATTAAGATGTATTTATAGCAAGCAGTGGGGCGCCAAAGGTGAATAATACACAGTCCTTGCCCCAAGGTGCTTATAAAAATTTAAACTGTATTAAATAGGAGTTTTTGTAGAATGTTATATATTAGTGTGCTGAAAACTGTAGTTTAAGTGAATCTGAAGGATAGTACACACAGAGAATGATGGAACAGTATCTGGAAATTGATGTGGGCCCAGATTATGTTGGCCTGAAAATGTTATGCCAGATGTAGTGAACTTTATGCAGTGAAGAAGTATAAACATTTTTAAAGGAGAGGAACTGCATGGTCAAATCCATGCAACTAGACAATTCTAAGAGGAGGTGTAATACGAACTGGTAGGAATTGGGAAGAAAGATCATGAAAATGGCAACAGCTTTAGAAATTCAGATCCAAGAGAAAGGCCGGGTTGAAGGAGCTAGATGATGCTTGGATGGAATGCACTGACTCTGTATCTAGGAAGCAGCTAGAAGCATGATGAGAAATATTTTAATTAAAGGGATCTGGGATCGTTAGTTCTTTCCACTTGCTTGAAGAGAAGACTGAGACTGAGTCTGTTTAGAAAGCAAAGAGAAGAGAAAATAAGAAAAGACTAGATTAGATAGGGGAGGAGAAGAAGAAGAAAGTAAAGAATGGGCTTTTTGTGACAAATTCACGCAGTATAATTGTGAATTAAATAAATGTATACATGGGTGAATGAAGGAATATGTCCATTAAAATAGAAGAGGGGCCAGCTAAAGCCTGAAACAATGGTGTGAGAAGTAGAAACATCTAGAGGAAATGGAGTTATGCATGAATACATTTTTGAGACTGCAACTGGATGAAGAATGGGCTAAAAGTACAATAGAAAATTGAGGGGCTGGAAAACTATAATTGTGGGCCTGAGTTCAGTTACTAATGGTAGCAACATGCACATGATTGTTTAATTCCAGACATATCAAGGGAAAGGAGAGAAAATCAGTTCGAGAAACTTGCCCTGTAGGAAAGCATTTTGACCTGGAACTTACAGGATGGAAATCTTGGACCACTATGAGGAAAAGAAAGTAAAACACACATAAATTAATTGGTGAGCACAATGGTTTGAGTGTGTCACCCAAGAGTTGATACTATGGAAGATTGGTACCTAGCATGGGAGTGATAAGAGTAGTGGGACCTTTTAAAAGGTAAGGACCAGTGGAAGATCACATGACTAGACTCCTGACCACACCCTAGCTTCCTCAATGGTCATGTGATCTTTCCTTCTCAGCAGTGCTCTTGCCACTGAGATGCTATTTGCTCTGATATAACCCAGCCAAGGGGTCCTGACCAGAACTGCTGTTTCAGAAACAGCTCACTAACCTTCTTTCCTCCTACTACAGCTTCTAAGATGTTTGGAGCTCAGCTTGTAAACTGGTTAACTAAATAACCTTCTTTTCTTTGTAAGTGGCCTGCCTTAGGTATTCCAGTAACAGAAAATGGGCTACTACAGACAGCATAGTGACACACGGATTGAAATTGGCTCAGAGAGTAGACATTGAAACACCCTTAATAGATAGTTGGGTTAAAAAACCTAACATACACTTAGGCAGACTCATTGTGACATTAGCATTGGTCCAAAGTACCAATCTGACCATCAGCAGATCAAATAATAAGTTAGTATCCTGGTCTTCTTTCCTCCTATAAGGCTCCATTCTCTAACATTTCCACTAAGGACAAGGTAACAAAGTCAGGATGGTGGATTCTCTCATTTCTCATGTCTTGATCATAAAGACCTCACATAAAGACAAATGCAATTCCTTCTGGCTAAAATCCCTGCTGTAGATTTGTAAATATGGGCAATGTCAAGACTGGAAGCAATTTGGAAATATTTGTGGCAGGAAAGGCATCAGTGTCAGGCTGTGAAATTGGACCTTGATCTTGTAAGTGAGGATCCAACAAAAGATATTGAGAAAAAAACGACAGTGAAAATGACTGTGCTTTGGAACTGGGAAATAGAATAAAACTTTGGTTTTGAGGATCCTTATCCTTTGGATTTGGATTTTTACATGAAAGCTGCAGCAAAATTGGACCAGACTGCTTTTTTACTGTGGCCAGAAGAAAAGCAAGAGTAGAGATGCAGTAACCTCATATCTGTACTGCCTTCTGAGCTCTGTAGCCTGCTCCCTGCTTCATTCAATTTCATTATTAACCCACAAATTTGTTGATCAAACCTTCCCAAGAAGAATAAAAAATGATCCATCAATATTAATTTATGCAAATTTTAGTAACATCCCTACACCATCAAAGATCATTGAGGTTGAATATAAACATTAGAATCAGGTTTGACAACTACGAACTAAGACCTTCACCAACTGAAGACATGGTAATAATTCAGAAGATCTGTTAGATTAGATTACTGTCCAGATTTCTGAGTCTGTGATTTCAGGATTCCTTCTCAAATGCCATTTTAGAAATTTTTAGGAGAAAAAATATAGTGTCATGGAAAAATTCCTTCTCCAAGAGAAGACTGGTCCTCCTCAGAAGTATCTTTAGTTTATCCCCTTGTCTTCTAATTGTTCATCCTCTTGTACACTGTCATTATGATGGGGGACATGGACATAGTCATCTTTACTGAGCTCATTCTCAATTTATCTGTTGTTTTTTTCTATTATTCTGGCTTCCAAGCTCAAAATCTTTCAAGATAAGTATTACCCTTCTCTTGCTAAGTTTTTCAAGCACAAATGAGCTTCCTTGGCATTTTGTGGATTATAGAATTCTTTCTTTTATCATCCATGTCCTATAATGACTATGTCTATATCTTTGACCCTTTATTCTACCCAGCCACAAGTCCAAAAGACTCAACTGGCATTTGGTTGAGGAAAACTCTGTATTAAGGCTTTCAAGCCAGCATCCTGCTGCATTTTCCCTTTTTCCATTCCCATTTGTAGTCACTTGGACAATATTCCTTTTTAGATCAACGTGACCTACTCTGAAACATGACTTTTATCTTTGAACTTCTTGATTTCACTAACTCCAAAATGACATTTCTTAGTCTGTGTTGAGAAAAGTATACCTGCCACCATCCCACTTCCTGAGAAGACAGAGTATTTTCTGGTTCTACATTCTTTCAGGTCAGAATATCTGAAGAAAAAAGTTTGGATAGACTTTTTTTTCAGAAATCCATTCATTGTTCTTTACTTACTGTTCAAATAAAATGTGTGTTAAATACTTATGTAGGACTAGACAAGTTCACTTAAAAACAACATGTACATTTTCTCTTATTGCAATGGTTTGTGTATTTTATGAAGTTTAGTGAAGCAACATATTTTGTGTCAGAACCATTGCTTTTAAGATACTACCAACTATTAAATCATCAGATCCCAGATGGTATGGTGGTAAAGTTATAGTCCTACTGGAATTCTAATCGCTTAGGACTGTTTCCAAAACTTGCGATTTTCCTGCTACACATTTGTGACCAAATATCAGGGAGAATGCTACCAATTGAGAATGCACTTGGTAACACATCATTCTTATGGTGCCTAATACAGTCTGAAATTTTAAGTGGCCTGATTGACCATTTGACTTGTTTCTGACAGAGATTATGAAACGTAAAACTCAAAGACATCTACAAAATCAGCATGCTTTTTGAAGCAACAATTCCCAGTCGGAATGTGAAGTTTATTTTAGATGGGCTGAAATAAAAATGCTATATATCTCCTGTAATAATGGAAGTCAGTGAGAAATAATATATTATATATGGTAAGCTATTTACTTTACACTCAGCTTTGTATGACTCCACTTCATCGATAACCGTTGCATGACTGACAACTGATTTCCTGCTGCAACCATTTAAACATTTCCATGTACAATAACATTTAAGCTTAGTAACCCTCATTACTATGATAGTGCACCAAATAGTTCAGACAGTACTCCATTAAATGCCCAAGGACTGCCTTCCTGATTCATGTTTCCTTATTTCCCCAACTCTTTCATTTTACCAGCGGAAAGCCTCATCTACAGTATAACAGTCAGACCCCTTGACTTTGCTTGAGATGGTGATTAAGTCAAATGCATTTATTTGATGTCTGTGTATTCTTACATTCATATGTATTTTTCTGAAACTTTGAATGCCTTCAAAACAGGAAAAAATTTTGCTGAGTAGTATTCCATTGCAAGCTTGCACCACAGAGTGTTTTAAAAACTCATCCAAATACCCTTGAGGGATGTGTAGATTGTTTCCAACTTTTCAATATTACAAGCAACACTTCCATTAACAGGTCTATCCAGAAGCTTAAGGTGCAGCACTAGGCTGTTTACTTGTGCTCATTCTGTTTTCCTGATGTGATAATTCACTGCAATATATTTGCCTCTGAGCACTGCTTTTATTGTGTTCCACAGGTTCTTGTAAGTTGTATTTGCATTTTTGTTAGATTGCAGATATAGTTTAATTTCTTGTTTAATTTCTTTTGTGACCCATTGGTTGTTCAAGAGGGCGTTATTTAATTTTCATGTGTTCATGGAATTTTTGTGGTTTCTTTTGCCATTAATTTTCAGCTTTATTGAACAATGGTCAGATAATATAAATGGGATAATTTCAATTCATTTGTATTTTCTTAAGTATGTTCTATGGGTTAGTATACAATCTAATTTAGAGAATGACCCATGTGTAGCTGAGAGGAATGTGTATTCTGATAATGTTGGGTGGAACACTCTGTAAACATCAACCAAGACCATTTGTTCACAGATTTGGTTCAGTTCTGACCTTTTTGTACAGTTTTTCTCTCTTTGTGACAATGTGTATTAAGGTTCTTCATTATAACTGTATTATTGCTTATTTGATTTTTCATGTCTACTTATATTTGTCTTATATAATAGGGTCCTACCATATTTGGTGCACATATATTTATGATTTTTATCTCTTCCTCTTGAATTTTTTCTCTAACAAGAACACAATGACCTTCTTTATCTCTTTTAATCATTCAGGATTTGAAGTTCACATTGTCTGCAAACAAACTAGTTATCTGTGCTTTTTCTGGGTTCATGTTGCATGGAATATTGTTTTCCATCCTTTGACTTTTAATCTATGAATTACTTTTTGAGTTAAATGTGTTTATCGAACCCAGTATACCATTGTATCTTGTTTCTTAATCCATTCTGCCAGTCTATTTCTTATGATTGGTGTATCGAGACCATTTATATTGATGGTTATAACTAGTACATAGGGGCTTGTCTTTTTCATGTTATTTTCCTGCTGTTGGTTCCCTATGTTTCCCCTCTGTTTAATTGCTTGTCCTTCCTGGTGGCTTCTTTCTGCTGTTCTTGGTATTGTAGTCATTTTTGTCTAGAATATCCTTCAGTACCCTTGTAATGTTGATATTGTGGCCTTGAATTTCTTCACCTGTTCTTTGTCATGGAAGTATCTTACTTCTCCATTAATTTTGAAAGATATATTTATAAGCTACATCAATCAGGGTTTTCTTTCAGGAATTTATGTACTTTACCTTAAGCTCATTTTGACTAGAGGTTTTGTGTTGAGAATTCCACCATGATTCTAATGGACTTTCCTTTATAGGGGATCCATCTCCTTTCTCTAACACTTTTAATATTCTGTTCTCATACCGAATTTCTGGGATCTTGAGTATTATATGTCTGGGTATAAATTTATTTTGGTCATGGTCAATTGGAGTTCTATATTTCACTTTTCTGAATGCTTAGGAAATTTTCTGTCATTGCTTCTGCAAATAGTTTTCTTTTATGTCATTTAGGTTGACTCTTGCTACTTAATGACACCAGTTCATTCTTATTCTATTTCTCTTTGCCTCATCTTGCAGCTGTTGAATTGTCACAATCATTGGAGAAATCAGTGTAGAGATTCCTCAAAAAATTATAATTAGAGGTTGCATTTGACCCAGCTATTCCACTTTTGGGCATTTTCCCAGAAGAATTAAAAACATCATACGACAGTGATATATGTGCGCCCATCTTCATAATAATATAATTGCAATAGCTAAATCTTTAAAACAACCCAAATACTCATCAACTGAGGAACAGATAAAAAAAACATGTATTTCTGAACAATGAAATATTACTCAATTATAAAGAAAGATAAACTCAAGGCTTCTATAGATAAATGGATGAAACTATACACCATAATCATAAGTGAAATAAACCAAACTTGCATGTGTAAACATTGTATTGTCTCTCTAGTGTAAGAAACTGAAAAAGTAAATAACACCCCAAATCTACAATAGATCTTGTGAAAGGGAAAGAAACTTCTCAAAAGGAAAGGACAACTGGAATAGAAGGAAAAGTGGAAAATTCTCTCTCTCTCTCTCTCTCTCTCTCTCTCTATATATATATATACCTAGAAAAGATAGCTAAGATAATTATATTACTGAATTCTTTCAGTTCACTGAAAAAATGATCTGTGCTTATATGGTTTGATCAATTATGCATGCCTATATTTTGTAATCTGGGCAATTACTTTGAAGGTAACAATATGCAATATATTACCCATTGTTAATTTCCTATTATTATGTTTTGAAATTCTGTGTCATTGTTTTATTGCTTTTTTCATTTAAAATAAATAAAATAGAATAGAATAAATAGTTCTGTCCATTTTTCCCTAATTACAAAGTATGTTTTCATATCTCTAGGAAAAAAAATGACAAAAGTGCTATTATATAGGTGTGTGGTACATGCATGGTTAACATGACAAGAAAGTTTCCATCTTTTTTTTAAGCATGGCTTTACCATTTCATGTCCCTGAGCAATGCAGAATTCTGGTTGATTCAATTTACAATACTTGTAAATCACTATTTTTAAAAGACACTTCAGTAGTAGTACTTTTGATTTTAACTTGAACTCAACTAATGCCAAAGTCATACTGAATAATTTTTCTTTTTGCCCATTTCTAATTGAGCTATTATTGCTTTTTGGTATTATGTTTTCAGTTGTTTATATATTCTGGCTTAAGTCCTTTGTTGGATATATTAGAAATATTTTCAAATCTGTATTTTATATTTCATTTGCATGACAGTGCACTTGACAGGCAAAAGGTTCTTAATTTTTATAAAAGCTATTGTGTCTGCTTTTCTCTTTTTTATTTAAAGAAAGAAAGAAAAAAACAAGAAAAACAGAAAAAGGTAGAAGTAATACATAATTTCAAAGGAAAATATTAATACTAAGGAATCACTAGTTGCTAAGTTACATATTGTTCTCTTAGAACTAGTTGTTCGAGTTACAAAATTAAAGCATAAAAAGTGAACACATAGTTGAACACTGACAGTGCAAACCATTCTGTTTAATGATCTTATGAAAACTTAGTAATGTGGTCATCTATCTCAAACACTTAAACACACATAGAGTTACATCTTTTAGAGTACTTTTCTTCCCTTTTATTTTTACAATATCTATTATATACTTTGGATCTTATTACTCTTTAGGTTTTTATTTTTTTTACACTAGAGAGACAATGTGATATTTACAAAGGTGAGTCTTATTTATTCCACTTATAAGGATAGTCTCAAGTTGCTTCCATTTATCTATAAAGGCCTCAAGATCAAACACTCCTAAAATTCATTTGGAAACAGAAGAAACATAGAATAGCAAAAGCAATGCTGGGAAACAAAGGCAAAACAGGAGGCATCACAATTCTTGACTTGAAATTATACTACAAAGCCACAGTGATAAAATCAGCATAGCACTGGCAAAGAAATAGAGCTGAGGATTAATGGAACAGATTAGAAGTTACAAACACAATTACAGAGACATTCACTCACCTTATATTTGATAAAGGGGCTAAACATGTCCACTGGAAGAAGGATAGCCTCTTTAATAAATGGTGTTGGAAAAATTGGCTTTCCACATGCCAAAGACTGTAACTAGACCCATGCTTCTCATCATATACTAAAGTCAAATCGGATCAAAGATCTAAATATTAGAACAGAAACACTAAATCTACTGGAAGACATAATAGGTAGAAATATTGGAGATAGGAGTAGCCAGAGAATTCATGAACAAAATGCAAACCACATGGAAACACTTCAAAGAATCAACAACTGAGATCTCATATTACTAAAAGTTTTTGCACTTCAAAAGAAATCACCAAAAAAGTGAAAAGAAAACCCACAGAATGGGAACGAATTTTAGCTGACAATCCCTTAGACAAAGGACTTATATCCAGAATATATAAAGAATGAAAAACATGAAGCCCCCCAAATTCCAAGACCCTCTCCAAAAATGGGCATCTGAGATGAACACACATTTCTCAGATGAAGATATACAAATGGTAAATATGTACATGAATAAATGTTCACCATCACTGGTCACTCAAGAAATGCAAATTAAAACAGCATTGAGGTTTCATCTCACTCCAGAAAGAATGGTTGCCATCAATAAATCAACTGATAATAAATGTTGGCGAGGCTGTGAGGAAAAAAGAATGCTTCTTCACTGTTGGTGGGAGTGTAGACTGGTGAAGCCACTATGAAAATCAATATGGAGATTCCTCAACAAAATAGGATTAGAAGTTCTGTTCAACCTAGGTATTACCTTCCTGGTTATTTTCCAAAAAAATTGAAAAGATCTTGCCACAGTGATGTATGTGCACACGTTTATAGCAGCACAATTTGTAATAGCTAAATCTTCAAAACAACCAAAATGCCCATCAACTGAAGAGTGGATAAGAAAGATGTGGCATTTTTATATAATATTATTTTTCTTTTATGTGTCATGTTTGGGTTTCCTTTATAAGGACTTTTTGCCTAAACTCAGTTTATATAAATTTTCTCCCATGTTTTCTTAAATCTTTATATTAGTATTTCTACACTATTTTGAACTGCTTATATAAAGTGTGAGGGTGAATGAGTGTTTATTTTAGAGCTTTTGCATATGCATAGGTGCTTGATATGTTGTAGAAAAGACTACTCTTTCTCCAATGAATTGCTTTTTAACACTTTCCTGTATATATAGTATATATTTGTCTAAGACTATTTCTGAAGTCTCCATTATGTTCCATTGATCTCAGTATTTATTCTTTTGCCAATCTGTACTATATTCATTATTATACATGCATGGTAAATTTTACAACTGACTTACATGAGTCCTCCAACTTTGTTCTTTTTAAAAAATGGTTTTTCTTTTCTTTTCTTTTCTTTTCTTTTCTTTTCTTTTCTTTATTTTATTTCATTTTGTTTTGTTTTTGGTATCCGGAATGGAACCCACAACCTCATGCTTGTCAGGAAGATGCTGTGTAAGAAAAGTTTTAGAAATTTTTACCTCCCCATTTTTTCAGAAAAATTTTAGAATTATGAGCTTTAGAAAAGTCTGTTGTCAACAGTAGCCATAAGAAAAAATTTGAATTATCATTGCCTTATATCTGTAGAATCCATTAGGAGGAAACTTTAATAAAAAATTTTAATATGTTGAAAACTTTCATTCATTCACAGTATGCCTCACAATTTATATAGGTTTACTTTCATATATTTCTTCAGCATTTTGTAGTTTTCTACTTACAGATCCTGCACAAATTTTATAATAATAATTCTTGACATGTACACTTTTATGATTTTGATTCTCATTTTTTAATTACTTGTATTTAGAAATATAATTAAAATTTGCATTTTGATCTTCTATCATTTGATTCTCCTACATTCATTTATTTTTATTAATGTTTTCTTTTAACATTACTTTGGATTTCCTAAACATAAAAGCATACTATCTGAAAATGAGGGCAATTCTTTTTTTCTTCTTCTTTTCATTGTGGGATTAAGGATTAAATCCATGCTACACAAGTGTTCTATCACTGAACCACATCAATTAGCACCAGACTGTTCTTACTTTTATAAAATACATGTACTTCTTTTCTTTTTTCTTCCTTTCTCTGTTCCTTTCAGTTAATTTGTTTTTAAAATTTTATTTTAACAGCTTTAAGGTATAAATGATATGCAAAGAACTGTGCATATTTACCATGTGCAGTTTGATGTTTGCACACATTCAGATCTCTGTTATACTATCACTACAAACAAGGAGATAGATATATTCATCACCTTCTAAAGTTTTTTTTAATTTTATTTTAAAGAGAATAAAACAAAAGAGGACAGAACAAAGCAGCTCAGAACAGAACAATGTAAGCAACACAGCACTTCATAACAAAACAACCAGATATTAATAGTAGCTACCATAATGTCTCTTTCTTTGAAATAGTTGAGAAAAGCTTCACACAGAATAATATCAAACATAACAAAATAGTATAAAACCATTCAAGAGAATGAAAGTATTACAGCACAATCTGAAGCAAATAGCAGAAAATGAACAATGGCTACTATAATATCTCATTTTCCATAAAGAATTTGTTTATACTGTCACACATATTAAAATCCAGTAATACACAACATGATAGAACCTATGGTAATAGAAGAACAAAAGCATGGTAGGACTTCAAAGCAAGCTGATATTAAATCAGCAATGGCTGCCATAATGTCTTGTTTTCATAAAAATAGCAGTTTATACCATCACACACAATAAAATCAAATAAAACAATAAAACCATTCCAACCAATGAATGAAAATATTATAAGACTTCAAATCAATGTAATGGGGAATCATGATTACCATTAAAATCTTATATATTCTTACCATTTCTTACACTAGGGGGACTATACGGCATTTATACATGTGAGTTTTGGTTTATTTCACTGATGAGTATGGTCTCAAGTTGCATCCATTTATTTATAAATATCTCAATGAGATCATTCTTTATAGCTGAGTAGTACTGCATTGTATAAAAATACCACAACTTTTTATCCATTCCTCAGTTGATGGGCACTTAGGTTGTTTCCAAGATCTGGCTATTACAAATTGTGCTGCTATAAACATGGGTGCACATATATCACTGTGGTATGATCTTTTCAGTTCTTTTGGGAATAGGCCTAGAAGTGGAATAGCTGGGTCAAATGGGACTTCCAGTCCCAGCTTTTTGAGGAATCTCCAGACTGACCTCCACAGTGGTTGCACCAGGCCACACTCCCACCAACAGTGCAGAAGAGTTCCTTTTTCCCCACAGCCTGTCCAGCATTTGTTGTTCATAGTTTTCTTGATCCTGGCCATTCTTTCTAGAGTGCAATGGAATCTCAGTGTGGTTTTAATTTTCATTTCTCTAATGACTAATGATGATGAACATTTTTTCATGTATTTGTTTGCCATTTATATTTCTTCATCTGAGAACTGTGTGTTCATCTAGGATGCCCCTTTTTGGATTGCATCTTTGAATTTTGGGGGTCTAAGATTTTTTGTGCATCTTTTAAAAATTTTTCTCCTTTTTTCTGTTTCAGTAGTAAGAACACCTAACTTGAGATCTCTCTTAATAATGAAATTCACAATACTGTATTGTTAACTAAAAACAGTATGTTATATATTAGATCTCTAGAAATTATTCATCTATTCTATCTGAAATTTTGTATCCATTGTACAACAACTTTCAATTTATTCCTCCCCCAGCTCTTGGCAACCACTACAGGGTTACTTATTTCTACACGTTCAATCATGTTAAATATCTAAGTGCAAAAATTCAGTATTTGTCTTGTGACTGGTTTATTTTACCTAGCACAATGCTCTCAAAATTCATAGAAGTTATAGAGTAATACAGAATTTCATTCTTTTTATTTTTCACAATTTATTTTAATTTTTTATGTCCAATATTTTATATAACAATAAACTATATTTATCTGTTCTTCTGAGATAATATTGCCAACAGGCACAGATTCACATACAATACAGTTTGTATTCACTATTTACAGTTTACAATAGTATTTTTTCCTCTGGAAAATATAAGTATCATTTACAATAGGATTTCTTTTATCTGGAAAATTTAAGTACAATTTACAATAGGGTTTTTTCCTCTGGAAAATATAAGTACAAAAGCTAAGTAAATAGTGAGATACTGCCATTTGGATTTATCAGTGTCGTAACTTATGTACTAGTCTTCAGTAAATATTCAAGAATCAATCTGTTTAATAGTCAATTAAATACTCTATTTTATTAGAAAAAATCCACTGTTTCATCTCAAATTGAATTGAACAGATCTCTAAAAAGAGAGGAAAAAGTTACCCTAAAAATAAATAAAACAAGAATTTCTTTAAAAAGTGGGACAAGAATGAAAGAGAGGAACATTAATTGAGTCTATAAATCAGTTTAAGTTATTCAGAATAACTTTCCAATGGCATGAAATCCTTTGCAACACAAAACTAAAGAAAAAAGAAAAAAAAACTATCACCATTCCTCCACAGATGAAATAATATTTAATTTTTATTTACATGTAACAATTGTACATATTTATATGGTATAGTGTGACATTTTGATATACATACATTGTGTAATGATCACTATATATATATATATATATATTTCAGCTTCTTATCAAAGATTATATATTAGCTTCTTAACTAGTCTCCTTTTTTGCAATATCTGTCATACATTTTTATCCTTATTTATCCTTTTGTTTTCTCACATCAGAAAAAATATGCAAGATTTACATATGTGTGTCTGATTTATTTCACTTAAGATACCTCTCAAGGTGTATCCATTTACCCATCTCCCAAGTTTATCCTTCTTTGTTGCTGAGCAGGACTCCATTACATTAAAAAAGAACTTCTTTAGCAGTTTATGAACATATGGGCTGTTTCCAAGATTTAGCTATGATAAACTGTGCTGCTATAAACATGGATGTGCACATATTGCTGCGATATGACTCTTCTAATTCTTTAGGAAACATACTAAGAAGGGAATTAGCTGAATCATATGAAACTTCCAGTTTTAGTTTTTTGAGGAATCTTCACACTGATTTCTACAGTGGGTGCACCAGTCTACAACCTCACTAAAAGTGGAGAAAGATTCCCTTTTCTTCACAGCCCTGCCAGTATTTGTTATTGGTTGGTTTCTTGATAGTAGTCGTTCTTTCTGGGGTGAGAAGGAACCTTAGTGTTATTTTACTTTCCATCTGTCAAATTACTAGTGATGTTGAACAATTTTATGTATATTTATTTGCCATTTACATTTCTTCATCTGAGAAGTGTGCATTCATCTCAGGTCCCCATTTTTGGATTGTGTCTTTAAATTTGGGGGCTCTATTTTATATATTATTTGTATATTCTAGATTATTAACCTCCTGTTTGAGGAATAACTGAAAAAAAAACCTTTCACCATTTGTGTGTTGTTTTGTCATCCTGATGATTTTTTCTTCTGCTGTGAAAAAAGCTTTTTAATAAATTGAGACCCAGTTCTTGATTCTTTGTTATATTTCCTGTGTGATAGTGGTTTTGTTTATTAAGTCTTGGTCCAAATCTAGTCTTCAAAAGTTTTACCTATTCTTGCTTCCAGCATATTATTTCTGTTGTAATATTTACATATTTGAGACTTTTCAATTTGAGATTTGTGCATGGAGAGAGATATAAGTCTAGGATTAATCTTCAGCATGGGAAAGCCAGTTTTTCCAGCACCATTTATTGAAGATGATCCAGTGTAGGCATTTGGCCCATTTGTCAAAAATTAGTTGGCTAAGGGTATTCGGAAATATTTCTGTATATTCTAACCTGTTCCACTGATTCTCAGATCTACTTGTTTTTTTCCAGTACCATGTTGTGTGTATCACAGTAGCTTTGTAGTATAATTTCAAGTCAGAGATTGTGATTCCTCCTGCCTTGCCTTTGTTTCCCAGAATCTCTTTTGCTATTCCAGTTTTCTTCTAGTATCAAATGAATTTTATTATTGTTTTCTCTTATTATGTGAAGTATGTTACTGGTGTTTTCATTGGGATTGTCTTAAATCTGTACAATAATTTCAAGAGTATGGCCATTTTCACTATATTGGTTTTTCTTACTCAAGAGCAAGAGATACCTTTCCATTTTCTGATAGTATCTTTGATCTCCTTTTGCAGAGTACATACATTGAAAAGGCCTTTCACTTATTCTGTTAGACTGATTCATAAGTATTTCTTATCTTTTCTTTTTTGGATGCTATTGTGAAAGTTGTAGTTTCCCTAATTTTTCTTTCAACCTGTTTGTTATTTGCATACAGAAAAACAAATTATTTTTGAGAGTTGACATTGTTACCCACTACGCTAGTGAATTAGATTATTAAATCTAAAAGTCTTTTGGTAGAGTTTTAGAATCTTCTATGCAGAATATCATGTAATCTGCATATAATGTTAATTTGACTTTCTCCTTTCCTGTTCTTGTCCTTTTATTTATTTCATATGTCTAAGTACTCTGGCTAATGTCTCCAGACCTATATCGAATAAGAGTGACAATAGTGGTCCTCCCTGTCTTGTTACTGATTTTAGAAAGAAAGAATCCAGGTTTTTCACCATTTAGTATGATGCTAGATGTTGATTTGACATAAATAGTTTTTATCAGGTTGAGATAAAGTGCATCTACTCCAATTTTTTGTAGTTATTTTGTCATGAATTGATTTTGGACTTAGTCAAATGCTTTTTCAGTATCTATTGAGATGATTATGTGGTTTTGTCCTTAGCTGTTAATATGGTGTACTATATTTTTTGATTTGCATATATTCAGCCATTCCTGCATGCCTGAGATGAATCACACTTCATCATGGTGTATCATTTTCTTTATGACTTGTTGCATTCTGTTCGCCAGCATGTTATTGAGGATTTTTGCTTCTAAGTTTATTAGTGAGATTGGTCTGCAGTTGTCATATTTGTTGGATCCTTTCTGGTTTTCATATCAGGGTAATCCTTGCTTCCAAGAATGAGTTTGGGCATATTGATTCCCTTTACATTTCATTAAAGAGTTTGATGAGTAATGATTAACTCTTCAGATCTTCTCTAAATTTCTTGTAGAATTCGGTACTAAATCCGTCAAGATCCGGGCTTTTCTTTGTTAGTAGGTTTTCAGTTACATCTTCAATGTCTTTGACTGATATAGGTTTATTTATAAGTTGTATACCTTCTTGATTCAGCTTTAATTTCATATGTGTCTTTAGCAGTATAATTTTTCCTTGTAGGATGGTTTTCATTGCTTCCTACAAGTTCTGGAATGTTGTATTGGCATTATTGTTTAATTGTAGAAATTGTCTAATTTCTTTAATTTCATCTGTGATCCACATTTGTTCAAGAGGGTATTATTTTTCATGTGTTATGAACTTTTATGTGATTTCTTTTGCCATTGATTTCCAATTTCATTGCATTGTGGTCTGATAGTATGCATAGGATAATTTCAATTCTTTTGCATTTATTTAGGCATGTTCTACAAGATAGTACACAGCCTATTTTGGAGGCTGTCTTATATGCACTGAGAACTGTTTGTATTTTAGTGTCTCATTTCATTTTGTTTGGTTTGAGACAGGGTCTTGCTGTGAAGTTTAGACTGGTCTTGTACTCACTATGTATCCCAGGCTGGCATCAAACTCCTGGCATTCCTCCTGTCCCAGTCTTCTGAGTATGGGGATTAAAGGGATGTGCCATCATTTCCAGCTAAGATCTATGTTTATTTTGATGTTGTTTAGTGGAAAACTCTGTAGATATCTACTAAATTCATTTGTTGAAAGATTTGGTTCTGGTATTTCTTTGTTGATTTTTTTTTTGGTAATTGATCTGGCTATTCTTTGACAGTGGGGTATTGACATTCTTCATTACAACTGTATTAGTGCCTATCCTATTTTTCATATCCTTTGTAGTTTAATTTCTATAGTTGTGTGTGCTAGTAGTTTGTGCATATATTATTGTTATCTTTTACTCTCGGATTGTTCCCTTAACAAGATGTCATGCTCTTTATCTCATCTGATCAGTCTTCGCTTAAAATCCATTTTTTTCTGTAAATAAAATAGCTACCCTTATTTTCTTCTAGGTTGTTATTGCATGGAGCATTGTTTTCCATCCTTTGACTTTCAGTCTGCTAATTTCTTTTAAATGTGTTTCTTGTATGCAACATATTGTTGTATCTTTTTCTCAATTCATCCTTCCAGTCTGTTTCTTTTGATTTGTGAATTGAGACCATTAACATTGATGGTTATAACTGACATCTATTGACTTTTTGTCTTCTTATTTTCCTGTTGTTAGCTCCCATTTTCCTCTCTGTTTAATTGTTTGCCTTGCCTGGTGGATTCATTCTGTAGTCCTTGTTATCTCTTTCTAGAATGTCCTTCAGAACATTTTAAAGTGCTAATTTTGTGGTCATGAACTTCTTCAGGTGTTCTTATCATGGAAATATATTATTTCATTATCAATTTTGAAAGAATTTTGTGGAGTTCATCAGTCTGGCTTGTACGTTGTTTTATGTTACTGTTTGACATACTTCATCCCAACTTTCCTTTCACTTAAGAGAATGTTTTGAAAAGTCTGCTGTGATTCTGATGAGTTTCTTAATAGGTGACATTTCTCTAAAATATTTCAATATTCTGTTCTTGTGTTGAATTTCTGGAATGTTGATTACTATATGCTTTGGTGTAGCTTTTTGCTGATCATGGCTAATTGAAATTCTGTATGCTTTATTCATATCACCAATTCTTTTCCCATTCTTAAAATGTTTTCTTCTATTACTTCTGACAATGGGTATTTTATGTTTTTTTATGCTATATTCTGATTGTTCATAGATTCAAAATTCTTCCTTTTCTCATGTAGCAGCTGTTCTATTAATTTTTCTGTGACCACTTGTTATTATAAGAGGTCTTTTATTTGATGATCACCCACATATCTAGTCTATCTTCTCACTTGTTTACTGCTTCATATAGTTTCACTACAATTTTTAATCTCCTGGATTTGCATTTGAGTAACTGTTTTTTATAGAATCAAGTTCTTTTGTGTGTTGGGCATTTATTGTTCCATGTTTTTCCAAAACACCTCTATGCTTTCATCTGTATCTATTCCAGATTCATTAAACAATTCGTTCATTATTTTCATTTTGTTATTACTATTTTGTTTTTGTCAAGAGTCTTATTAATTCATTTTCTTACTTATACTGCCAACATTTCATAATTTCAGCTGAGTGACATTTAATTTCTTTAACCTCAATGTCCCTTTGATTTGTCTTGAGTGAGTTGGGAATCATGGTGTACATATTTCTTTCATGTTTTCTCATTTTTTAGAATTTTTGATGTTTATTTGCTTTCTGCATTAAGGTCTGTAAACTGCTTATGGTAGGTAGCATTATTGTTAGTATTGAGACCTCTTTATGAAATCATTAGTTTTTAGAAATTTCTTTCACAGAGTTGGCTGTTTGCTTGTGAATCTGTCCCAAAATCCTGTATCTTCAATTTATAATGAATGAAACATTGCAGCTGTCATGTCTAGCACCCTGTTCTTTAGTCCTTCCTGGACTATAGTGTTGTTTATGATCCCCAGACAATCTTGGTATTGGCATACAAGGAGGATCAATTGATCGCAACAAATGTGTCACTTTAAAGTAGTACAATCAGCAATAACAAAAATAGCATTCAAGAACAGACTAGAAAATGGCAAACTGGTAGCCAATAATTTGTCACCTTTAACCACAGTTACAAGATTTATAGTTATATAACAAAATTTATGACAAATATGATTTTTTCCCCACTCCCCACTGCCTGCTCCCAGCGTGACCCCGCAGAGACTGTCACTCCTGGGTCTACGCTCTCCAGCAGCTCCAGGGACTCAGAAATGGTTGCTGTGTTTTCTGTCGTTCTCGACTTTCTTGTGCATTTTGAGCTTCCTTGCTTGGTGTTTTTAAGGGGATTCCAGTGGGTGTGCTTTTTAAAAGCAGGTGAAGTGATGTGAATCATTGTGTTGCAGTGCAGGAAGCTCATCCCTATCCCCGTGTGGTTTCTGTGATGATGCTGAGGGGGCCGGTTTTTACGCGTACTGCAGTAAATTTGAAGAAAGGTGTTGACTATCCAAAGAAAAATTTAGATGTGACATCACACAGTACTTTTATTTAAAAATACAGTGTTTACTTCCAGGAGTAGTTGTATTGTAGATCTGTACTCCTGTTTGTTAAGGTTTCAGAAAAGATAAAATTACATTGCAAGAATGCCAAGCATGGTGGCACCCTCCTGTAATACCAGCATTCGGGAGGCTGAGGCAGGAGGAGTATTGCAAGTTCGAGACCAGTCTGGGCTACAAAGTGAGCCCAAGACCAACCTGAGCTGCATAGCAAAACCCTGTCTCAAAAAGAAAAAAATTCAAGGAAATATCAGTAAGACAGTGAGATATCAAGGATGTTAATTTTTTTTAAATGTTAAAATCTGAGGATTTTTTTAAAAGTGCTTAAACTGAATTGGGAGGTTGTACTTTGTATGAGGCATTTGTGTCAAGCTCATTATAGCCATTGTGTTAAATTGCTTGTGTTAAATTGTATTTACACTGTTTGGGCATGTTATTTAGTCTTTCTGAGAGGTCTCACTATGCTGTGCAGGTTGGACTTGAACTACAAATATGAAAATTTAATACAATAAATATTCTCTCTGTAGAGTGATTTTACCATTAGGGGAGAAAATAAAAAAGTGGTGAGATAAAAAATAGAGAAATAAACAATGGGAAAGTTATTAGAAGCAAGGGTGATGGATAAAGAAAGAGTACTTAAGCCTCAGGAAAGAAGATGGGGAGAAAGAAAGAAGGAAAAACAAAAACAAGAACAAAACAAAAAACTAAAAACATTGTTCACATTTATGAGAAAACAAATACAGTAAAAAAAATGAACAATAGCAGAAATAGAAAACAAAATCAGAGGAAAAAAAGAAATTTCTTTGTGATTTCAAGGCTATGCTTATCTTCTGGTATCTACCGTTTTTGGTAGTATCCAATTCATTTTGTAACTGTGCTGTAACTGGAACACAAAGGAAATAGTCAGAGCTCATATCTATGCTGGTTAATCCTTGCAAGCCTGCAGCATAATTCGGTTGGGATGCTGGCAAACCCACAATATGTTTACAATAGTGTGCCAATTCTGGCACTTTCAAATCCACAAAAGTTCAGGCTAATCCTGGCCTCTGGCTGCGGATCTGGGAGCTGAATTGTTTAGCCTACAACACTGGGTATCTCTTGCCAGCCTGAGCATGGCTTCCTGACCCTAGATGTCTCCTGTGGTTGTCCTTCACCCAGTTACTGTGGGATTTCAATAATGGGAGTCCTGAAATGAAGCCAACCCACAGCTGCTTGGAGTCCCATTTTCAGTTGTCTCCTCCCTAAAATGGTGTTCAGCCAAGCATCGTCTCCAAAGCATACCACATTTGTTTGGACTGGAGTCACTCACTCTCTGTTGTAACATACAACTCAGTTCCACTAATGTGTTTCTCCCTGGGGACCTCTGGAGTTACCCTTCCTCACTGTGTCTCTGTAGATTTGAGGCTCCTCTCTCACTCAAAACAGAAGCCAAGGAGAAAGTGCAATCCCCCCTTCCTCCTTTTTCTGTGTTGAGGTCTGACTAGTTATTTTCTCTTTGGCTCCAATTTTATCTCCAGATATTTCCTGGGTCCCATGGATCCACTTCCCTACTTCTTTTCTTGACCAAATTGTTATTTTCTAGTATTTGGATTCCAAATCTTGAAGATGTTGATTTGTTTAATATTTCCTTTCTACTATCTTCCTAGATATTGCATTTTAATAAGAGCATAGAGTATATGTTATTTATCAAATATTTTCTGTTACTAATGTTTCACTAGGCAATTATATGCATTATTTGTAATACTGATTTAAACCCTGCAAGGTAAATATCCCATTTTATGGATTAGAAAACTGACACTGATACATGCTGAATACCATGCCCAGCAGACAAAAATAAAACTTTGAGGTCATAATTCATACCACATTTTCTCAGATTCTGAATATTATGAATATTTTACAAATTTTATTACTTTACTTTTGGCTGAGCATATATATTAGCTGGCCTGATGTTTGGGGAATGTTCTTATGCATTACTCTCAAATACATACTGTATATTTCCAATTATACTATAAGCTTTTCAAAGTCCACTGACTTATTTTACTTTTAGATCATGCCTATTAGGTTTCGATGCAAAGTAAGAACTCAGTAGTGGCTGTGTGATACAGTGACAGACCTAAAAGTTCTTCAAACAATCCTCAACAGGGGCAAGATGCTGGTAATTATTGCCACATTGTTAGGAGGGGCAAGGTGTCAAATTGCTGAACTGACTTTTGTATTATCATTATTCAGTAAAAGTGCTTTTTGGCATTTGGAGTGAGACTGTCATGAGAACTGAGCAAGACACTCTTGAGTATTATAAAACATTTAGCATAACTGGCCATGGACAACTTGTAGTATTAGTGTTTCTTCCGAGTCATATTGACAATGAAAACATCATCCAGCTGGAACATGCCCATAGTCCTTGCACTTTGGAAATTAAGGAGGAAGGATCACAAGTTTGAATCCATCTTGAGCAAATTAACAAGTTAGCAAGGCCCCACATCAAAATAAATAGATAGATAGATAGATAGATAGATAGATAGACAGATAAAGGTTGGGAATGGGTTCAATCTCTAATACAGCAAAATGAAAAAACCCACATAACTACCAATGCAACATGTAAGGAAAATGTCACCATGATTCAAAACTACCAATACTACCTAACATACGTAGTTAGTTGTTCAATACAATTTTGTTATATAAATGAAAAGAATTCTCCTCAATGAAAGTGACACATGGCTTTGAATGTTAACATTGAGGGTGTCTCAATAGACATTTTTGTGGAAAAGGGATGATGATGGTGCCTACAGTCACTTCTGTGGTGACTTTATTTTCAAGATTCCTTAGATTTGTCTAACAGTGCAGCTCACCTCTGAAGTAATGGCCAAAATTCTGTATAAAAGGAGAATCCAGAATCAACAATTGTTAACCTTTGAGAAAAGATGTGTCCTTAATTATTGAATTGAGTGAAAGATCCAAATTCTTCCTTAAGCCCTGTAAGAAACTGCACAACTAGGGTTAAAAATGCTTCTTGTATGTGAAAAGAAGCCCATCAATATAAAACTCAACTCAAACCAATAGGAATGGCTCTTATCAAAACAACAAAGGGTAAGTACTGGCAAGGTTGTGGAGAAAAAGAAATCCTTGCATGCTGTTGGTGGGAATGGAAATACCTACTCAGTACATCCATTGTGAAAAATAATATATGGTTCCTCAAAATATTGAAGATGGAACTATCTTTTGATCTAGCAGTCCTAGTAGTAGGAGTTTATCCAGATGAAACTGAGTTTATTGAATATAAAACTCCTCTTCCGTGTTTATTGTGGCACCATTCACAATAGCCATCATTTAGGATGCATACATAAAATGTTTTATATGGAAATGTTTTATATGAAAATGCTATGTACCCATAAAATAATGAAAATTTGTTATTCCTAGACATGGACAGAAATGGAGATTGTTATGGTAAGTGAAGTAAGCCAGGTACAAAAAGAAATGTACCACCAGGGATTTAGTTCAGTGGCACAAGCACTTGCCTGGCAAGCGTGAGGTTGTGAGTTCAATCCCAGGTACCAGAGAGAGAGAGAGAGAGAGAGAAATGTACCACATGATCTGACCCTTACATGGAAGCAAAAGTTATTGATTTCATAGAAGAGTAGAATGAGGAGAATGGTGGTTACCAGATGCTGTGGAACACGGGTGGAGGAAGGGTAAGGAGAGGTTGATGAGTGGTTGTTAAGTTTTAGTTAGACAGGAGTAAAAAGTTCTAGTGTGCTATTTTCTAATAGAGTATCTATAGAAAATTATGAATTGTACTTTCTAAAAAACTAAAAGAATTTGAATGTTTTTACTTTAAGAAAAAATCACGCATGTTTAAGGACATATGAATACGTCACCAGATTTCAACATTATGCAGTATATACAGATATCAAAATATCATAGGGCACCCAGTAAATATACATAATTTTGATGTTTATGGGCCAAGAAAAACAAAACTTAAATTTTAAAAATAAATTAGCAATTTTAAACTCTGACCATACATTACAGTTAACTAAGAAGCTTTTGAAAAATGGGTGTCATGTCCCTCCTGAGATAAGTAGTATAAAAATTTGAGAATGAGACCTGGACATGACATTTGGTTCTCAGGTGATCCAAATGTGCAGCCAGAGTTGAGAATCACTTGTTTTCAAGAAAAGGACTGAGAGGATCACCAAATAAATTTTCTTCAAAAGTGACTTCAGTCGGAGAGGGATGATACACATCTGTAATTCCAGCATGCTTGGAGGTTGAAGCAGAAGGATTACATGTTCAAACCTGACCTGGGCAGCTTGGCAAGACCTTATTCCAAAAGTTCTTAAAGGTGGGTGGTAGTTCAGTGAGAAGGGTCTAGGTTCTATCCCAAATCTCCCCTCCAAAAAAATAATTCAGCTTGATATGCCAGTAAGAGCATAGGTTTTAGAACCAGAAGGACTGGTAGATTCCTGGCTTAGGTACATACCTTCTGTGTGATCCTGAGAACATTATTTATTCAAGTTTCACTTTTTTCATCTGTTAAATAGAAATAAACATAGTAGCTACCTCATAGGGTTATTGTAAGAATAACATAACATTGCATGGTTGGATGTAGAACAGTTTTTTGTACTGACTGGCTCAATAAATCTTTTAAAAATACATAACATGAAACTGTAACTTCTGAGATATACAGTATGTATTCAGGGAAAAGTAATAGAAAATTTAATTTGGGACAGCAAATGACTAAAATGACATCATAACAAGGGAAAACACTCACTTCAAGGAGGATAATAAAGCTCACGTTCTAGGCTCCATATAGAACAATCTCCTGGCCTCATTCCCTGCAGACTGGTGAAAGCACCTCCCCCAGAATTGGCCAATTGATACAGGTGACTCCTCCATCAAGTCATCAGCACAGTGATACAGTAAAAGGTAAACAGATTTGTGCACCATTACGGCTTTCCTTACATCCTCCCGCAATGCATAGCACAGATGGAGAAATAAATTAACGTTACAGAGGTCACTGTCTTTGACATTGCAAGGAGGAAGGAAATGCTCTCAGCTAGGCATAAATCCATAGCCTTCACAATTTGGAGGACTGATAGGAATGGTGCAGTGCTTACTAGGAAATACCTATGAGACAACAGCAAGAACTGAACTGATGCCATGGTTTGAATCCCTATAAATTCAGCCCTTCATAGTATCATCAGAATTTTGCTTCTGCTCACCAAGAGATCTTTGGTGTTCGAGAAATTGACTGTGCATGGAGTTGGGTGCCCAGAAGGCATTGCATCTACGTTATTCAAATATCTACAGTCAGAGTGAAGATGAGTAAGACATTCAATCAATGTCTGACAACGTAGGAAAGTGACACAAGTCTCTAGATGGAAATGGTTGGGCACAGATGTGATCTGCTGACACATGCCACGTTGATCCCAAGCATTAACGAGTTAGCCTGTGAGTTGTTATTCCATAACCTCTATCTCAGCACAGGCTGCAGACGCAGTGAACAAAATGACTCATTTTATTCCATGAAGTGGTGATACCCTTAGTAATTAAATCTAGGGACAGCAGTCTTCCATATATGCAGTCAGCTCATCAGGCCACAGCAGAAACTAATAAATCGGTTCAAATATCACTTAATGTGATACAATTTAACTTGAAAAAGGGATGATTTTTCTACTTGAAATTGCTTCAGAAAAGTCTGAATGGCCCAGCAGTAGATTAAATGAGACTCTCCACAAGGGAAATACCTATAAAATCTACCTTTTAAATATTTTTTGCTTTAAAATCAATAGTTTAGACCTTTAAATATTTAATAACTGGTATTTTCTACAAAAACTTCTAATGTGTCATCATCAAGGAGACTAAAGCTGCCTTTGGCTTTAAAAGGGAAGCATGTATGTGTTTTTTGTGTGTTCATGTGCAAAGTCACATAGGGGCATATGTATGCACATAGTGAGGGGCAGGAATCCAGTGTGTACAGAGGATAGTATTGAAGAACTATTCATTTGTTGTTCATCTTTTCCTTTGGATTTTAATGTTCATCAGAGTAGCACATAGATCCCTAGCTCTGAGTACAATAGACATTTATTGGATTGAAAAATGAAAACAAGAAACATAAAAACAGGCCTCCACAACCCAAACCTAGTTTGATGAAAAGTGGAAAAGTATGGTAAAGGTCCACTGGCTGCCACGTAGACCCCAGGTGCAAGACCCTCAGTATTAAAGTACTGAGTAACACTCAGAAACGCTCTTGACCACATGAAAACTAAGTAAATAATTATTTGATGTATAAAAGTAATTTATAGCTTATAATTAGAGTAAAAGGTTGTATATACAAGTTGATATGCCAGATTATAAAACAAAATATATTTTTACTGTCATCTTCTATATAGACCATTTTGCACATAATTTCTAGAATCCCTACATTTGGAGAAACAACCGTATTTTAAATACAGCCGAGACATTCAATATGACTAAAAATGTATTTTAAACAAAAAGTTTATAACACAATACATCTCATAGGCAATTTTATTCCTGCAATTATTGCTAAAGCATCACAGTGGTAACTACGGGTCCCTAAACTCAGTATAAGTCAGTGAAAATATCCCGTGAATGTTCCGCTGACTGCTCCAGCCACCCTGGCTATCCCAGCTGCTCAGTCCCTGGACTTACTCTTCTAAGTATCGCAGGAGACCAGTCAAGAAGGGAGAAACTTTGCCATATTAATGATACTGCCAATGACTAATAAATGGTCAAACCCAGAGGGGGAAATTGGGAAGGATTATAACTTGGAGTTTTAATTCCACAGGCTTATATATTGTGACAAATGGACATTTTTTCCCTTCCAAGGGAACATCTGGAAAGAGCTCAAACATTAAAGGCAGGCTGAAGCATTTTGGATAAGTATAGAAACAAGAAAGTGGCTAGTGAATTCTTATGATCTGTAGAGACACTCAGGAAGGAAGGTGGTTTGACAAAAGTACAGGAATGTTTGTAGACTACACTTCTATCATACAATTCCACCCCACACTTGCTTCTACTTAGACCATGCTGCCATTTAGAGACAGCAGTCCTGTGGAAAATTTGAGAAAACTGAATTCTGTTCTTTACTTTTGTCACTAGGCATCTGTTATGTACTGTGGATCTTTGTATGGCTGGCGCTTTACCATTCAGATTTTAATGTTACCTCAGAGAAGTTTTCCCTGCCGTTCTTGCCAGTGTTGCCCCTTTAGCCCTGAGCTCTTTCATTTTTTGTTTTATTTTATTTATAGTTAATTTAATACTAATTAATTAATATTTGTTGTTCATCTTTTCCTTTAGATTTTAATGTTCAGAGTATCACATAGATCAAGCTTTCCACTTGTGCCCCGGTTCCTATCACATCACCTGACACACCAAGCACTTAATGAACACTTATGAGTGAATAACTGTATGCCTATCCAGGAAAAGGCACCTAATGTTTTTATATGCTGGACTCATTGCCAGCAAAATTAAGAGAAACTATCCTGATTATCTCCAAGATCAGCATGATGAAAAGAAAAATGTGTGAATGCCTTGAAAAAAATTTTAAAATCCCCATTTGTGGGACAGCATATTTAGAAAAAGAATGTGGATAAAACTATAGTGCTAGAATATTGCAGACATGTGTTTAAATGCAGATTCTGGAGCAAATTTTCTGGGAAAATTTAAGTGAGGCATTGGAATTCTCCAAACCTCAGCTTTCTGGTTTATAAGGTGGTAACATAAGTCACTGCTTAGGGTTTTTAGAAGATTAAATCATATTAATTATTCACCACAAAGTGTGGTACTTATTTGGTGCTTTATTAATGGTATCAGTATTCTATTTAGGATGAAATTTAAATTTTCAACAAGGGGTGCACTATGAAAATATCAATTCTCTCTCTCTCTCACTCACACACACACACACACACACACACACACACACACACACAGAGGCTATATGGGGACTTTAATACATCATTCACCACTGCAGCAGATTTCCTGACAGGGGGAAGAAGAGCCCCAGGGATTTGCTTTACAGTTTGCCAGAGGCTAATCTAGTTTTCTTTTCTAGAATGTGAGTAGTATCCCTAAAGAAGATGGAAATCAATCTAAGGTGGGCTGGAGGGTAAAAGAAAGCATCCAGGGAGGAGGGGGCTTAGGAGCAGTGACTTATCAATTTTCATACAAATTACTTCAGTTGATTTGGCAATATCAGTGCATGATCTCTAAGGATTTTCCTTGCCTATATTTACAGTTTACACAACAATTTTCTAGAAGCTTTCATCAGATCTTTGCGGCAAACCTGTGAGATTAGAAGAGCAAGTTTTATTGCTTTTATTTTATAGATGAAGATCCTATGACTCAGAAAGGATTTACTAAAGGTAATACAGCTTAAATAATATGCATCAAGATTCAAACCTAGAAGGGAAAATTATATATATATATATATATATATATATATATATATACACACACACACACACGCACACTAATCTCTATTAGTTCATCTAAAAGAATGATTAGTGCTTACATTGGTTGATCAATTTTTCTGACTCTAAGTCCATAGGTGGAAATTTTTTTTATTTTTATTGTACCTAGGATCAAACTCACAACCTTGCGCATATGTGGCTGAGCTAAATCCCCAGCTCCCCATAGGTGGAAATTCTATGTGCAGTAGTATAGCTTTTTATTCAATATCGTACTATGTAACAAGAAAAAAGAAACAATATTAAAATACAGACAGAGGTCGGCTCTCTTTTTAAGAGAAAGGATAAATATGGACTTAAATTAAATTTAACATTGCTATTTCTCAGGAAATCCTAGGTGGAATGGCCTCCTGCCACTATGTTCTGATAAGGACAATATTTCCATATTTCTAAAAAAAGGGGAGATCAGAGACTGTGCCCCACTGGTGGGAAGAAACCTTTTGAACACAGGTCACCCAGATACCAGTTCTGGCATGCAACCAAATCCCTGGGCAACTGTGGGCCATTTCCTTCTCCTTCTGGATCTTAATTCATGGATTTCTGCACTTGTGTATTTTTATTTACTTATTTTTGCAAGAATTTTTTTGGCTTTTAAAATTTTGGATTCACATGTAATAACTGTATCTATCTATGCAATTTAGTGTGATATTTTGATATACGTGTACATTGTTCATTGATCAAATCAGGATAATTAGCTCAGTGGTGAGAACACTGAAAATTCTTTTTGCTATTTAAAAATACACAAAATATTATTATTGTTGACTATATTCATCCTACTGTGCCATAAAATGCCAGAACTGATTACTCCTATCTAAGTGTACATTATACCCATTGACCAGGCTCTCCTCATCTTTCCCACCCGCTACCCTTTACAGCCACTATTCCAGTTTCAACTTCTATGAGAGCAGCTTTTTTAGATTCTAAACATGAGTGAGATTATTCAGTATTTGTCTTTCTGTGCCTAGCTTATTTCACTTAGCATAATGATCTCCAGTTCCATCCATCCTGTTAAAAGTGGTAGAATTCCATCCTTTTATGGAACGGCTGAATAATATTCCATTGTTAATGTATGTCATATTTCTTTATCCATTCATTCAATAATGGATGCTTAGTTTGATTCCAACTCTTGGCTAGTGGGGGTAGTGCGGCAGTGAATATCAGAATATAAATGTCTCTTTGACACACTGATTTCGTTTCCTTTGGATATAAACTCTTTTTTAAAATAGCATTAGATGAGGTGGTTCTCAAAATTTATACACCTCAAAACACTTGAGATTTACAAAACAATAATTAGTTATAGGAGCTCAGTACTGAAGGGATTCTTGGCAGAGGGCAAGCAACAAAATCTAAGAAGAGTTTATGCGTGGTTTGAACAAAACTACCAGGAGATTCTTAATCATAACAATGACTAACATTTACCACTCATCAGATATTGTGAAGTCTTTTACATGAACTATCTAATTTATTCTTCAAGTAAATTAGCAAAGCAGGAGATTGTTGGCACTCTCTTATGGATGAAAAAACTGAAGCTCCAATAGATTTGTTTGCCCAGGGTCACACAGTTAGTAATTCAGAGTTGGATTCTAACCCATGGGTGGAGTTCTATATTGTACTGTTTGATATTCCTTCCATCTACTACTTCTCCCACCAACTCAAAGCTGATAACAAAAGAACTATCAAGTTTGTAGGGTTCTTCTCAGTGTAAGATTTCTGTCCTTGATTCCACTCAGGTCGGGTATAAGCATACAATAAGTTGGATGTTGGGAAGAAGAAAGAGGAAGGAAGTTACGATTCACTGGGCACCTAATCCCATGTTCTGCTAGGCATTTTACAACACCCACCAAAATATTCACTCCTTGCAACCACTTTTCCAAGATAGATGTTTTTTATCTGTTAAAGAACACAGTCAGAGAGATTAATTATTGTCTCAAGGTCAAAGGTGAGATTCAGAACCATTCTTCCAATCCAAATTTCTTCTTTATAACTTAAAAATTGGCAGTCAATAGCCTAGATGATACCTTCTCTGCTGCCCTCTGCAGTCATGGTGACAGGAGCCCTCCTTGCCTCACTGTGCTCAGTACCTTGTCCAGCAGCCTGTACATTTCTTCTGTAACAGCCTATCCTTTGCTAACCTTGGTTGTCTTCAGTAAAAGTTGCAAAATGATAATAAAGTTCTCTGAGTACTAAACTATCCTTTGATTTTGATGGTGTGGCCCAATGGAGCTGCATTTGTGTCTTTGATTTTACTCATTCTTCCCCTGGCTAAAATGGCTCATAACAGCATGTGATAATCTCTAATCCTCTGCTGTACAGTGGCTGCCAGTTAAGCAATAGGCCTGATGAACGCTGAGACCTCAGTTCCACAGTCTTTTTATCTGACCTTCCATGAATTTCATGTCATCACTCACTACTTTTGTGATTTCCCTCCAGGTCTCCTTTAAATCTCTCCTGCCCCAACACCCAGGTCTTCCAGCTTCTTATCTTTGTCTGTAGTAGTTGTAATAAGTGTCTGTGTCTCTGATAGTTATCATTTTCTCCTATGTGCTTTTCTTTCTTGTTACGATAGGAATCTCCTTAATCCAGGACACTGTTACTTGTGCTGCTTATGTGAGTGTGATCAGTCTATACTATGAAAGCATTTTCATTTTCCTCTAAGTATTTCCTAGGCAGGAACAAATCAATCTCCATATTCCATGCTGGGGAACATTAACCATGATCAATCCCAGTCTGAGAAACAAAGACATGAAGGAAATATCTGTGGATGTCCTGAAAAGGGCTTCATGATGCTAAGATTTCCATTATATTAAAAGCAATTAAAAAAAGAAAGAGCAGGGAAGGGAGAGATTTCCATCACTGAGCATATCTGCCTATTATTATAAGAATTTTAAAAAGACAGTGCCTCCAATCCTTTACACACACACACACACACACACAGAGTGAAAGTCAGGGATTACTATCCCCAGTTCATTGATAAGGAAATTGAGGCCTTGAATGATTTGCTGATTTACCCAAGGTCTTTTTACAAATTCTCTGCGATGAAACCTGGATTTCAATTCAGGACTATCAGACCGTGAAACTCCTTTGTACTACCTTACTCTGTTTCAGTACAATGCAAGATGCTCTCCTCTATCCTCATGCTCAGTGCCCCATTTTTCTAAATTTTTTTTCTTATCTGATACAGTTTGCCTCTCAAATTTATAAGACAGTCAACCTCCTAAGACTAACTTCTTCTCCCATACCTGGTTCTCTACCTGTAGCTTTGCATCGTGCTTCATCAGGCCACTAAATTAATTGAAAATCAATTGTATACTCATTCTATACTAGATATAGGAGTGGAGAAGGATCACAAAGCAGAAAGATATGGTTACTACTTTTTGGATACTTCAATTTATAGAAGACAATAGATCCACCCAGAAAACAGATGAATTATAAATTTTTATTTAAATATTTATTGGATGTTTTCTATTTGATACATTCTAACTCAGATATTTGTTTGTTTGTTTGCTTGTGTGTTTGAGGTAGGGTCTCACTATATAGTTCAGCCTGAACTTGAACTCACTATGTAGCCCAGGCTGGCCTCAGACTAGGGATGATCCTCCTGCCTCAGCCTGTCAGGTGCTGGGATTACAGGCATGCACCACTGCACCAGGGTTAGACATCTCACTGAATCCTCTCAAGTAATCTATGAAGTGGTTACTGTTGTTGCTTCCATTTTACAGATGAAGATTGGTAGTTAAAAAAGGATTATGTAACTGACTCAAGGTCACACATCCATTGAATGGTGAAAAAAAGATTTGAATCCATTTCTGTTTGGCCAAATACCTCATGTTCCTCCCACGGTGCTGCATAATCCCCTGAATTACCATGATATCAACCAATAAGCACAAAGGGATGTGAGCTGTGAGCTTGCTATTCAAGAGATGGGAAGCAAAGTGACTGGGTTAATAAGAGGTCACTTAAGAGGAGGCAACTGATTTCCATAGACTAGAAAGAGTGAGAATGGTAAGCATGGTCACAAGTATTAAAGGGAATGAGAGTAACTGGGAATCAAAATGCTGAGATAGTAGGACGTAGATGTATGAAGGCCTGGCTTCACTAGAGCAGGAGAAGGCATATTTAGAAAGAAAAGTTACTGAGGAAACTAGAAAGTGATTGATTACAGCTACTATCTACAATAACCTTATAGGTCTTGCTAGCATCTAAATCATCTATCACCATACATGAAGAATATAGGCCCCTGATTTCCCTAAATGACCCAAGATGGATTGAGTACATGACTGCTCATAGTGTTGGTAACAGTCAAGGTCTTCATACTTATGGGTTTACTCTGTTTGTTGTAGGGAGTCTACACTCTTTGGATTGGCCAGATGAAAAACACAGTTGAGTTGTTGATCATAAGGCCATCAGGAAATTACCTCCTGACATAAATCCATGTTAAGGTAGATTTGGGGAATTTCTGAGTAAATGTGGCCAAGTGAAGTCACTTCAAATATAAAGCCAGTTGGACCTGCATGGCTAACACATATCTAGCTGACTACAGGGAGGTCTTGTTTCCTGCACCTTCTTCATTCTTTTAAGAGTCTTCACTGTCCTGCAGGACTGAAGCAAGGATTCTAAGATCTGCCCCACCCCCAGTTTTGTTCTATCATTGTCTACCCCACCCCCAAATCATTCTTCCTTATGCGACTTGACATACACACTCTAGAAACCAATGATTTTCCTGGTGGCTGAGGTGATTTTTTCACTGGCTCTGCTTAGGTGATGTGGTATGACTAACTCCCTGTAGTGTTCTTTCTTAGCTTCATTTTTGCTGGTATGTTTCATCCTCTAAAACTCAACTGGAGAGCATCTTGACAAGGGAGAATATGGGTTTACTCATATTACTATTTTATATATACAAGTAATAACAATGAAACAGAGTATCTGGGTTTTTGAGTGTCTATTATGTGCCAGTCCCAACAGCTGCTGTTTTGCTCACAATATCTTATTTCATTTTACAAAAAACAGAGCCTCTGTAAAATGAAGCAATCTGACATAATAAGAACAAAACTGACACGACTTTACTAATATTGCGAGACTTTAACACACCCTCTCAGAAACTAATAAAGCAGGTATTTAAGAATATGTAATACTCAAGAACACAATTATGAAAGCAAAAATTCATGCATATTGACTCTTAGGCCTGACAAATACAGGTGATGCATATATTATTTCCAATCACACTTGAAACCTTTACAAAAACTAGAACATAAGCATGAAAGAAAGTCTCAATAAATTAAGAATAAGTATTGTCATATTAATGTTTTCATTAAAACTAGACAAAATAAATACTAATAAAAATGTATCAATTCCCTAATATTTGCACAAAACTCTTCTATGCAGAATAAGGAAATAAGTGAATATAAGTTATAATCATAAAAGTGACATATAAGACATTTTGGTGTGAAGCCAATATGATACTTACAAGAAAATATAATGCAAGCAATAGGAAAATAACAGATCATTAACATGCAAACATTTATGCAATTAAAAAAACAACCATGAAGTAAATCAGAAATAAAAGAAAGGAAATAAATATCACAGTAGAAATATTAAAATAGGAAACAACAAGGAAAAATCTCTAAGAGCAACACATAATTTTTAAAAAAATAATATGATAGGCAACACTGAAAACACTAAGTTGAAAAGAAGGAAGCCCTGATTAAACATTAAGAATGAAAGTAAACATTTCAAAATTATAAAATAACTTATGAAATATGTACATCAAGAAATATGAAAATTTAGGGCTGGGGATTTAGCTCACTGGCATAAGTGCCTGCCTTGCAAGCACATGGTCATGAGTTCGATCCCCAGTAACAAAAAAAAAAAAAAGAAAGAAACATGAAAATTTTGATAAAATAGATCATTCTGTACAAAAATAAAAACCTTCAAATTTTTATTCAAGAAGAAATTGAAAAGTGAAAAAGTCATTAAATATTGAAGAAAATTGATAGTTATCCAACTCCTCTACAACAAGACACCAGGTTGCATATGATTTGGCAATCAAGTTTTATCATAGTTCCAAAGAAGAGGGAACCTCTGTATTATAAAAAAATTTCAGACAAAAGAAAAAACTATCCATCTTAAGATGCTAGTAAAATTTGCTATCCAAATTAGAAAAGATTGTTAGACAAAAATCATACCAAACTAACTTTTGATTAAAAAATCATAAAAGTTTTAATTAAAATATTGGCAAATTGTAAAAATAAATCTACACCTTGATAGCCAGTTGATTTTTTATTTAAAAATTTGTTAGTACATATTTTCAGTACATAATGATTTCATTTATTATGGGAAGTTGGTATATGTACATTAAACACAACCTAATTCTTTAATTTCGAGTACTATAGGTATGTCTTCCTTACTTTGTATGTGCAATGGTTTTTTCTACATAATCAATAGAGAATCATGCCAATATTATTCTGGAAAATAATTTAAATGTATTATTGCCTTATAGTCTCTAAACCATATTCTTACTGAAACATACAAAGTTTTTCTGCCAATTTGTTAACTTTGTACGATATAGAAGACTTTGCATCTTACACTATTCTGTGCTTGTGCAAAAGCTTGCATCTTGCCATATTAATGACTTTTTCTTGGTACATGTTTATAGTACATATGATCACATGCATCATGATCTGGGTTGGTACATTTAGATGAAATTTCATAATTCTTTATTTTACCTCCTCTCATCTCCTCCCTTCCCCTTTCTGCATCTCTTGGATCCCTTTAGCAAAGGCAGATACACCATACATTGGAGAAAAGAAAAGAGATTCAATAAATGATGCTGGGAAAATAAATATTTATATACAGAAGAATATGTATGTATATAATATATATATATACACAATAAACTATATACAAAGATAAACTTTATATTTATATGCCAAAATATTTGGATACATAACCCAGAATTAATATTTGTAACCCATAATATTGGGTTATTATGATGAAACATAGGGGAAATGAGATATACTGTAGAATATTTATTTGAACAAAATTTTTTTGGATATGACTCCCAGACTACAGGCAACAGTAGCAAAAATTGACACATGGATTTCATAAAACTAAAAAGCTTCTATACAGAAAAGGAAATGGTCAACAAATTGAAGTAAGAATCTATACAATGGGAGAGAATAGTTATAAACTATATATTTGACAAGGGGTTAATATCCAAGAAAAATAAGGAGCTCATACAACTAAATAGCAAAAAATATGATGATAATATGATTAGCAAAATGAAAAAATGACCTGAATAGACATTTCTGAGAAGAAAATACACAAAATTGCTAAAAAATAAGTTAAAAATTCTTAACATTGCTAGCCATCAGAGAAATACAAATCAAAACCATTATGAGGTAGTATGTCACCCTCATTAGGATAACTATTACTAAAAATACAAAAAGTTACAAATAAAGACGTGGATGCAGAGAAAGGAGGCCATTCATACATGTTGGTAGGAATGCAAATTAGCACAAACATTATGGAAAATATTATGGAAGTTCCTCAGAAAACCATATCTAAAACTGCCACATGATTCATCAATGCACTACTGGGCATATATCCAAAGAAAAGTAATGAGTAGGTTGAAGAGAAATCTGCTGTTGTATATTTATTGCAGTAGTATTCAGAATAACCAAAATACAGAAACAATCCAGGAATAGGTGGATCGATGGATGGATGAATAAAAGGTGGTGTATTGATAAAATAGATTATTATTCATTCATAAAAAGAATGAAATCCTGTCATTTGCAGCAACTTGGATGGAACCGAAGGTCAACGTGTTAAGTGCAATGTATCAGGCACCAAAAGACAAATTCCACGTGTCCTTACTCAAATATGGAAACTAAAAGATAGATTTCATAAAAATAAAAGAGGAGAATAGTGCATAGCAGATCCTGGGAAGGATTTTCAGGTTGGAGGGATAGAGGGAGAATGATTAGCAGGCACATGTTTGCAAGTAGCTAGAAGGAATAACTTCTCCTTTTCTGTAGTACAATTAAACAGCTATAGGTGACAATAATGAAGTGCATATTACAAAATAGCTAATAAGATATTTTGAAATGTTACACAGTACTCTCAAAATATATGCAATCATTATGCATCACTTATATTAAAATGTTAGTAAATCCAACTCAACAAATGTATAAAAATGATACATTATAACCAAATGGGTTTGATTTTGGGATTTAAAGTATGGTTCAACTTTATAAAATCTATCATAAGTCACTACCTAAACTAAAGAAAAATAATATGTATTTATCTCAATAAAGAAAAGTAAGGGTTGAAACTTTTGTATGAAACAAAAAAAACCTTGAAACAAACCAAGAATAAATAGAAATATTTAATCTGATATAGGATACCTATTTAAAACTTATCAAAAATATTATAATTAATGCAGAAACTTTTAAGAACATTCTCATTAGAGCCACAACCAAGATAATATCTGTTCTCTAAAGTACTACTTACCATTGAATTTACAAGGTCACTATCAATACAGTAAGACAAGGTACACAAACATTTTTAAGTACTGGAGATAAAATATCATTATTAAGAGATAGTTTTTAAATCTGTGCTGGGGGTAAAATGCAGGGCCTTACACAGAGAGTGTTCCACCGCTGAGCTAGATCCCTAGCCTCATCCATGGACTATTGGATTGGCTATATAGGAAGCCAAAGAGAGTGTTCAGAAAATTTTGTTAAGGCAACTCATCAATATTGTTCTATCGAATGTATTTTATAAAATAAATCAGCTTCTTATACAATAGCAAAGGATTATTAGAAAACACAACTTTTAAAAAGTTATTCAGTAGCTGAAAGGAAAAGAGACAATATCAAATGTTGCTGTGAGACAGCTAGTATAACTTTTGTACATGGTTGGTAGGAAAACAACCTGGAACAGCCACTTTGGAAAACAGGATGATAATTTCTTATAAAGTTCTGTCTTCATGAGATATGATCAAAAATTAGATGAATGCTGCTGCTGAGTGTCATCCAGTGGAAAGGAAGCCTCTAACAAAAACATTGCATTGTGTCCTTGTCCACATTATTCAGTGAATCTGGTACCTTGAAGCTATTTGTCTCTTCCTCAAAGTCAAAATAACAATGAAAGGGAAGCATTTTGAGTGCATTCAGGACGTCAAGGCAGTCAAGACAGCAAAACTAGACAAGGACAAAGAAGACTTCCAGAAATATGTCACAAAGTGGCAAGAATGATTGTATAAGTGTGTTCAAAAGAAGGAGTATTTTGAGATGCATAAATGGCAATGTTTCTTTTACTGTAATTCATTTTAGAATAGAAATATTCACTGAATTTTGATCACACCTTGTATATTGTTCCATTTATGTGAAATTCTCAAAGGAAAAAAAAGCAAACTGTTGTGATCCGAAATGTAACCATAATTGCCAAGAACTTGTTAGGAAGAAGACACTGCCTTCAAAGTTCAAGAAGGATCTTTCTGAGGTGATGGAATTGTTCCATATCTTAAGCTTGTGTTAATTACACATTTTTATATATTCACCAGCATTCATTAATATTATATTTGGTGAATTTTGTTCTATTAAAATATACCTTAAAAAAACTAGTTAAAATAACGTTGCCATTCAAAATAATAAGCAAAACTACTAAGTATCTAAGTATAAATTTACAAAAATGACATTTTCTGATTCTTATAGAAAACACTGTAGGCACTACTGAAAGATACAAAAGAATTTAAAGATTTACACTCCCCTCAAAACTGAATCTGTAAATTCAAAGAATTCCAAATAGATTTTTCCAACAGAAAATTTTCTTGAAACTGATATTAAAATGCATGTGAAATATTGAAGAGCTAAGAGAATTCAAGGTGGTTATGCAGAAAAACAAGCAGGAAGGACTATTCCTACACATATAAAGACTTTCTGTATTTTGGTACTGTGGACTGAGTCCAAGGCATTTTCATTCACTACATTCCAAACCCTCTTCCTTTTTATTGTTTTGAGACAGGGTCTGATTAAGTTGCTCAGTCAGTTCTCAAACTCCTAATCCTCCTGTCTCAACACCTTCCCCCCTGAGTGCTGGGATTACAGGCATGCATTACCATGCCCAGCTCAGATATCAATACTTTAAAAATATTTAGATTAAAAGAGTGCACTTTGCTGCGAGAGACAAACCAATAGATGGGAGGAAAAGGGACTCAGACACAAATCTGACAATATAAGTAACCTTGGTATATGATGGAAATGGCATTGAAAGTCATGGGAAGAAAAGATGGATTGTTCATTCAATAGCTTTACGCATATTGAAACAAGTGAAATCAGGTTCCTATGTTATATAACACGTGAAAAAAAATCCAGCTGGATCTAATGATAGAATGCTAAAAAAACCTTAAATTTTTAAAGAAATTTAGAGTGGTATCATTTTAATATTGTGGTAAGAAAGGGGTTTTTGAATAACACGCATAAAACACAAGTTCTAAAGGATTAATTAATTGGACCATACCAAGGTGGTAAAAGTATCTATACTGGTATTCTGCAAGATATTATTATAAAGCCAATAGGCAATTGATTAGACAAAAGCATTTGTAACTAATAACAGATAAATACAAATGACATAAAAGACTACATTTTGAAAGCATTCGAATCATAAGCAAAATATTAACTGTGTGCAAAATAGAAAACCCAAGTTGTTTAGTAAATAGATGAAAATATACTCTCACTAATAATCAGGGAACTGCAAATTAAATGAGCATATTGATATTATTCCATACCCATCATGTCCCAAATAAAAACATCTGCTAATACCACATGCTAGCAAGAATGTGAGAAAACAAACTGCTATACACTGCTTCTGGGAATTTTGTGGTAGTCCTTAGTAAGACTGAAAAAATTATATCTATATATCTATGTAGATAGATAGATAGATAGATATGCTGAGTCAGCAATTCAATTCCTAGGTATCTTAAGGAAATAATAGAAACATGTTAAAGGATATTCATGGCAACAGTTTTAATGACTAAAATATATTAACACAAATGTTATTTCCTAGCCCTCCAAAATTTCAGGTTTTTAATTTATTTTGTCTTTCATTATAAGAATTTTCCATCTCTTATTAACTTACTCAGTGCAACCTCAAAGCAGAGATGGGAGAAAGATAATTATAATTGTATTGTTTCTTTTACAGTTTCCTTCTCTGCCTTTGAAAATTTTTTTATTACTGCATAATTGCATTATATAATGATTTCTTTCTTTTGAAGAGTTAGTACATGTACATAACACAACTAAAATATTTTTCAGTCCTTCTTTCCTCTTTCCTCCACCCTCCTTCCTTCTCTCAGTCCCTTTCTCTTTTGCAAAATATCTATCTTCTTATTTTTATCAGGCAAACTATCTGGAAATATAAGCCAAAACAATGAGCCACCAGTATTCAGTATAATAAGGAATAAGGAAAATCAACCATGAGTGAATAGAAAGAGTATGCACCAATATCAATATGTCTGACAATGTGAATATGAAATAAAAAAATAAAGCAAGTTGCCAAATGCATGATGTCATTCTTGTGAAATTTAAAACATGTCAAATATTACTATATATTGTCTACAGGTACATTTGTACATCATACACAGATAGATATGAATGTGGAGGACATGGCAACCTTAGAAAGTGGTTATCCTTTCTTTTTAAAGAGAAAAAAAGAAAGAAAAAAACAAGACAAAACAGAAAAATGGGTAGAGGCATTTCATAGTTTCAAAGAAAATATTAACACTAAGAAATTACTACTTGATGAGTTACATACTGTCCTCTTAGAAATAGTTGTTCAAGTTACAAAATCAAAGGATCAAAGGTGGACAGATACTGAAAACACAGTGCAAACCATTCTGTTCAATGATATCATGAAAACTTAGTAATATGGTCATCTATCTTACACACTTAAACATACATATAGTTATTGCCTTTAGAGAACTTTCCCTCCATTTCAGTTTCACAATTTGTGTTACACATTTTGGATCTTATTACTCTTTCAGTTTTTTAATTATTTTTTTACACTAGGGAGACAATGTGATATTTACTAATGTGAGTCTTGTTTATGTCACTAATGAGGATATTCTCAAGTTGCCTCCATTTGCCTATAAAGGCCTCAAGATAGCTGAATAATATTACATTGTATAAAAATACCACATCTTTTTCATCCACTATGTGGTTGATGGGCATTTTGGTTGTTTCCAAGATTTAGCTACTACAAATTGTGCTGCTATGAACATGGGTACACATATATCACTGTGACAAGACTTTTTCAATTTTTCTGGGAAAATACCGGGGTGGGGAAGGGCAAATAGCTGGACTGAATGGAACTTCCAATCCTAGTTTTTTGAGGAATCTACATATTGATTTCCACAGTGGCTGCACCAGTCTACACTCCCACCTACAGTGGGAAAGCATTCCTTTTCCCTGCAGTCTGGCCAACATTTATTATCAGTTGATTTTTGAGGGCAGCCATTCTTTCCGTGGTGAGATGAAATCTCAATGCAGTTTTAAGTTGCATTTCTTGAATTACCAGTGATTGTGAACATTTCCTCATATATTTATTTGCCATTTGTATATCTTCATCTGAGAAATGTGTGTTTATCTCAGATGCCCATTTTTGGAGAGAGTCTTTGAATTTGGGGGGGCTTGATGTTTTTTAATTCTTTATATATTCTGTATATAAGTCCTTTGTCTGAGGGATTGCCAGCCATAATTCTTTCCCATTTTGTGGGTTTTCTTTTCACTTTGTTGGTGATTTCTTTTGAAGTTCAGAAACCTTTTAATAATAGGAGACCCCATCTGTTGATTCTTTGAAGTATTTCCCATGCAGTTTGTATTTTGTTCATAAATTTTGTCTACCCCTATGTCTCCAAGTTTCCTACCTACTTTGTCTTCCAATATATTTAGTGTTTCTGTTTTAATATTTATATCTGTGATCCGTTTTAACTTTAGTTTAGTGCATGGTGACAGGCATGGGTCTAGTTTCAGTCTTTGGCATGTAGAAAGTCAGTTTTTCCAACACCATTTATGAAAGAATCTATCCTTTTTCCATACATGTTTAGCCCCTTTGTCAAAAATAAGGTGGCTGAGTGTCTTTGTAGCTGTGTTTGCATCTTCTAATCTGTTCCATTGATCCTCAGGTCTATTTCTTTGCCAGTGCCATGCTGTTTTTATCACTGTGGCTTTGTAGTATAGATTCAAATCAGGAATTGAGATGCCTCTGCCTTGCCTTTGTTGCCAAGAATTGCTTTTGCTTTTCTAGGTTTCTTCTATTTCCAAATGAATTTTAGAAGTGTTTTCTCTAAATCTGTAAGGTGTTAGTGGTATTTTGATTGGGATTGCATTAAATCTCTATAAAAGTTTTGGGAGTATGGCCATTTTCTCAATGTTGCCTCTTCCTAACCAAGAGCAAGTAATATCCTTCCAGAGAATGGTTATTCTTGGGACTCAAGAAATATGTGATTGGGGAGGAAAGGCAATTTTTTCAGTGCCTATAATGCTTTATTTCTTTGAACACAAATTCTCAAGAAAAATAAATAAAAGCCTATCCATATGCTTGAACACAATTTAAAGGTTAAAATGAATGAGACTCGTCTGTGTGCTCAGATATGAAAAGATCACATGCATATATTATATGAAAAAGCCAGAAAATTATTATGTATTGTGTGATTGCTTTTTTTATAAGTATGGAAGACATAAATGTATAAAAACTAGGACAAGCATATAAAACTTAAGCCTTCTCCAAAATTTGTTTATAATAGTTGCCTCTTAAAGAATGACTGCAGATCTGAGGTTGAAAGAAAGTGTAGTTATAGTGTTTTAGTTATTTATTATGTACAAATTACATATGACTTAATAAATTTAGATTTCAAAAAGTTCATAAATTTGAGAGATCCAATATCTTGCTCTTGTGTTATTTTTAGGTTACTATTGTTTGCATATAAGAGATTAGTTGGCACTTACAGGATTATCTCTTAATCAAGCTTCCTACTGAATCCTAGTGACCAGTATGCTAGCCATTAGACAGGGGGTGTAATGTTGATGAGCTTTTCAGCTAAAATATTTTTCATTTTCTTCAAGCCTGAACCGTATGCCTAAGACATCTTGTGTTTTCTACTCTGAGTATAGATTCTTGTTAGTAAATTATGCTTGTATTATTAGTAAATAATACTCCTATCTATTTAATATATTCAGTCAGAGAATAATTGTATTTCACTACAGTCACAAAGTATTTCAAGCAGTTTATATTTTATTTGGGTTTCTTATGTGTGGCCATACAGGACTGATGCTGCTTCTACTGGAACTGTGAGTCTACACCACAAAAACTAAACCTCGTATAAACCTCAGAGTTATGATCAATCCATATATTAGAAATACTCAGAAAAGTAACTCCTGATAGAAATTACTTTGATAAAAATTAGCAATAGTGAGAGGACAAGATAGTCTTAGTGACAATGACAAAGATACTACAATTATATCTCACTTTTCCAGTTGCTACCACTTTTTCACAGATTAAGGAAGCAGTTTCCTTTCTGGATTTTCCACCTCAAATCTCTTCCTTTAGTTATAATTCTATTTGCATATCCACCAAATGCTTATAGACTTCCAATACACAGGTATGCCTATATCACTTCGCTACGGAAAACCTTTAATGGTTCCTCACTAACCACAGGACAAATTTCACTTTCCTTATTGTGCATGCTCCACTACCATGGTGCCTGGATATTTCTCCAGCCTCCTCTTCTGCCTTTTCTTGTGGCTACTACCTCTGGCTGTATCTATTTCTATCCCCTTGTTGGCTTGACAGACTTCTGTTCATCCTTCAAAATCCAAGACATTGCCAAGGTAAATGCAAGTAGTAAGTAAAAACTTAGTTTGGGCAATAAGTGAACCAAACAATGCAAATGGTAGATCATCCAACGGACCTTCACTGTTACTACTCCCTGCCAACTATATGGAGACTTATTGTTTGTAATTATCATGGTGCAATTTGATTGCTTTGTTTACATGTCTTCTACTTCCATTAGATAGTAAACTCCTACATCCTGGAGTCATTGATCCAAACTTTCTTCACGCTTTATATCCCCAAAATTTAGAGCACAGAGGAAGGAGTCAATTTGCCTGTGCCCTTGATAACTGAATGTTAACCTTGGTGATGTACTGGGAATAGTGTAGGCAATGGTCATCTCTCTGAAGTACCATTCTGTTTTGTATGGTGCTTACACAGCCATCAAAGATATAGGAGAGAGGCCTCACTAAGTGCTATATAGAAAGTTACACTCCTCAGTCACTTCTGCACAGCTTGGAAAGCAGTGGCATCTGTTATCTGTCCACAAAGATGAAAAAGTGATAAGGTAATTGTTTTGAAAAACTGTATCTGACAGCTTATGTAAGAGGACTTTTAATTTGATTGGAAACACCAAACTCTTAACAGTTGTGCTTCTAATTAGGATGTAGAATTCACTTAAGGTAGACTGAAAGTTTGCAGGGAAGGGAATTTGTTTATTTTCAAGTTACATTTAATGATGCAAAAAGAAGTCGTTCGTTCTGTTTGCAGTTTTATGAATTCAGGACTCCTTGTAACCCAAGGCAAAAACTATCTTCAACTTCTACAATCAGCAACATTATTCACATGCTCCTTAAATTTGATGTCAGCCTGAAGCAGAGAGCTCTCTGGTTAATAAAGGGGTTTCCTACACTGCATTACATTTAGGTTTCCTACACTGCATTACATTTGAGTGTCATAGTAGTCTTGTGAAGCTGGAAGGACAGGAATTCAAAGTAGGGAAACACAGGGATTTAGCAAATGTAAGTGACACACCAGGTTTCACAGGCATCAGTATATCCAGGTCTAGAACACGGATTTTCTGCATTAGTTTCAGCCCTTTACACACTGTACCCTCCACACACTATTGCCTGGTACATTCAGAAACCTCTGGTGCCTGGTAGATGGATGATGTCTTTGATCCCCTTGTGACATTTCAGATACTCCAATATCCAATTTCACACTGTTAGTCAGCAATCACTGAATGGAAGTTCAGGGTGTCATGAAAATCCAACATCGATCTCTCAATTAAAAAGCAAAGCTCCCCTGGGAGCCAAACTTTAAAGATAATTGGTTTTCTTATTTGAACTGTATCTACCAGTCCCTGCTGCACAAGGTTGTTGGAGCGTTTAAAAGATATATACACTGGCAAGCATTATGCTCTTTCTAAACCAAAAGGAGGTCAGTGCAGGAGCTAAAAATGTTTTGGCCACTACCACATGAAAACTAAAAGTGTCTTTCTGTGATACACTGTTAGTTCTTCCTTTTGGAAGCCTGGAGACAAGTTTGAGAGGAAAGTGTACTTGTTTAGGTATAAAAGGAAAAGTGAAGAAGCTATGATTCCTAAGGGTTCCTGTGATCTTAGCGAAGATTATAATGTGTTTGGCTGTGCTTTTGCTGTTTATGGATGTGCTCCTGGTCAAACAACACAGAGGTACTATGGCAAACCAGCTGACTGGCCTCTGGTATTTTGAGCCCCACAAATATAGGTAGAACAAGAAGACAGGCTCTGAGGAAGCAAAGTGAACATTTCTACCATGGGCTCATCACAGTGTCCTAAGGATTGCAAACTCAGGTGGAAGGAGAGAGATGAGGTGTTATCTCCATAATCATCACCCACTTCATCCACTGCCAGCTTACCTAAAGGATGAGCCTTTTTTCTTACCTGAAGGTAGTGTTTCCAGATGTGCATTTCTCCATCCTGTTGCCTCAGGCACCATGGAGACCCTCTTTGCCCCATCACACATGTTCTTGCATATCTTTCACACCTCCTTCTTTTTAAAGTTGTATGCTTTACCTATAGCCTTGATAGAGTTTATACCTCAATAAAAGATAGCATGTGAGAATAAAAACCTTCCCCCTGTCTTTTCTTCTTTTTGGTTCTCTTCCTTCATTCACTTTATGAACAATCCTTTCAAAATTATAAACTCACGTTTGTTGTTGTGCTTTTCATCTCCTCACCTTACTGCAGTCATAACTCCCGTCCCACACCTACATATTCATGGAATGATTTTTTTGCTAGCAATTCTAACAGTTCCTCTTCTTTGGACTCTGTGACATTATTTTCCTTGTTGTTCCTATATCTCCTTGACTCATTTTTGAAGATCATTTTCTGGTATTTCTTCAAAAATATGCATGTTCCTGCCTTTTCTGTCCTCAGCCCCCTACTCATTTTCTTTAAAAACTTTGTCTACTAGAATAACCAGCATAATCCTCAGGTCACTAGATCTTTTTGCACAGAATTCCCAATATCTGGAATGTGTCCTTCTTTTCTCTTGAGAAAGTAGTCCTTTAGCTGGATAACCACCAATGCTCTGAAACCATCTCCATTCCACCTTACAAGCCCCATTTTGCTAAAGATGTTTTCTGTTACATTGCCATCAAGAAAATCTACCTCATTTTCTTGCATTTGTTGTTCAGTTCAGATGTTGTTAGCCCCATATGGTTTCTATTGTCCAGTTAATTGACCAAAACTCCTGGCTTATAGTGTAATTACCATCTTATAAATTCACATCTACAACCACATGAACAAGATTAACTATTTAATCTCTAGAAGGAAGTGTAATAATTGAAATACAAGTACAGTGTGGGGATGGCAATCATTATCAGTCTTCTCATCTGTAAATCCAGTGGCATAAATCAAAGACTTGCTCCTAAACACCTCACAAGTTCATTTCAAGGATTAAAAGTATTAATGGATCTGAATAGTAAAGGATCTGAAAGTTCTTCACTATTATGCTCCAGACATGTAAATTACTAAATGAAAGTTAAGTCTGTCTTCACAAACTTACATATTATACATTAAGATCTCTCTTCAGAGCATTGAAATGAGAGTAAAAATTTTAAGCACGTGTTCTAATGGGAGGAACAAGAATTGGTAACGAAAACTGTGAGAATCCCTGTTCTGTTATTGATTCAGATCCCAGTAGACATTTTACTTATCTGGATCTTCTTCAGTTAGAAAGTTAAAAGACTGGTCATATGATATTTTGAAAGTACTTTCCATCTTCAATATCCCATAACTTGATAATCAGTGACACGAAGTGGGAGAGATTTAACATTATCATATAATCCTTATTATAAGTTTTTGTAACTATCCTTCAATATTGTTGCCCTTTTTTCCTTTCACTGTTTTACATTGTCAAACTCCAAACTTGAGTTAAACTATCTGCCTACTCTACGCTGGAGACTAAACATGGCCAAACAAGATCATATAAGAAAACGGTCTAATTGCACAGTCTTAAATTCATGATCTCAAACATCAAACTGCCTTTCAATACTCCCGAAAGTGATCGCTTTCTCACTTCCAGCTATGACTGTCTGGCAGTATTTTTCTCTGCCATCAAACCTCACATATATCCTTCCTGCCTCTCCCTCCCAGAAGATTGCCTCTTCTCATACTTCAATGACAAAACAGCAGCCATAGAATCAAATCCATCTTCCTAAGATTACATGTCACAACTTAACTACAATTATCACTATTTTCTCTGACCTTCCTCATTCTAAAAAAATGAAGTGTTCCTGCCCATATCAAAGGTTAACCGCCCCACTTGTGCTCTGTCTCCCTTTCTTTCTCTCACTTTGTAGATGATGTCATCTCAACTTAGCTCCTCACTTACTTATTCATCAGCCGGTCCTCCTCCTTGTTGGATCATTTCCATCAACAGGTAAAACACAGGGCCAATGCTCATCTCTTTGCAATTACTACCCAATTGCTCTGCTTTACTTCAGTCTCCATCCCTCTGCTGAATTGATTATCCATGTAACCAAATGTAAGAAACTATTCCATGTCTTCATCTAAATCTCAACAACTTTTAAACTAAATCAACACCTTTTAAGACAGTCAAGAATTCTCCTCAGACATACTGTATTATTTTTCTCTCTTCTTGGTTTTCATTCCTACCTTATGGATGTCCTTTACAGTCTCTTGTTCTTCTTTCTCCCCTGTGGTAGGACTAAAAAAAGAGGGTGTGAAATCTCAGTGTAAGGGATTCTCTTATATCTATAATCTCTCTGTACGTCATCTTAGTTATTCTCATGTCTTTGAATATTACCTGTATTCAAATAACTTCTAAATTTATATCCAAGTTCAACCCTCTGTTTTGGACTATACACCCACAAACTTAGCTCTTTGCTTCTCTTCTCTGCCAAGAATTCTCTTGTTTTAGATATCTAAAACATAATACAAATTGAATGTATGTTTTCCCCAGACTTTCCCTCCATACAATCTTCACCATAAGTGGCACCATTTACTGAAACTATAACCCATGAATCATCTCTGATCATTTTTTATTACTCCTCATATCTACTACATCAGACATTACTGGCATATCTACCTCTCAAATGTATTTTGAATCTCTTTTCTATCTTTTTTTAAAAATTTTATTTAAAGAGAAGGGAAAAAAGCAAAACAGAAAAAAGAGTAGAAACAATACAGAATTTCAAAAAAAATAAACAGTAGGAAATCACTAGTTGATACATTACATATTGTCTTCTTGGATATAGTTGTTCAAGTTACAAAATTAAAGCATACAAAGTAGACATTCAAACAGTAAGGCTGCAAACAGTTCTGTTCACCAATCCAACAAAAACTTAGCAACATGGTTATCAATCCTACACATTTAAATATACATGCAGTTATATCCTTTAGAGCACTTTCTTTTTCTCCTTTTGCTTTTTAAGTCCATTATCTGTTTAGTTATATCATGTTTCAGGTTGCTGAGTACTGATCTGTTTTGTTGTTATTTACTTTTTAAAATTTTTTTTCTTATTTATGATTAGATTTATTTATTTATTTTGAAGGTAGTGAAATACAGCAGAACAAGACAGGACAAAGCCAATTGAGGCAGTGCAGTAAAATTGGTACAGAACCTCACAGCAGGTTACCAGGATAACAGTAATAAGTACAATAGTATATCTGTTTTTTTCACAATAGTTTTTCCTTCAATCAGGTAGAGCAATATTGAAGGAAATAACAAAATTATAAAAACAGAATGTTGAATATAGCAATACCATTGATCAGAATGGAGCAAAATAGAGATAAAAATATTTGCCTTCAAAGAGATGACAAGAAAATCCCCCTTATTTGCTATATTGCATATAGTCAAACTCACAAGTGATGCTCTGATCTCTGGCTCTCACTTGCTAGTGGGGTGTGTGTGTGAGATAGATGTTTGATTCTTAGTCCGTGCACTGGTAGGCTCACAGCCACCCACCAGAGTGGTGAGCTGGCTGCCTCTTTTCCCAGCACCCCAAGTTCCAACATGGCGCAGATCTCAGGAAACACTGATATCTTTTTTCTCTCTATCTTTTCTCATGCCATTTTATTCAGGTACTCTCTTTATCCTTTGCCTGGTTCACTGAAATAGTCTCTTAACTCTCCCATCCTGTCCATGAAATTCCCCCTGTAGTTAATTTATGCTGTAGCATCAAAAGTAATTTTAAGATATAAATGGGATTATGTTGATGTTTACCTCCCAGCAGTGTATTTGTATAGTGTTTAAAAAAATAAATTTATTACCTGAATGATCTGGCCTGTTTCTCTCTCTCTCTCTCTCTCTCTCTCTCTCTCTCTCTCTCTGTTAATTAGTTCATTTTGGGCTTTCTCAATCTCACTCTTTCCTTGCTCAAGTTCCATTCTTTGTGTCTGTAAAATTATTCTCATCCTTACTCCCAAATCTTGCATCATAAAATAAAGTAATAATACAGCATCTCTTTCCTATTTTTTAGGTTCATATATTTTAGACTTTCTTTTGCTATCCCAACCCAAATACTCTTCTTAAACGTGCACACACACACACTCACTTACACACTTGCATATATCTACATTTTGTATTTTGATTTTTTTGTTGGTTATCTTTCAACAACCAACTCAGAATTATTTTATGGGTCTCTTTAGTTGTGTTTTTATCTGTCTATCCCATTACAATGTTAGCTCCATGAAACTTAGAGTTCATTCATGACTTCTTAACGAACTGACTTCATCATTATGTGTTATAAGCACTTGACTTCGAGTTGGCAAACAGTGACAATCAATATGTATTTGCTGAATGCTTAGTGATTGCATCAAGGACCTAATATGGACTAACAATTGTGTAAAATAAGTTATACATAATTAATATGCTGTCCTATAGATTAAGACAATAACCATCAGAGAAGTGACATGATTTGCTCAAGGGCACACAGCCAGTAAATGGCAGGTGACTGTTTCACAATACTATACCATTTTCTCCCTCCCACTAGTTCATTTTTGTATTATATTTCCTCTCCTAGTGTGTATAGAACTTGCTGTCAAACAAATTTTAATGCCTAGACTTCTTTTTTCATGATGAAATACAATACACATATATTTTCATTGTTATAGTATTCCTAAAATAGGAGAAAGACTTGATTGTAGATCATATGCAATTTTTACACAGGTGACTAGGAATATTTATTGTTGATAACATCACCAATAGCAATAGAAAGGAATGACTAGTGCTGAAGAAGAAAACAGGATGTTAATATCAGGAATCATCCCTTTGGCTTTTAGGATCTCCATGGCCATCAGATTCTTCTCTTTGGAATATTTCTGACAGCATATCGGAGGAACCTTATGAGCTTCCCTCACATACCCAAGTACTTCTTTCCTGGCCACTTCATCCCAGAATTGGAAATACTACTACATTTAGATTTGTAATGCTGAGAATCTTGCTGTCAACTCATCTGCCTATTTCCCTCCAGCCTGTGTCTGCCAGTTTTGCTTTTAGTGTGTGTGTGTGTGTGTGTGTGTGTCTCCTTAGTGACTACAAAATGTTTCTTCCAGGCTGCATTTTCCTGTGATTACTAGCTATCCAGCACTATTCCAGTATCATAAACTTCTGGAGATGTTTACAGGTAGCTGATGACTGTTGAGCAGCCGAATTTCTGGTCTCATCCTTCTCATGGTCCTTATGTTTTATTTAACATTCTTTACTGCCAATGAGATTGATCATTTCTTCTGTGATTTGAAGCCTATTCTGAAACTGGCCTGTAGTGATACACAGGTAGCTGAGATTATCTATCTATCTATCTATCTATCTATCTATCTATCTATCACCTCTTTACTAGTCTTTGACCCCTACCTGTTAACCCTGAATTTCTATAGTCACATCATTTTGACCATTCTGTGGATATATTTTGCCTCAAGAAGTGTGAAATTTCTTCACCTGTTTCTCCAACTTAACACTTGTCATTATTATGGAACACTGGGCATTGTCTGTGAGAGCCCTTTAGGGCCTCAATGTGAAGACGCATTGAAGTTAGTTTTCCCTTTGTTTTCAAGCCTATACCTGCCCTCAGCCCTGTCCTTTACATCCTAAGAAACAAGGTAGCTGAGAAAACTGGTGCAATGAGGGATACAGGCCTGGTCAAAAGAAATTATCAAGTTTTGGTGATTTAATGCATACTCCAACAAAGTGGAGATATTTCCATAGTGTCAAGAAAATTTATGCACAATTGATATGTTTCCCCTTGCTCCATCTATTGAAATTGTTTTAAATTTAATTTGTTGATCTTAAGTGTTCAACACTAGGTGAGTCCTTTGCATGGATTGTTGTGTTAAAGCCTTGCAGTAATGCCGAAATGCAGCTCTTGTTATTATCTCTATTTTACTGAGACTCAAAGATTAATACACTTGTTCAAGACCATCCAGCTAGATAGTGTTGAAATCAGAATTTGAATTTCAGTTCACTGTAAGCATAACACCAAGACACATGATCCTTTTGCTAGGAGGAACTCAGAATCAGGTGAAGGGATGTTTACAGCTGGAAATTTTAAGTCATTGCCTCCACCACAATGGCAGCTGGCATCTGCCAGTGAGCAGGAAACATGTCTGTGGAGAGCAGCAATTAGAGCTAATTGAGTTTCTTCCTTTTAATACCTTGGCAAGAGCCTATTGAAATCAGGTAAGGATATCTATTAAAGGCAAGCTGTTCTTTACATATCACTTAATTCAAAGTACTTAAGGAGGCTAATTATATACCATACTTTCCAAGGGTGACTAAAGCTCAAAATGGTGGTTTGTGCAAGTTTAGGGTCTTAATTTTGGAGACAAAATGCAAATAAGAAATTATTAAACAAAACATTAATTAGTATGTGAAAGCAATTCCTTGAAAAAAAGGTAGGTAATTTTGCACAGGCCACAATTTATTTAATTTAGCATTTATGGAGCTGGGCATCTGGATAAAACTTTTTAAAAATAGGTAAATATTCACCTTTAAGTACAACATCTATGCAAAGTTTTCAGGTGCTTGACTGTGTTTTTGGTATCTTAAAAATTATAGTTTTATTTAATAGTGTTTGAAAGAAGAGGCTTACAACTCAGACAAGTTTATGTTAGATCTATGATCCCAGGCAAGTAAATTGGCCCCTGATCTTCAAGTGTCTCGTGTAAAATGGAAGTACTAGTACTACCTTACCTCCCAGGGCTGCTAGGAAGATTAAGGAGATAACACGTGTAAAGCTCTTCACACATGGGAGGCATTTGATAGGTGTCAATCACTATTTTAATAGTTACCATTATCATTGTTAGATGTTATTGGGATCTCTCTTGCTTTGAAATAGTAAAGAAGTGTGGACCAGGGAGATATCTGAAATATTAAAACATAGTCAGAGAGCTGAAAACCCATACTAGATAAAGAGGAGCCAAATATTTGAGACTTCTCAGTTTTTCTGGGTTCTCAGTTTAATAATTTCGGCTAGCAAAACGCAAGGGAGCAGCTGGGCATCCCATGACTGTAGTCCCAGCACTCCAGACGCTAAAGCAAGAGGAGGGCTATGAGTTTGAATACAACCTGGGCTACATAGTGATTTCAAGGCCAGCCTGAGCTACACAGCAAGACCCTGATTGGAAAAAAAGCAAAAACAAAAAGACAAACTAGCCACCAAGGTACTCCATATGACTGGGCAGATTTGCAGAAACTTCAGGCTCAACAGTGGTTTTTAATAACAGCTTAAATAATATCACCAGATTGGATCCACTCTTAATCTTTCTGCAAGAACTATATTTCCTCCTCTCTTTACTTACTGTCTATATCTTTCTTACATGGAGCAAACATCCTTACATCCTTCTTACAATAGTAGTGTGAAAGTAAATGAAGGAGATGGTTAGAGAGAATGGACCCATTAAACTTGTAAGAATTTGACCATTATTTACTAGTCTAATTTTATTGTGAAACATGATTCTCTGTGTGAAATGTTCACATTGCAATCTTCTCCATTTCTTCAATTTTTGTTGTTTTAATTAGTATGCATTTACAGTACAAACTGATTACATTCATCATGAGGAGTAGGAACATGTACATGACACATTTTAATTTTTTAAAATCCCTTTCTCTTCCCCTCTTCTTTTCTTCCCTCCATCTCCTGGGCACTATCTATTTTTTTCTACATGTTGATAGCATATAATGGACATATTCTTTTATGAACTTGGTTCATATACTCATCACATCATGATTATCTCTAAAATTTTTCATTTTCCTCCCCTCACTACTCCCTTCCTCCATCCATTGGTTATATATTTCTGATTTCTATCTTGCATTTTGCTCTTCATGCATAGAAAATGTGATATTAAAGATTGTGTGTCTTATTTCATTTAACGTCTCAAGGTGCATCCATTTTCAAGGTAGCCAGTTTATCCTTCTTTATCACAAGTACTATTCCATTTTGGATAAATACCATATTTTCCTTATCAATATATATAATCATGGACATATTGACTAATTCCAAGATTTGGGTATTATAAATTATGATTCTATAAACATGCATATGTACATGTCATTGTAATATGTCTTCAAGTCTTGGGAAAGATACCCAAAAGGGGAAGAACTGGGTCAAATGGAATTCATGCTTTTAGTTTTGAGAAATTTCCATATTGTTCCATATTCCATAGAGTTTGTTCTACTTTACACTCACACCAACAGTGAAGAAGTGTTTCCTTTTCCCTTCAGCCTCACCAGCATTTGTTGCTACTTGATCTCTTGATAATAACCATTCTTTCTGGAGTGAGATGGAATCTCAGTGTTGTATTAATTTACACTTCTCTAATGGAAGCTGATGTTGAAATTTTTTTGATGTATTTATTGGCCCTTTGTACTTTTTCTTCTGGCAAGTGTCAAAATAATTTCAGTTGCATATCTTTTCATTCAGTCTTATTTTGCAGGGTCTAATTTTTTGAGATCTTTATATATTCTAGATATTAGTCCTCTGTTCATGTAATAGCTGGAAGATTGTCTCTTCACTCTTTTGGGTGTTCCTATTTGTCTGGGGAACATTGATATTCTGATTGGGGTTGTATTAAATCTGCATATCAGTTTTGGAAGGACTAGGATTTTGACTCTATTTGTCCTGCCTATATAGGGACAGTGGATATCTTTTTCTTTTCTGACATCTTCTTTAACATCCTTTTCCAGAGGGATGCAGTTTTCATTGCAGAGGTCTTTCATTTCCTTGTTTGGAGTAATATCTAAGTAATCATTTTTTCCTGACACTATTATGAATATTATTATTTCCCTAATTTCTTTCTTGGTGAATTTTTATTAGTGTACAAGAATGCCATTAACTTCTATGTGCTCAGTTTGTATCCTTCTATGCTACTAAACTTGATTGTTAATTATAGATACTTGTTGGTGGACTTTTTGGAGTCTTCTATGTAGAGGATCATGTCATCTGCAAATAATGATAAATTAAATTCTTCTTTTCCTGTACATATTCCTTTTAGTTTTTTTTCTTGCATGATTGCTCCAGCAAATGTTCTGAGAACTATATTTACCATAAGCAGTATTAATGGGCATTCTTGTCTTGTTCCTGTTTTAGAGGGAAAGCCTTCAGCTTCTCCACATTTAATATGATGTCGACCATTGGTTTGTCATAAGTGGCTTTAACAGACTGAAATAAGGCCCTTCTATACCTGTTTTCTTCAGAACTTTTATTTTATTTTATTTTATTTAAAGAGAAAACAAAGCAAAACAGGAAAGGGGGTAGAAACAATAGAGAATTTGAGAAAAAAAAGCAGTAAGAAATCACTAGATGATAAATTACATATTGTCTTCTTAGATCTAGTTGTTAAAGTTACAAAATTAAAGCATACAAAGTGGACATTCAAACAGTGAGACTGCAAAGAAGTTCAATGATCCAGTAACAACTTAGCAACATGGTTATCAATCCTACACTCTTAAACATACATGCAGCCATATCCTCTAGAGAACTTTCTTTTCTTCTTTTTACACTTTAAGTCCATTATCTGTTTAGTTATATCCTGTTTCAGGTTGCTCAGTACCTTACGGACTTGTTTTGTTGTTGTTATATACTTTTACTCACCTTATATAATTCTGTTGCCTTGTTTTTGAGTTTCTCCTCATCCATGATCCATGGATCAGCTTTGGTGGAGTTGGAAGATTTTTGGAGGTGTTTTTTTTTACTTTCTTACCTACTTTTTTTTTGAAGGTAGCAAAATACAGCAGAACAAGACAGAACAAACCCATGCAACCGCAGTGCAGTAAAACTACCACAGAACCTCAGAACATGTCACGAGGACACGAGCAATGGGTGCAATAGTACAGCCCATTTTGTTCACATTAGCTGTTCTTTCAATCAGGTAGAAGAAATGGAAGGAAATATCAAACTTTTAACAACAGAATATTGAATAAAGCAGTACCACTAATCAAACCTGAGCAAAACAGTGATAACAATATTTGCCTTCAAAGAGATGGTAGAAGGAAATCCCCCTTACTTGCCACGCTGCATATATTCATCCTCCAAAAAGATACTCAGACCACTGCTGCTGACTTACTAATGGGCGGGGGGAATGGATCAATGTCTGATTCTTAGCCCATGCACTGGCAGGGACCCAGCTGCTTACCAGGGTGGTGAGTAGGCCACCTGTTCTCCCAGCACCCAAAGTTCCAACATGATGCAGAGCTCAGGAATCACTGATAGTTCTTGCCCTGGTGTGCCAGTGGCTTGCCAGGCTCCCAGCTGCTCACCAGGGTGGCAAGTAGGCCGCCTGTTCTCCCAGTGCCCAAAATTCCAACAAGATGCAGAGCTCAGGATTCTCGATAGTTCTCACCCTGTTGCGCCAGTGGCTTGCCAGGCCCCCAGCTGCTCACCAGGGCAGTGAGTAGGCCACCTGTACCAGAACTTTTTCAATATCCAAGTGAATGGATATTAAATTTTGTCAAAAGCCTTTTACATGTCTATTGAAATAATCATGTGATTTTTGTTCTTGCTTCTGTTTATGTGGTGTATTGTATTAATTGATTTGCATAAAGTGTGCCATCCCTGCATCCCTGCAATAATTTCTACTTGCTCATGATAGGCCATCTTTTTGATGATTCATTGCATTGTTTGCCAGTATCTTAATGACAAGTTTTGTGTTTAAGTTCATAAAAAGATTAGCCTGTAGTTCCCTTTTTGGTTACATCCTTTTCTGATTTTGGAATCATGGTAATGATAGCTTCCAGGAATGACTTTGGGAGTACTGCTTCTCTGTAAGTTTCATTATAGAATTTAAAAAGTATTAGCATTAGATCTTTAAATTTCTTGTTGAATTTGGCAGAAAATTCACCAAGACCAGGGCTTCTTTTAGATGGTACTATTTTTTAATACTTCTTCAACTTATCACCTGATATTGGATTATTCAGGACTTTTATATCCTCTTCGTTTAGGTTTGATAGTTTAAATATGCCTAGAAATCTATTTATTTCACCTGAGATTTGTATATTTTTAGAGTACAAATTCTCAAAGTAGTCACAAATGATCTTCTGAATTTTGGTAGAATCCACATGTTTTTTCCCTTTTCTTGCATAACTGTATTTATTTATGTCTTTCTTTCCTTTTTCGGTAAAATTGGCAAGAAGTTTATGAACTTTGTTTATTGTTTCTTTGATTCAGTGTATTGATTATTAGTCTCAATGGTATTAATTTCTGCTCTGTTCTTTACAATTTCTTTCCTTGTACTAACTTCATATTTGGATTTTTCTTGTCTTTCTAGGACTTTCAGGGACATTACTAGGTGATTTTCTTGGACTTACTCTGGATTTATGATGTGGACATTCGTATCTACATATTTCCCTTTTAGGACTGTTTTCATTGTGACCCATAGGTTTCAGTGCATTTATTGTGTGGGAATTATCATTTCATTTTGGGAATTGTCTTCCTTGAATTTTTTCTGTGACCAGTTGACTATTCAAAAGTATATTTCTTTAATTTTCAAGTATTTGCACAAATTCTGTAGTGTCTTTTGCTGTTGATTTCTAGTTGTGCAGTAATCTATCTGATAATATTCATAAGATAATTTCAACATTTTGCATTTACTTAAGTCTACTTTATGGAGAAAATGTGATATGTTATTTATAAAAATGTGTTCTGTGGTGTTGAATGAACATTACATGAATATCTATTAGGACCATTTGTTTGAAAGTTTGATTCAACTCTGATAATTTATTTGTTGACTTTCACCTAGTTTGTCTATTTGTGACAGCAGATATCGAGGTCCCCCATTATAGTTTGTTGAAGTTTAACTGATTTTTTAGCCCACTAGTGTTTGTTTTGTAAATCCAGATGTGCTGGTATTTTGTGCATAAATGTTTATCATTGTTATCTCTGCTTGTTAAATTGTTTGCTTAGCCAATATGTAGTGACCTACTTTGTCTCTTCTGCCTAGTTTTGGCTTCAAATCCACTTTGTCCAAAATTGAAATGCCTACAAGTGCTTTTTTCCTGGGTCCTGTTACATGGAATATTCTTTTCAATCACTTGATTTTTAATCTGTGAGTTTCTTTTTTGTGTGAGTTTCTTTGTTAATTAAATGTGTTTCTTAGGCACTATATATCATTGGGTTTTACTACTTGATCCATTCTGCCAATCCAGGTCTTCTGACTGAGGAATTGAATTCCTTAATAGTGAGAATTATTACTTAAATGTATTGACTTATTCCTACCACTGCATTATTTTTCTGCTGTTTATTTCTTAATTTCATCACTTCAATATATCTTTTCACTCTGCCAGGTGTATTAATTCTAGTTGACTTATTGGCATTGTTGGCTTCACAGTGTCTTTATAGGATATCATTAAGAATTTTTTGTAACTTTGGTTTGGTGGTTATGAATTTCAGGTCCTCCTTGTTATGGAAATACAAGGATATTAATTTGGAAGGAAAAAATAGTAGCATATATTTGTCATGGTTTGAAATCATTATGTCTTAGGGTTGAAACACTTCACTGCATGTCCCCCTGGCTTTTAAACTTTGTGTTAAGAAGTCTGCTGTAATTCTTATATGTTTACCTTTATAAGCGATTCACTGGTTTTCTGTAACATCTTTTAAGGTGTTTCCCTGTGTTGGACTTCTGGTATTTTGACACTAAAATGCGGTGGAGCAGTTGTCTTGTAATCTTGCCTATTTTACTTTCTACATGCATCACTTATCTGTATTTTTATTTCTTTTGCTCTATGTGGAATATTTTCAGCTTTTATTTCTGTAAACAAGTTTTTATGGCTTTTTTTCTGTCTTCTGATTTTTCACGTGTTGCAATTAGTCTTAGAGTAGTCCTCACTGGGTCATTTAGCAGCTCTTGGATCCATTTTTCATGTTTTCCTGTTGTTTTCGAGGTATCATTGAACAGCTGGTCTTTGAAAGCATCCTTGCCTTCTAATTCTAAATTCTGTCCTCCCCTTGAGATTTTTTGTTGCCTATACTTTCAGTGCAAATTTTGATTGCCTAGATTTCTCTTTGAAACTTTTTCATGGACTCTAATTCTTTACTAACCTAGTCATTCGTATTTTATAACATTTTGGTTAGCTTAGCTTGCTTTTTATTAGTCTTCTGTTAGCTTCCCGATTATTGTGTTTCTTACTCCCAGAATATATGTAGTTATCTTCTGTAATCCCACTGAGAAATATTGTGATACATTTTTTTTGTCTCCTCTGTTATTCTTTTCAATAAATCGAGTATGGCTTTTTCTCTTCCCTCCTTGACTTCCCCTGGATCAGCTTTGGGGGAGGTATTTTATTACCTTGTCTTCTCTTGTTTCTGTTTGTTTTATTTTGTGCTAAGGTTTGTGGATGCTTATAGTGTAAAGAGTTTTTTTTCTGGGATAAAGATCTCTTTAGTCAGTCACTTTTCAGTGAGGTACACTGGGGGTGGCTAACTATAGTCTTTTGTCTTTGTCTTCTTAATTAATTTGGCAGGAGAACATACAGTGTAGTTGGCTTAACACCGAGTTTCTTTGGAATGAACTAGTATTTTTAATGCCACAAAAGTCATTTGGGTGTTGGCCCATAGAGCAAACCCCTTACTAGCAACAATAATTGGACCCCAGCAGTATCAAGCAAGTAAGCTATAGTTGTATAATCCAGTAGAAATTTGATTTTAACATAACAGAAGAATCAACTATGTACCATCCCTAATCCTAGAGAAGTCCACAATTACAGTGCAAACTTTATGACAACCTAGGTATTAATTTACAATTCATATGTACTAAATGTGACAGCTGTATTTTCACTAATGGTGGGAAATAATTAAATAATAATTTTACAGAATTAAGTAAGTACTGATAAAGCTTTTTGACCATACTATCAAAGATAGAGGGAGTTGGGAATAGGGAAATGTAAGAAGAAAACTTTGAAAACAAACTATTTGAAAACACAAAAAGGGTAGAGAAGTGAAATAAAGGATCCTATTTGGGAGTAGAAATATATTTATAGAATTAGTTAAAGACAACAGATAAAACAAAGGAGGAATAAAATAAAAAGCAGAGAAGAAAAATAGCATGCAGACAAATAAGAAAAATTCAAAAGAAAAAATTAATAAAAAAAGAAACTAAAAGGGAGGATAAAGAAAAAGAAAAAGAAAAATGAAAACGAATGTTTTAAAAAGAGTCCAAAAAATTTGTATTTTTGAATGAGTGACTTCCTTCTGGGATCTGCAGTTTTAGAGTCTGGTAAATCACAGTTTTTCCCATGTAGCTTTAAAGCCTATGGTTTATTGAGGCACACCACCTCCATTTCTTTTTTTTAAATTTTATTTAAAGAGAAAAAAGCAAAACAGAAAAAAGGGTAGAAACAATGCAGAATTTCAGAAAAAAAATATGCAGCAAGAAATCACTAGTTGATAAACTACATATTATCTTCTTAGACATAGTTGTTCAAGTTACAAAAATAAAGCATACAAAGTGGACATTCAAACAGTGAGACTGCAAAGAAGTTCAATGATCCAGGAATATCTTAGCAACATGGTTATGCTAATACAGAATTTCAAAAAAAGATAAACAATAAGAAATTGCTAGTTAACAAATTACATATTGTCCTCTTAGAAATAGTTGTTCAAGATACAAAATTAAAGCATACAAAGTAGATAGTCAAACAGTGAGAGTAAACAGCTATGCATGCATGAATCTTTACATGTATTTCTATCCTTTCTATATTAGAGGGAAAAACAAAACATAGCAAGACAAAACAAAACAAATTCCTATAAAAACATGAAAACAAAAAGTCATATAAAACCACAGTACAAGGTGATCTACAATGATTACTGTGTTGTTTCTTATTATCTTAAATAGAATGTCTATATCATCAGGCATAATTGAATATAGAAGTATAATTGAGTATAGCAGTAAATAATAATAGTAGTAAAAATAAAACATTGTAGACAGTATAAAACTTCAAAGGCAGTTAATAATCAAACCAGAGTGGATATTCTAGTGGATCTTGCCATCTTAAGTGCAGTTGCCCATACTCTCAGACTTCATACTATCATAACAGCTTTGAATAAAATCTATCAATGCAAAACAGTGATCCAACAAACCAGATTTGATTACGATCAGTCATGGTAAAACAGTATAGGTTTTACAGAGTTTAAGATTAAGTTAATAGGAAATTAAGGATGATTACCATACTAGAACCTATTATTTTCTGGATTACTGTCTGTGCTCTCAAATCTTGTACAGGTAAAAATGACTGGAACAGAACATAATACATCTAAGCAGAGTAGTGTGAGTAATGTGGGTTTTAAATCCTGGTGCGCTAATAACAATATAGTGTATCAAGGCCATTTATGTTAGAGACTCTAGTTATCCTTCTCTGCCTCATTTCTACCATGCTATTTTTCTGCCTTAGTTTAGTTTTCTCCTTCATTGTACTGCCTGCCCCACTCATTGAGGCCTTTCTGCCACTGTTCCTAAAATCCTGGTATTTTTTTTTCTCTCTCTCTAGAATGTCCTTCAGTATTATTTGTAGGGTTGGATTGGTGGTCACAAACTCCCCCAGTTCCTCTTTGTCATGGAAGCATCTTGTTTCCCCATTAATTTCTAGTAACAGTTTTGCAGGGTACATCAATCTGGGCTGGTAGTTATTTTCTTTCAGGGCTTTGAATACTTTGCTCCAAGCTCTTCTTGATCTGATGGTCTGTGTTGAGACATCAGCCATGATTCTGATGAGCTTACCTTTATAGGTAATCTGTTTCTTTTCTCTGATGGCTTTTAATATTCTGTTTTTATACTGAATTTCTGGTATCTTTATTATATGTCTAGGTATAGATCTGTTTTGGGTATAGGTGACTGGAGTTCGGTATGCCTCACATAACCGAATGTCATTTTCTTTTCCCATGCCTGAGAAGTTTTCCTTAATTATTTCCATGAATAGCCTTTGTAATTCACCTGTATGTATTCCTGCTTCTTCGTTCACATTTCTTATTCTTAAATTGTAGATTCTATTGTCATCTTCTAGCCTTTGTATTGTTACTGCCTGTTTCCTTGTTATTTTTAAGAGATTTTTCCTTTCATAATCACACAGTGCCAACTTGTCTTCAAGTTGTAATAGTCTATCCTTAGTTTCTTTTAAGGAGTTTTGCCAGCTTTCAATGGAGTTTTTAATTTCCTGGTAGTCTCTTTGAATCTGTTTCATGTATTCTATATTTTCTTTATATTCTTTATCAAATGTTTCTTTCCTTTTTTGTGTGTTCCTTCCTTCTTCCATCTGTATCATCCTGAGAGATGCTTCCTGAGAGCATTTCTTTTATTACTCTACTCATAACTTGCTTTACCTGATTTAATATTTCAGTTTTGAGCTTGTCTACAAGGTCCTGAAAGTATCTCTTAATGTCTATTGAAGCCATGTCTGATGTTGTGTGTTTGCTGCCCTCAGTCTCCCTTGTTTTTCCATCTATTCGATCAGTGCTCTCAGGGTTCTGGGCTGGGGGCCTCCTCCTGCCTCTCTCTCCTGTCATTCCCCTGGCTTCCTCCACACTGGTTACAGTGCAGGTCCCAGCCCCCTTCCCTGTTGGCCACATTTCCTCTGAAGCACACTGGCAAGGGACCTCCTCCCTCTCCTGACTGCTGTTGTTACTAAAGTGTAAGCAGGGGCTGCGTATGCCTGCCCCTCCCCCCAGGCCAGCCAAACTTCAGGGGCCTTCACCTGGCTAGTGAGTACTAGGTGCAGGGAATTGATTTGGGATGGCTCATTGGGTCCCAGCCAGGGGTATGGCCCAGTCCAAGCAAATCCAACAAATCTGCTCTGGTGAGTGAGCAACCAACCGAAGTCACTGTTGCTCCCAGTTCAGGCTCCTCCTGCCTGATTCCAACATGCCACCCATTTGGTCATGCCCTTCCCATGGGAGGGTGTCTCATTCCCAGCACTGACCATGGATTCATGAAGGTCCCTTGACCAGCTCCACTCTCTGTTGGGCTCACCAACCCCTGACTTCAGTGCTGCTGTGCTTCCTGTGATTAGCAGTGGGAACAAGTTTGGGCAGTTCTGCCTGCCGTCACAGATTCAAGCTGGGGCAAACTTGGCGGGTCACCCTGAAAACACTGTCCCATAATTTTTGGCTGTTTCAGTTTTAGTCCTGAAGTATTTGACCAGCTTTTTTTACATTTTGATTTCTTCCTGTGTCAAGAGGATCCATCTCCCTCTGTCTGGGTCTCTCCAGGGTTTTTTATTCTGGCATATAAGTTGTTTCTCCTGGGAGGCTTTGTATTTTGTTGCTCACTGATTGGCCATCTTAACTTCCTCCTCCCACCCCCTCCATTTCTGAGGCTCCTGTTTTTACCCAGTGTATGGCAATGTCCATGCTGAGCCAAGTCCTCACTCACTGGTGAATAAGGAAGATAGTTAGTCCCTAGATCCATATCACATACGTGCAGTAGGATGAGGGCTCAAGTACTCAATGCGAACATTTTCATGGGTGGAAGGGACTGTGTCTTTCCTGGCCTGAGACCAAACTCCTCACAGGATCTTTTTCTAGTTTGCTCCCTGTGTGCATCTGTCTCCTGTGTCTGCTCCTCAGTCTGTGTGGTAGGTTAATGCTGGGGACCCTGAGGTAAAGCTATCCCACAGGTGTTCTGACCCCCAGAGTTAAAAAGCAGCCCTTCCCTAGAATGGCATTCAACTTCTCCAGCAATATGATGGCCACCTGAGCTGGGATCCCACTCAAGCTCTTGCCTGCCATGTGGAAGGACTCCTGCAGGAAAAAAAAACAACTGTAGTATTCCTGCATATCACAAAAGCTTGCTGGTCCAGTCTACCATCACTGTTTCTCCCTGGAGGCCCCATGGATCCCCCAAAATACACCTTTCTTCTTCACAGTTAGGCTCCCTTCCTCATAAGATGGAAGCTGGATCCAGGGGAAAGAGTCCAAAATGTTTTGTTCTTTCTCGATTCCTAGAGATCTACTTACTTCTCTTTTATTTTTTTTTCCCTAAGTTATTATTTTCCAGTGTCCGGATTCTGATTCTCAAAGAGGCTGAATTGCTGTCACTTTGCCATCTTTAATCCCCCGAGTTTCTTCAATTTGTAAATTGTTCTGTGCCTCAGAATGTGTGCAGATGAGATTTCCTCTACTAAGAATCTTCTCTAACCAGTACTTGATATAGTTCGTTCCTCCATATCCTTCTGTTTCACTTTTAAACAAGATGTCAGACAGACACTTCAGAGCCTTCTTATCTACATTAACTTCTCTTCTACACTATTACCCCATCCCAACCATTTAGGTTTCTCTTCAACATCTCATCATTCTTATCACCTTGAAAATAATAATTATGTAATTATTTTTATACTTATCTTTTCAATGTCTATCTCTCAAAACTTCTGTGCATGTCCCATAGTTTGCACTAAATATGTATTTAATTTCTTTAAAAGAGTGAGCAAGCAAATGCCTTTGGAATTCTCACTCACTAGTTAGTCAGTAAGTAGCTATTCAGAGATTTTAGCTTGATAAATGAGTGACAAAGGAGAATTTAAAATATATCCACTCATTTGTTTGTTGTTTGTTGTTGTTTTGGGAGCAGTAATCAAGCTCAGGACCTCACACTTGCTAGGCAGGTGCTGTGTCACTAAGCTGTGTCCCAGGTCCCTCCAATCATTTGTTAATGTTCTTCCTATCAATAAGTGGGATCATCTTCTCCTCTTTGAATTTCAAAGGAATTAGCAATATATAGATCAATAAAACATAACAATGACACCAGCAGTGTATTCTGGACATAATAATAAGACTCATGTGGAGAAAGTGATTGGCTTCGTATGACAGCTGGGGCATAGAAAGTGATGACCCTTTTGTCTTGGTTGCTGTAAACTTGATTTTCTCTTACTAAAGTGCCACACAATATGTCTTATTTTTCTGAAGTCCCTACACCATGAAAAAGTCACATGGAGAATTCATGTGGAAGTTGTCCAGTTTAACAGTCTCTGGAGAGACAGAAGTGATGCCCATCCATGAGTTACAGAGTCTATACCATATTTTCAAATTATTTGAAATTTGGATCTATTCCCTCCCCCTTGGGTGGGGAAATGTTGAAATGACTTTGCCCAGTAGAGCATGACCAGGGCACTAAAGGTTGACAGCAACCAATGTGCACTTGCAAGTGCTTACATCTTCAGATAACCCCCACTACTTTGATGTCATGCCATTATTATATTATATTCAAAATATTTTACTAATTTCAGAAAATTCAGCTCTATGGGAAAGTCCTTCCTGACACTGGTTTTTAATTTTTTGTATAATTTATTATATTCAGTGCGTATTTCCTGCATCCTGGCTGCCACCACCATATGGGGCATTAGCAGCCTCATCACATTTGTTGCTCATGTTAACTCACACATCCTGCCTCTCCCTTTAAAATATGTTGCCTTTACCTCTAATATCTTCAGGGCCTTGCACTAAATACATATTTTTGGTGATGAAGTAAATGTTTGTAATACTCATTTTCATTTTGTCTAATTTTGTTTTCCTTTAAATGTCAGGCTTTGCCATGTTCCAGGTTATCACCAACCTCCCTGTAACAAATATGCAATAGAAATTAAAGTCTGAGCCATCTGTACTGTTTTATTTGATTTAAGGTCACCCATGGTTTTGCCATCCAAATTTTGCCACTAGCACTTTTTTTCTCTTTTAAACAGGGTCTCACTGTAAAGCCCAGGCTGGCCTTGACTTCAAGGCAGTCCTCCTACTTCAGCCTCCCAAGTGCTAGAATTACAGGCATGCACAACCACACTCGGTTTTCACTACCATTTCATACGCTCATCTCCTGCAGTCTGTTTTTCTACAGTAGTAAACACATTGAGGGACTGTTGCAGGAATGAGTAAGCCAAGACTAAAAGTAAAAATAGCCACAACAATAACAAATGCACCTACCAGTAAATGAAATTTTACCATGTTCCAGGCAGTGTGCTTCTATTTTCTGTATGAGATCCCATGAAATCCTCATAAAAGCCATATAAGATAAACTCTGCCACTATGACCATGTTACTTATGAGGAAACTGAGATTTAGAGGGGGTAATTACCAAAATTTCACTGCCAACAAGTCATGGCATCCAGGCCTATCTATCTGATTTTACAGCTTGGTGTACTGATACAAATTCTTATGGGTATGCCAGCTTCATTGGTATCTTTAAACCATTTATTTTAATGACAAAATAAAAGCAGCCCATGTCTGAATTTTCAAGGCATTTAAGACAATAGGTTAATTGAAGTTGAGAGGGATTATTGAGGGTCAATTCTGAGCAGGATTTTCTTTATAGTGGGAATCTATTCCCTTAAGGACAACTGTCAAGATGATCACATCAATCATTTCATGGGATCAGGGGCAGCAAGAGGGTGTGTGATAGTGAATTGAGTCATATTCTCTCACTCTATGATCCACCTGCCCACAGAGCTCCAGATACTGAGATTTCAGAGCCCTTTCCCTCGCCTGTGTTATCACCACTAGCCAGGACATTACCTTAGGGCCTCACCTGAGATTCCTCTGGAGGGCACAAGAAACCTCCTCTGATATTGGCTGCAGACTGTGCAAAAGATATCTGGCTCTTAACGGGTACTTCAGAGGTGGGGGAGTTTTAAGCAGCAGCCAGAGGTAGTTGCTGGACAGAGTCCCTAGATTTTGTCCTATAACAATAATAAGTACTTGATGAAGTTGATGATTGACACCAACTCACTAACTGCACCTGCTGACTTGATGAGGAATATACAAGGGCTGACAAACTCGGGAAAGACACTCAGAATTTGGTTTAACTATGTGTAAGTAATTCTAATTACAGGCATTTATGCGTTCTGTTTACAATTTATGCCTAATTACCACCCAGCACAATAACAATTATGCATATCATCAAATACATGTCAGATTAATTTTGTTGTAAATTTTGATTATAACAGCAAACCCTGTGTGTGTGTGTGTCTGTGTGTCTGTGTGTATAGGTTCTGTCTTTGTAATTCATTGCTCAGATTGCTCACAACATAGGAATAAATGAGACAGAACAGTGGCTGGGGGGCCAAGAATGGGGAAGGTGCAGAGGCGGCTGCCTGGAGTTGAATATTTACTATGGGTAGTGCGCAAAGTGGATAATCAACCAATGCATAAATCCTGGCAGCTTAACTTCAGCAGAGCCTGCAGGAAGCTCCACAGTCTCTTATGAATTTATTGCTGATTCTTTGGCTGTATTCATGCCCACAGCATGTTCCAAACCATTTCTGATCTCCTTGGCCTCTCAGCTTTTTCCCTCCTCTCTTGACTCTTCCTCAATAGATAAGGATGACCTCCTGCTGACCTTCACACAGCACATTTGGGTAGTACCTCCCCAGGCTGGATCACACTTTTTTCATGTTGTGGTCTCCTTTTTCTCTGGGCCTCTGGCATCTGATAAATAGGTATGCCCATTCATCTGTGATCTGGCCCTTTACCCTCAGACTTCCCCAAAGATTGGTATCCTTTCCCACTGTATTACTAAGGCTTCAGTTTCTTCTTGGGCTTTTTGCCATGCACATAATAGGCAATCAGTAAATCTTCCCTGAGGCTTCTTTCAGACACAGATGGGATACAGTGAAAACATAGGTACATGCACAAACTATTGTTTCTATTCTCTCCATTACCATCGATGTCTCTTTTTCTTCTAAGGTAACCTTATACTGATTATACATCTTCGATGTCTACTTGGATTATAAATCTAGTTTGTTAGACTAGATTGCCCTTAAGGTAAGGGGCTTCTATATTATTTGATTTTTTCTGATTCCTAAGCACAGCTTAAAGCACTCTGTAAATGCTGAAAGATCCTCATTGATTAATCCTCAAATGCAGATTCCTCTGTAGAAGGACGGGAATATCTGGCACTTTCTTTTCTGGAATATCTGGAGAGGTTGAGCAGGATAAGAGAAAGTACTTGGCTTTGGTATGAGATAGACATAAGTTCTGTTCTAGGCACTACCACTCATCAACTGAGAGAGCTTGTTAGGTCATCTGAAAAATGGGGACAATGGCATGATGACGAAAAGGGCTCAACACTCACCAGTCATGCTTTTCAGGTACAAACCTTCAGTTTCCTGTGGTTCACTCACACTGGAGATTTATATCTCCCACTATGGGAAGAATGAACTATGATTTCAACAACTTGAAACCTTACTGTTATCCATATTCATTATTCAGTCTTAGATCTAGATCACTGTTCTCATTCCTATGAGACCTAATACTTCACCCTTCTCTATCTTAAAATGAACTTCATAGATAGTATAACCTACCTACATATGTAATTTTTAAAAATCAATATAGTGCATTAACAAATATAAATGAGGAATGAAAGTAAAGTAATTTACAATAAAATGATATATATTTCAAGATATAAATTCAAGGGCACAGCTACATCAGACAGCATAATCAAATCCATGATTGTACCAACTTATAATAAATTAAGTTTATAGTTAAGAGGATTAGGAATCATTACATATAAGAAAGGAAAACATAAAATGAAGAGTTACAGGAAAACAGTGTGACAAAAAAACTGTTAAAGGCAAGATTCATATAAACACAATTTCAATCATCTGTATTATTTTGCTCATCAGAATATTTGAAAGCTATGTGGTGATACAGGACAACTCTTCATTATATAATATTATTCTGTGCATTTTAGGACAAATAGCATCACCAGTCCCTATCCACTAAATGTAAGCAAGACCTCCAATTACTGTGGCATCTATAATGTGCTCATAATTACTCAAATATCTCTTAATGTATGGAGTTTTCCTTTCTGAAAATCAGTACTCCAGCATGGGTGTCTGGCCTTTTGGCTTGCCTAGGCCACATTGAGTGAAGAGGAACTGTCTTGGGCTGTATATAAAATATATGATATAATTATTTACATAAGTTACAAAGCTTCCTTTATTTTTGAAACCTTTACTATATTATTTTTATTCAAAGTGGGGGTGGTCAGATAGACAACAGGGAATAGGATGGCCACTACTGCAAGCCTATCCAGTAAGGAAAAGGCAGATTTAACCGACATCAGAAAATTACTTTCTTAGGATGTGGGAATCTCCATTAGTTGGAGTTTTCTGTCTTTGAAATGTTTCTGATGACCTTCTTGGGAAGGACCTAGAAACATGTTCTTGAGTTCTTGATAATGATAACAAGGAGCCATAACTTTTGCTTTTTTGTATGCCACTCTGGTCCTATGTCGATCTCTTGAATACCTGTTATCATTCAGCACTCATTGATTCTGCGAATTTAGTATTTCAGGTTTGAATTCAGTGTTTTCTTAAAATAGGTCACCTGGGATACACTTTAATGGTATTTGGTAGCAATCAAGCATTGCTTGATAACTTTAAAGTCTTGGCTACCATTTGAGTTTCTGCCACTTTCAAATCTCCTCCTCTCTGGTCACTCAGTCACCAAACCTTTGATATCCAGGTAATAAATATTTTCTGGCTTACAGGTTTTCTTGATTTTATCTTGATTTGTTTTAAGGGACAAATTTTTAATTTGCTTAGATACTAATTGGCCCAAAATGTCTTCTTTAAAAATGATGGTTTTGAACATTACTTCTTTGATGTTCCTTTGATACCATTCACCTGTAATTGAACATTTAATAAAGGCATTATTTCTGAAACTTTTTATAAACATCATGATAATTTTCATAGAAAAAGTAAGAATATTTTAAATTAACACTATTAAATGCAAAACTAAACTTTACCTCTAACTTTTTACTATAGTTGCCCTATCAATTATATATCATTCAAACCACCTCTCTTTCATTTTTATAATTAAGTGTATTCATACAGTTGAGATATGCATATTGATAATATTCATCACAGGAAATTTATACCTGTACATTATATATACTGATTACTATTTTCCCATTCCACTCCCCTCCTTTAGTTCCTCTTCCCATGCTTATTTACAAAGCTTTGTGTGCATTTTGACCTTCATTTTTCATTTTTTTCTTTTCCTTTTCTTCCTTTCTGCTCCTCTCCCCCTCTTGTTCCTCTTTCTCTTGAACAATTTCTTCCTATTCAACAATATCTATTATAAATTTTGGTCCTTATTTACACTTTCAGTTTCTCACACTAGAGAGACAATGCAATATTTACACATGTGCAATCAGTTTATTTCATTTAAGAGAGTGGTCTTAAGATGCATCGATTTCAAGAGACATATCTCAAGTAGATCCTTCTGTGTGGCTGAGAAATACTCTATTGCATACCAAAAAAAATCCCCATAACTTCTTCATCCATTCATCATTTGATGGGTATTTGGGTTGACTCCAAGATTCAGCAGTTGCAAACTGTGTTGCTATAAACATAGATGTGTATATATTGCTGTGGTATGACGTTTTAATTATTTGGGGAAGATGTCAAACTGTGGAATAGTTGTATAAAATAAGACCTCTAATTTTAGTTATCGAAGTATCTCCACACCAATTTCCACAATAGTTATACCAGTCTGCATTCACACCAACTGTGGAGAAGGGTTCGTTTTCCCCACAATCCTGCAGCATTTGTTATTGATATGTTTCTTGATCATAATCATTCTTTCTGGAGTGACATGAAATCTCAGCATTGTTTTTAATTTGCACCTCAAGAATGAACACAAATGTTGAACATTTTCAATACATTTATTTTCCATTTATACTTTTTCATTTGAGAAATGTCTTTTTATCTCAGAAACCCAGTTTTAGAATCTATCTTTCCATTTTGGAGGTCTGATTGTTTAAGTTCTTTATATGTTCTAGAAATCAGTCTAATGACTGAAGGACAATTGGCTAAATTTTTTTCATACGTGGTGGGTTGTCCTTTCACTCTGTTAGTGATTTCTTTTGATATGCAGAAGAGTTCTAATAAGATGAGATTCCAGTTTTTTTTGGTTGTTTGTATCATTTCCCATGTGATCAGTTTTTTATTTATGAGGTCTTTGCCTATACCTATATCTTCAAGAGTTCTACCTGTTTTATCTTCTAGCAGATTTAGTGTTTTTCCATTTTAGTCCGTGATCCATTTTGATTTAATTTAGTGCGTGCCTATACACAGAAGTCTTGTTTTAATCTTTAACATTTGAAAATCCAGTTTTTCCAATACCATTTATTGAAGATGATCCAGTGAAGGGGTTTGGCTGCTTTGTCAAAAATAAGGTGACTTAAGTTTGTTTAGAATTATTTCTGCATCTTCTAATCTATTCATTGATTCATGGGTGTATTTTTTGTTTGTGTGTGTGTGTTTTGTTTTATTTTGTTTTGTTTTGTTTCATTTTGCCAGTACCATGATGTTTATGCCACTGTAGCTTTGCAGTATAATTTCAAGTGAAGAATCGTGCTGTTCCCTGCCCTGTCTTTGTTGCCAGAATTGCTTTTATTGTTTCAGGTCTCTTCTGGTGTCAAGTGAATTTTAGGGTTGTTTTCTCTATGTGAGGTATGTTATTGATGTTTTGATTGGGCTTGCAATAAATCTGTAACATAATTTTCACTATGTTGATTCTTCCTACCAAAGGGCAAGGAATATCTTTTTATTTTTCTGTTATTGTTTTCAACCTCCTTTTGCAGAGTACTATAGTTTTCAATGTAAAAGTCTTTCACATTTTTGGTAGATTGATTTCTAGGTACTTCATTTTTCTGGATGCTATAATGAAAGGTGTTATTTCCCTAATTTGTCCCTCAGTGAGTTTATCATTTGTGTACAGGAATGTTATTGATTTTCCAGTATTGAAATTGTACCCAGCTACATGTCTGAATTTGTTTATTAAGTCTAGAAATCATTTGATGGAGTTTTGCGAATTTTCTATATAAAGTATCATGTCATCTGCAAATAATGACAATTTAACTTCTTTATTTCCTATCAATATTCCTTTTATTCCTCTCTCATATAATTGGTCTGGGTAGTGTTTGCAGAATTATATTGAATGATAGTGTTGATAGTGGACAGCATTGTTTTGTTCCTGATTTTAGGTTGAAAGCATTCAGGTTTTGTTCATTTAGTAAGATATTAGCTATTGGTTTATCATAGATGGCTTTTATCAGATTGAGATATAGACCATGTGTTCCAAATTTTTGTAGGATTTTTTTTATCAGTAATTGGTGTTGGACTTTGTCGAATGCTTTTTCTGTGTCTATGAGAAGATTATGAAATTTTTGTCTTTAACTCTGTTGACATACTGTATGGCATTTATTGATCTGCATATCTTGGAGCATTCCTGCATTTCTGAAATTAATCATACTTCATCATGGTGCATAATTTTCTTATGATTGCTGTATTTTGTTTGATGATATCTTATTGAGAAATTTGTGTCTATGTTCATTAGGATGATTGGCCTATAGTTTTTTTGGTTGGGTTTTTTCTGGTTTTAGTAAAAATGTAATATTTGCTTCAAGTAATGAGTTTGGGAGTATTGCTTCCTTTTCTTTTTTTTGTTTTAAAGAAAAATAGAAATAAAAATAAAACATGGTTTCAAAACAGGCCAGTAGGAGGATAACCATAATTATTACATTGTGTATTGTTATCTTTATAATTTTTATTCAGAGCACAAGATATAGGCAAGAAATACTGTCCTAACAGTATTAGCACAAATCTTTCTTTTTAGTAAACTGAGAAACTAGCTGTATAACTATCTTGTTCATATATATATATATATATATATATATATATATATATATTCCTTTTCCCTTCCTTCCTTCCCCCTTTTGCCCATCACGGTTTCTCTTTTCCTTTGAACACGTTCTTCCCAATTTACCATATCTATTGTACATTTTGGATGTCATTTACCTATTAAGCTTCTCATATTAGTGAGGCAATACAATGTTTGCACATGTAGATCTGATTTATTTCTCTTATGAGTAGGGTCTCTAGGTGCATCCACCTACTTATAAAAGTCTCAACTGTATCCTTTATGGATGAGTAGTACTCCATTTTATAAAAAACTCCATCTTTTTTATCTATTCTTCAGTTGATGGGCATTTGGATTGTTTTCAAGTTTTAGCTATTACAAACTCTGCTACTAAAAACATGGGTGAACATATATCACTGTGGTATGATGATTTCAATTTATCTGGGAAGATACCCAGGAGAGGAATAGTGGAGTCAAATGGGACTGCTAGTTCTAGTTTTTTAAAGAATCTTCACACTGATTTCTACATTTTCACCAAGCTACACTCCCACCAAGAGTGGAGAAGTGCTCCTTTTTCCCACAGTCTCACTGGCATTTGTTATCATTTGATTTCTTTTTAAAATTATTAATTTTTTTTTGTTTTTAAAGAGGGTAAAGTTAAACCTAACAAAACATAACAAAACAGATCATAAGATAACAATGTAAAGGATACAGATTTCAAAGCAAGACAACTAGAGATCTTTATTGTCTATCATATTGTCTCTGGTTTTCTTCCAAATAGTTGTCCATAACGTCACATACAATGAATTCATATAAAGCAACATAGTATAGAACTGATCAGAAAAGGATGATAAAGGCATTTTAGGTCTTCAAGACCAGACAATAAGGAAATCAGCAATGGCTGCCATAGTGTCTCTCATTTTCTTCAAAATAGCTTCATGTATGTTGAAATTAAACAACAACAAAAAACAGACTAAAATCATTCTGAACAAAGGATAATAGTATTGCTATATTTGACATCATGACACTATGGAATCAGCACTGGGTACCTTAGTGTCTGTTTTTCTTCAAAGTAGCTATACATTTCATTGTGCATTATATTTCCAATTCTCCTAAACTTTTTAGAAGTTCTACACATGCATGAGTCTCTAAATGTATACCTATCCATTCTTTATTAAAGGGAAAAACAAAACAAACCAAGACAAAACAAAACAAATTCCTAGAAAAATATGAAATGAAAAAGACATATAAACAATAGCAAACAGCCCAGAACACTGACAATATAGGCCCTCAAAACAAGGTCGTATGAGCATAATTCGGATTTTTATTTTACATGCTGATCTTCAAGAGTTCCTCAGATCGCTATACAATAATATGCACAATTGTTGCAATCCTATGAATCATTTGATTTCTTGATCATAGGTATTCTTTATGGAGTGAAATGAAGTTTCATTGTTTTAAATTGTATTTCTCTAGTGACCAATGATGTTGAATATTTTTTTTAATATTTGTTTGCTGTTTCAATTTCATTATCTGAGAAATTTGAGAAGTAATGGTATGAGATATTCTCTAAATTTCTTGTAATTCACCAGTGACTCCATCAGAACATGTGCTTTTCTTTGTTGTTGGGATTTTAACTACATTTTCAATTTCATTGATTAATCTTGGTTTATTTAGAATAGCTGTATCTTCTTGATTCAGCTTTGGTTATTTACATATATCTAGGAATCTATTCATTTCTTCTGTATTTTGTATCTTATTAGAATGCAGGTTATCAAAGTAGTTATTGAAAATATTCTGGATTTAAGCAGAATCTCTTGTGATTTAGCCACTTTGATTCCTAATTTTATGAATTTGAGTCTTTTATTTCATTTTTTAAAATAAGGTTTGCTAAGAGTTTATCAATTTTATTTAAGCTTTCAAAGAATCAACCCTATGGATCAGGCCCTAAGCACACACTCTGGTGGAATCCCAGCACAGAGAAAGGGACTTTGAGCTTGCTCCCAGGCAGTAAGCCCACGCCCTGCATCAGAGACCACCCCTAGGCACACACAGGGGCAGGGACTTAATCTGCCAATGCCCAGCGAACTCCAAGCACCAAGCAGGTCCTGGAATCCAGACTCAGGGCCTGAAAGTGCAGTCTGAGAGTATCCCAGTGCACAGAAAAAACTTGAAAATTTGGTCCCACGTGGTGAACCTTGGACTACAGCACATTAACTGTGTCAGTGTGGTGAGTATGCCCCTAAAATAGAGATGTACAGTGGATAAACAGGGCCAGTAGTAAAGCCCCCTCCAACTAACTGTTAGACCTTGGTGAGTCTGAAAAGAGTGTGGGTGAACCCCTCCTACACATAGAAAACATCAGGCAGAGTGAAAATGACAAAATAAAAAAGCAAAATGCAGTCTCAAACATCTAGTCCACTAGGAGCAAGTACAGGAGACACTGAAATAGAGGACCCCAAAAGTAACACAATGAAAATCTCTGAAAAGATAGTGAGTGGAATAAAAAAAACAACTCCATGAGGCTATATAGAGGAAATCAAATTAGAAGTACTCTCCCATGTAAAGATAGAAATAACAACCTTAGTAAAGGAGTTGTTGAATAAAGCTAAAGAATAAATAGAGAAAAAAGTACAGGAGTATGGGAAATTGATTGAAACCTTGAATGAACAATATAGAAAACAAGAAGAATTCATGAAACAAACTCAAAGAGACATCCAAGAAACAGAAAATTCTATTGAAAGCATGCAAAACCACCTAAAGGAAGCTGAGGATATTATTTCAGACCTTGAGGACAGGATCACAATTAGTGATCATGAAAGGATAGAACTTTTAAAAATAACAATGAAACATGAAGTGACAATCCAACAGCTTCAAGATGATGCCAAGAGAAAAAATATAAGATTAATAGGCATTAGTGAAGAGGCAGGAGACAAGGCAAATAACATAGCCAAAATATTCACAGAAGTAATAGAAGAAAATTTCCCAATTATGGGGGAAAAAGCTGATATGCAGATAAGTGACGCATATAGAATGCCAAACACAACCAACATGAATCCACACTCAGGCACATAATAGTTAAGATCTCTGACATACAGCATAAAAACAGAATAGTAAAAGCTGTTAGAGAAAAGACACAACTCACCTATCAAGGAAATCCCATTAGATTCACAGCACACTTTTCAGCACAAAGCCTCAAGTCAAGATGAGCTTGGAGTGAGGTATTTCAATCCCTGCAAGAAAACAATTTTCAACCCAGACTGATGTACCCCAACAAAATTCTCCTTCATATTTAATAGAGAAACAAGATACTTCCTTGACAAAGAACAACTGAAGAAATTCTCATCCATCAAACCAACCCTAGAAAGAGTGCTGAAAGACATACTAGACAGAGACAAAAATGAAGACAATCCTCAGAACAGCAACAGAAAGAAACCACAGGTAGGACAAGCAATTAAATAAGGGGAAAAGCAGAAAGCGAACAACTGGAACATAACATGGCAAAGTCCATCCAGTACATATCAGTGAAATCCATAAATGTAAATGGCCTCAATTCATCTATAAAAAGAAATAGATTGACAGATAAATCAAGAAATATGATCCCACAATATGCTGCATACAAGAAACACATCTGACCCCAAAGGAAACTCATAGACTAAAATTCAAAGGATTGAAAACTGTAATCTATGCAATAGGAACCCAGAAAAAAGCAGGGGTAAGTATTTTATTTGTAGAAAACATGAACTTCAAACCTAAAATGATTAAAAAAGATGAAGAAGGTCACTACATACTCATTAGTGGAAAAATTCAAGAGGAAGAACTAACAAGTATAAATATATGTGCACCAAATATAGGAGCACCAAACTATATAAGACAGATAGAAATGGTCATGAAAAACCAAATACACAAGAATACAATTCTAACAGGGTATATTAACAGCCCATTGTCACAAAGAGATAGATCAACTAGACAAAAAGTCAGCAAAGAAATAACAGAACTGAATCATAACTGTGAGTAATTGGACTTAGTAGACTTTAACAGAGTGTTCCACCCAACCACATCATAATACATATTCTTCTCAGCTGCACATGGGACATTCTCCAAAATAGACCATATATCAACCCGTAACATATTCTTAAGTAAATGCAAAGGTATCGAAAGCATCCCATGTATAATATCTGACCATAGCACAATGAAATTGGCAATTAATGGCAAAAGAAATTGTAAAACCTGCTTAAATACATGGAAATTAAATAATAACCTTTTGAAAAACCAGTGGGCTACAGAAGAAATTAAAGAAGAAATAAACCGATACCTACAATTCAATGAAAACACAGAAACAACATACTGTAATCTATGGGATGCAATGAAAGCAGTCTTAAGAGGGAAATATATAGAAATAAATTGTCATATCAAGAAAACAGAATGAGCACAAAAAGACAACCTAATGCTCCATCTCAAGCTTCTAGGAAAAGAAGAGCAAGCCAAACCCAAAGCTCACAGAAGAGAGGAAATTGCAAAGGTTAGAGCAGAAATCTATGCAATTGAAACTAAAAAAAAAACAATACAAAGAATTAATGAATGAAAAAGCTTTTTTTGAGATAATGAACAAATTTGACAAACCCCTAGCTAACCTTATCAAGAAAAAGAAAGAAAAAAAATTCATGCAATAAGAACTGAAAATGGGGAAATTACTACAAATCCCATGGAATTTCAAAAGATCATGAATACCTACATGAAAATCTCCACACACATACAGTGGAAAACACAGAGGAAATGGACAGATTTCTAGAAGCATATGAACTACCAAAGCTCAACCAAGAAGATATAGCAATTTTGAACAACCCAATATCACCTATTGAAATTGAAAACACAATTACAAACTTACCAACAAAGAAAACACCAGGTCCTGATGGATTCACAGCTGAATTCTACAAGAAATTTAGAGAAGATTTGATGCCAATACTCCTTAAACTCTTCAATGAAATTGAGAAAAAAGCAATCCTCCTTAAATCATTCCTGGAGGCAAGTATTGCTCCCATAACAAAACCAGAGAAAGACCCAACCAAAAAGGAGAACCATAGGCCAGTCTCACTAATGAACATTGATGGAAAGATTTTCAATAAAACACTGGCAAATAGAATGCAGCAAATTATCAAGAAGATTATACATCATGACCAACTGGGGCTCATTCCAGGAATGCAGGGATGGTTTAACATATGCAAATCAATAAATGTAATACACCACATCAACAGAGCCAAAAACTAAAACCACATTGTCATCTCAATAAATGGAAAAAAAACTTGTGATAAAGTCCAACACATGTTCATGATAAAAACCCTTCAGAAACTTGCAACACACAGTGTCTACCTCAACCTTATAAAGGCCATCTATGACAAACCAACAGCCAACACTATAATAAAAGGACAAAAACTGAAAGCTTTCACTTTAAAATCAGGAACAAGACATGTATGTCTGCTATCACCACTCCTTTTCAATATAGTTCTGGAAACACTAGCCAGGGCGGTCAGACAAGAGAGAGAAATAAAAGGAATAGAGATAGGAAAGGAAGAAATTAAATTATCACTAGTTGCAGATGACTCATAGTCTATATAGAAGACCAAAAAAACTCCATTAAAAAACTACTAGAGATAATAAACAAGTCCAGCAGTGTAGCTGGAAACAAAGAAAATGCTCAAAAAAATAGCATACTTGTACACAAACAAAAAACTCACCAAGAGAGAAATTATGTGAATATCACATTTTACAATAACATTTTTAAGAAACAAAATACTTAGGAATCAACCTACCTAAAAATGTGAAAGACCTATATGCTGAAAATTTTTCTACAATGAAAAAGGTGATTCTTCAAGACGATATTAGAAAATGGAAGGATATTCCTTGCTGTTGGGTAGGAAGAAGCAACATTCTGTAAATGGCCATACTCCCAAAACTGTTATACAGATTTAACACAATCCCAATCAAAATACCATTGACATATCTCACAGATCTAGAGAAAACACTCCTAAAATTCGTTTGGAAACAGAAGAAACATAGAATATAAAGGCAATTCTGGGCAACAAAGGCAAGGCAGGAGGCATCTCAATTCCTGACTTGAATCTATACTACAAAGCCCCAATGATAAAATCAGCATCGTACTGGCAAAGAAATAGACCTGAGGATCAACGGAACAGATTAGAAGATGCAAGCACAACTACAAAGACACTCAGCCACCTGACATATGACAAAGGGGCTAAATACGTCCACTGGAAGAAGGATAGCCTCTATAATAAATGGTGTTGAAAAAATTGGCTCTCCACATGCCGAAAACTGAAACTAGATCCATGCCTATCACCATGCATAAAACTAAAGTCTAAATGGGTCAAAGACCTAAATATTAAAACAGAAACACTATATCTACTGGAAGACAAGTTAGGTAGAATCTTGGAGACACAGGGGTAGGCAGAAAATTTATGAACAAAACACAAACTGCATGGGAAACACTTCAAAGAATCAACAACTGGGAATCTCATATTACTGAAGTTTCTGCACTTCAAAAGAAATCACTAACAGAGTGAAAAGAAAACCCACAGAGTGGGAAAGAATTTTATGCAGCAACCCCTCAGACAAAGGACTTATATCCAGAATACATTAAGAATTGAAAAACATCAAGCCCCCCAAATTCAAAGACCCTCTCCAAAAACGGGCATCTGAGATGAACACACAGTTCTCAGAGAAAGATATACAAATGGCAAATAAATACATGAGGAAATGTTCACCATCACTGGTCATTCGAGAAATGCAAATTAAAACAACATTGAGATTTCACCTCACTCTGGAAAGAATAGCTGCCATCAAGTAATCAACTGATAACAAATGTTGGCGAGGCTGTGGGGAAAAAGGAACACTGCTCCACTGTTGGTGGGAATGTAGACTGGTGCAATCATTATGGAAATCCATATGGAGAATTCTCAGAAGACTAGGATTGGAAGCTCAATTCAATCCAGCTATTCCCCTCCTAGTTATTTGCCCAGAAGAACTGAAAAGTTCATATCACAGTGATATATGTGCGTCCATGTTCATAGAAGCACAATTTGTAATACCTAAGTCTTGTAAACAACCAAGATGCCCATCAACTGCAGAGTGGATGAAAAAATGTGGTATTTTTATACAATGGAATATTACTCAGCTATAAAAAGGGAGGATGTTGAGGCCTTCATAGGTAAATGCATACAACTTGTGACTATCCTCATTAGTGAAATAAATAAGAATCACATTTATAAATATCATATTGTATCTCTAGTGTAAAAAGCAGTAAGAACTATAAGAGTAATAAAACCCAAAATGTGTAATTGCTGTTGTAAAAAAAGAGAAGAGAAGAAAGTGCTTTAAGGGATATAACTGCATGAATGTTTCAATGTGTAAAATAGATGACCATATTGCTGAATCTTTGTTGGATCTTTGAGCAGAACTGTTTGCAGTCTCACAGTTTGAATATCTACTATGTATCCTCTAATTTTGTAACTTGAACAACTATATCCAAGATGACAATATGTAATTTATCAACTAGTGATTTCTCAGTGTTTTTCTCTTTTTTTTTCTTTTAGAATTATGTATTATTTCTACCTTTTTTTTCTGTCTTTAAATAAAAGTTTAAAAATGTGTAATTGCTATTGTAAAAAAGAGAAGAAATAGGAAGTACTATAAAGTTATAACTACATGTATATTTAAGTGTGTAGGGGTGATAACCATATTGTAAAGTTCTTGGATTGTTGAACAGATCTGTTTACTGTCTCACTGCTTGAATCTCTACTTTGTATGCTTTAATTTTGTAACTTGAACAACTATTTCTCAAAGGACAATATGTAATTTATCAACTAGTGATTTCTTGCTGTTTTTTTGAAATCTGTAATATTTCTACCCTTTTTCTGTTTTTTTCTCTTTAAATACAATTTTAAAAGAAAAAAAAAAGAATCAACTCTATGATTAATTGGTTCTCTGTATTATTTTCTGAGTCTCAATTGCCTCAGTTTCTTCTCTGATTCTTATAAATTCCTTCTTTGTACAAGCTTTGGATTTGACTTTTTACTCTTTTTCAAGTAGTTTGAGTTTCAACATTAGGCTGTTATTGAGCTCATTTTTTTCCTGATGTGAGAATTCACCACTATGTATTTCTGACTCAGGACTGCTCTCACTGCATTTCATAATTCCAGTATTTTGCATTGTAGATAGTATTTAATTTCTTCTTTAATTTATCTTGGTTGTTCAGGAAGGTGTTATTAAATATCCATATGTTTATGGATTTTTTGTCATTTCTTTTCCCACTAACTTCCATTTCATTGCGCTATGGTCTGAAAATATGCATGCGATAGTTTCAGTTACTTTGTGTTTACCTAAGCATGTTCTATGGGACAGTATGTGTTGTATTTTGTAAAATGTTCCTTGCACAGCTGAAAAGAATATGTATTCTCATGTTGTACAGTGAAACATATTGGAGATACCTGCTAAGTGCATTTATTCCCAGATTTGGTACAGTTCATATTTCTTTGTTCATATTTTGTCTAGTTTATCAGTCTATTTGTGACAGTGGGGTATTAAGATCTTCCATTACAATTCTACTAGCCCTTATTTGATTTTCATTCCCACCAATATTTGGTTTATATAGTTGGATGCTCCACATTTGATGCATATATATTTATGGTTGTTATCTCTTCTTGGTGTTTTCCCTTAACAAGTATATAGTGACCTTCTTGTATCTTTTGATCAGTGTTAGCTTGAAATTCACATTGTGTTCAAATAGAATAGTTACCCCTGCTTTTTCCAGGTTCTTTCCACATACAGTATTGTTTTCTGCCCTTTGACTTTATAGTCTATTAATTTCTTTTTGAGTTAAATGTGTTTTTTATGTAGCATACTGTTGAATCTTGTTTCTTGATTCATTCTGCCAATCTGTTTCTTTTTATTAGTAAGTTGATGTCATTTACATTGATGCTTATAACTGATAAATATTTTGTTATTCTCATTATATTATTTTCCTATTGTTGGATCCCCGTCTTTCCCTTCTGTTTATTTGCTTGTCCCACCTTTTGGTTTCTTTCTATTGGTGTTCTTGGAATTTAGTCTTCATGATATCTTTCTAAACTATTCTTCAGAACATTTTGTAGAGCTGGTTTAATGGTCATGAATTTCTTCAGTTGTTCTTCTCATGAAAGTATCTTGTTTATCCATTGATTCCTAAGGACAGTTTTGGAGGGTACATAAATCTGTGTTGAAGGTTATTTTCTTTCATGACTTGAAATATTTCATTCCAAGCTCTGCTTGACTTAAAGGTTTGTGTTTAGAAATTTTCTGTTATTCTGATGGACTATCTTTTATTGATGATTTGTTTCTTATTTTTAATAGCCCTTAATATCCTATTTTTATGCTGAATTTCTGGAACTTTGATTATTATATACCTTGATGTGTATTTATTTTGGTTATGGCTAACTGGATCTCTATATGCCTCACTAAAACATATGTCATATTTTTTCCATGTTTAGGAAGTTTTAGGCTATTATTAAATTGGTGTGCATAGATATTTTATAATATTTGTACTTCTCTGGATTTGTTATTGACTCTGATCCATCTTATGTTGTCCTTACTTGCATGAACTTGCAGGTGTTGGATTGATTTTTCATGGTTTCTTCCTTTTTTAAGATACCTTTTTTTCATGGTCACGGTCATCTCTTTTTCTATCCATCAACCCATCTTACTTATTGTTGCATTTCAAAGTGCATTTCGGGCATCAATATATGCCTCCCTAAATCCTAAAGTTAAAATCAGAACTTTTAACTTTAGCTAGTGTTAAATATTTACTTATAGTATTATTGTTGCAAAATGTACATACAACAAAATGCAAAAGTCCTAAGTCATTTGTAGCATTTTGACAAATGTGTATGTGTATCTCAAATACCTTTCAAAATATAAATGTCATCATTTATATTTTATATAAAATATATATTCTATTTTAATATAATATTATATTTTATATTTAAAATAGCTTTTGTTTCCCAACTGAGTTAGTCCTTGCCCCATTCTCCCAATAAACAAACAGTTCTTTGGGTTTTGCCTGTAATAGACCTATATTATCCATTCTGGAGTTTAAGAAGATATTAAATATTTTATATGATGCTTCTTAAACACAAAATAATTTGTTTAGATTCACGCATACTATTCCATGTTCCACACTAGTTGCTTGCATATTTTTGTGAATAGTATTCTCTTTTATGAATACATCAGATTTGTTCTTCCTTTCTCATACTGACAGACTTCTAAGCTGTTTTCAGCTTTTGCTATTATGATTAAATCTCTATGAATGTTTATGCTCAAATTTTTAGGTAAACATATTTTCATTTATATTGAATATATAGACGTGTAAGTGCTTGTTTGTAGGATAATTCCATTTTAGAATAATTGCTGAAACATTTTACAAATTGTACCATTGTACACACCCACCCAAAATTGCACCATTTTGGTTAATCCACTTCCTTTCCCATATTTAGTACTGACAATTTTCTAAGTTTAAACTGTTCAGGTGAGTGTATATTAAAGTCCTCTTGTGGTTTTAATTTACCTTCCTGCAAAGATAAATTATACTGAGTACTTTTTTCATATGCATTGGCTCTTATATATTTGCTGTTGTGAAACACTTGTTGCAACTTTGTGCCCTTTTAAACTAATTTGAAGTAACTTTAGATCCCTGGCAAAGCTGCAAGAACAAGACAATATTTTGGTGTAATTTCATCCAACTTCCCCCAGTATTAACATGTTATATAACTGTAATGCATAAATTTATCAAGCAATTAACATTGGAAGATTACTATTGACTAAACTCTAAATGATTATCACTCCTTCAGGCTTTCCACTGATGTCTTTTGTATCAGTATAAGACCTAGGATGCCACATTGTATTTAGTTATCATTGGACGTTAGTCTCCTCAAAATTGTGACAATTTTTTACATGTCCCTTTTTTTCTTCTTCACCTTGATGCTTGTCAGCAGTAAAGCAGAATGTCTTTCAATTTGTCTTCATCTGATGTTTTATCAAGATTAGACTGGGTGAAATAGAAAAATACCACAGAGGCAAAGTATCTTTCTCAGCCTATCACACCAGGAAAGAAATGATAGACATAGAATTTATAAGTGGTGATATTAACCTTGTCTACTTGGTCAAGATGATTTCTTCTTGGTTGCCTTTAATGTGAACTTACTTCTTCCAGTAATGTATACACTTGGTGAATATATGCTTGGTAACAGCTCCTTCTCTTTGTTGTAGAAGTAAATCACTAAACCTATCTCAAAAAATCAAGAAAAATTAAACATCGCTTACCAGAGGGAGCAGTAGCAATGAATCTGTGAACACATTTTAAAATACTACAGTTTATAATATCTGGAATAGATGAAACTATACCATTTCTCCTTAAGGTTTCATCCACTAATTTTAGCATGTAACAGTGGATCTTGCCTGCAGAAATTATTACATTGCTATTTCAGTGGTGATTATCTTGTTTCCTCATTTCTTTAATGCGTAGTAATTAGAATTCTTCTATAGAGAAGAGTCATTTTCTCTTCTCTATTTATTTATTCAATTATTTACTTGTATCAGTATGGAATTACTTATTTCTTGGCTAAATTTGCAATATTATCTTTAGTTTGTTGCTTTAATTTGTCCAGCCATTATGAAAGATTTCCGGTAGGGGCCAGTATTCTTTTGACATGACCCTATCCTTGTGGTTGTTTTTGTAAACACATCTTCCAGCACATGATACTTGAGGTTTGTTTTATATGTTCCTTGCCCTAAACTTAGAATCAATACTTAATTTAAGTTTTCCTACCTGTTTCAATCAGGGAATTGTATTTAGGAACAAAGATCTAGACCTAGGTGTGCTTTTTTTATGAAAGCATTTCTGATTTTAGGTCATATTGGTAGACAAAGCCTAAAAGTGTATGCATATACAGACATATCTATGTTTTATTCTGTATCAATCTGCATAAATGTTAAAATAAACATGAGGTTACACTGATATCTCTTTTTCCAATCCAGCACTATAGAGCTTATATTTTTTCTGTTTTGTTTTGCTTTTTGTTTTGTAGCAGTCATTGAACTCATGACTTCTCACTTGCCAGGCAGCTGCTTGTTCTGCTGAGCTAAATTCCTGGCCCAATAGGGGATATTTCATTGTTTTTCCTGTGGTAAGCATAATGATGCTCCTACCCCAAAAGATGTTCACATCCTAATCCCTGAAAGTAGTGAATATGTTACCTTACATGGCAAAAGGGAATTAAGTTTGCAGGTGGAATTAAGATTTCTAATCAAGTGATCATAAAATTTGGTGATTTTCCTGGTTTATCTGAGCTCCATTGTAACACGAAAGCCCTTACAGGTCTTCAAGGAAGGTGAGAGAGAGAATAGGAGGGAACTTTGACTATACAAGAAAGACACAAAGAGATAAAATATAGCTGTTTTTGATGGAGTAAGAGTTCCATGAGCCAAAGGATATGAGCAGCTTTCAGAAGCAGAAAAAAAAGTCAAGGAAACAGATTATCCCTAAGGCAGCCAGAAAGGAACCCAGCATTCTAAAAACCTTAATTTTACCCCATGAGAGCCATGTTGGACATCTACCTACAAAACTGTAAGACGCTAAATTTGTATTATTTTAGGCTACAAATGTGACATCAATTTGTTGTGGCAGTGATAGAAAACTAACATATCCTCACTGCTTACTTGTTAATTCTTTCTCTGGTAGAGAAAACTGGTTCTATTTATAATATACTAGTTTTTCAATCTTAGTGTGTATGTATTGAAGTTTCAGAAATGCTAAGCTGTACTCATCTAAGAAATATTTATCTAGAGAACAGTATTTCTATACAGTTCTTTTTGTCTTTATCTTTAAAACTGTATCAAGACAAACCAATTTTCTGTAGTTATTAGGTCTGCTGCCTTCCTATCAATCTCCTGTAATAAAATTATGTCACATTTATAATACATTTGCTATAGCCTTTATTCCATCTGGAGTCCCTAGAAATCCTAATTTTTTTTAAAAAAAATCTGTCTACAGTAAGAAATTTTTCATGATGTACAGTACTATTTGTTTTGACAAACGCCATGTATTCACAACTATAGTACTTTATAGAACATTTCCATGACTCTGAGAATTGTCTTGCATTTTCCCTTTGTAATCAACTCTGCCCCTCTTCCAACTCCTGAAAGGTACATATCAGTTTTGTGTCTCTAAATTTTTTCTCTATCTAGAAAATTATGCAAATGTATTTATACAATATGTGACATTTGCAGTTTTGCTGCTTTCATTTAGCAAAATTAACTTATGTCACCGCCATGTGGTTACATAAGTCAATCATTTACTCTTTTGACACCCTAGGGATATTCCATGGCATGTTCATACTTTTATCTATTAATTTTTTGAAAGACATTTAGGATGTTTGATATCTAGTTTGAAGAAATAATGAATAAGGCCACTTTAATCCTTATGTAGATTTGTGTGTTTGTGTGTGTGTGTGTGTGTATGTATGTATGTATGTGTATGTGTATGCATATAAGGTTTTGATTCATTTGGATTTCACTAATAATCTTCCAAATTGTTTTCAAAATGGCTGTACAACTTTTATATATTTTAAATTATTTATCTTTGCATTATTGAGATGTAAGTGTTTTTGTAATATTCTAAATAGTAGTCTTTGTCAGACACTTGTTTTGCAAATGTTTTCACCCAGTACATGACTTTTCTATTTCTAATATCTCTTGATGAACAGGACTTTTTAGCCTTACTAATTTTCCCTTTACATTTAAGTTTAATTAATCTAGAATTTACTGTTGTGTATACTACGAGAAAATGTTTTAGATTTACTCTTTTTACATGTGACATTTTTATGTACACTTTCACAAAAGATTTGAGATTGATATTTTCCACCTAGATATACAGTTATTCCAGAAATTTTTGTTTAAAAATCAAAGTAAAATAAATTAGAAATATGTCCTTTCCCCCACAGGGCTCCTTAGCAGTTTTCTAAAATAATGTGTAACTACATAACTCTGGGCTTGTTTCTGGGTTGTTCTACTCAAACAGCACATCTTTTATTACTTAGATGACTTTACACTATGCTGACCTTAATATAAATGTCTTACAGTATGTGTTGTGTAGCCTTGAATCATGTTTTTCAATATTGCTTTTAATTTTTCAGTAATTTTAAGCAATTTGTCAATTTATGTAATAAAATAAGCTGATATTTTGATTGTGATTTTGTTGAACTTACAAATTTTAGAGAAGTGATTTCTTCACAGGTTCCTAAACAATGTACGTGCTGTATTTACTCTACTTAACATTTCTTTTTTTTCCTAAAGAATTCTATAATTTTAAGGTAGAGGTCTTGACTAGTTTTGTTAAACCTTTTCCCAAATACTGTATTATTTTTGAGGCTATTATAAATAAAATTAATTTTCAATTTCACATTTCAAAGGATTTCTTGGCATTAGATAAAAATGCCGCTTACATTTAAATGGTAATATTGTATCTTGTGACACTGATACAACAAATTTGGGAATCCATAAATATACCACACACATATGGTAACTGATTTTTAACAAAGGTACTAAGATACTTCAATGGAAGAAATATAGCTTATTCAATAAATTATTTTGTGGTGACTGGACATATAAGACTATTAAAATGGACCTTAAACTAAATCTCACACCATATACAATAATTAACTTAAAATGGATTATGTATGCAAGCTTTAAATTTAAAACTATAAAACTTTTAGTAAAGCATTTATAGAGAAAAATCTTCAACATATAAGGATGAGAAAATCATTCTGAAACATGACACCAAAAGCAAGATCCATAAAAGAAGCAATGATAATGTGTATGTCATCAAAACTTTCAAATTTTGCTTAGCAAAACCTCACTATTAAAAGGATAGAAAACAAATTACAAGTATAGTGAAGCTTCTTACAAACCATATATTTACCCAACAAAGAATCACTATCCAGAATTTAGGAAGTAAAGTCAACCTAATTATAACATGTATAAAATACATAAACAGATATTTCAACAAAGATTATCCAGAAATATCAAGTGAATACGTGACAAGATTTTAAATGTCATTAACCATGCAAGCTAAAAGCACAGTGAGCTAACAATATAACTATATCATAACAATAGTGACAACACTAACTTCTTATGGGAATACAGAGAAATCTGATCACTCATACATTGGTGGAAGAAATGTAGCACCCCTGGCAAACAGGCATTTTCCTCTAGAACAAAACATGCAACTACCATGCTACTAGCCATTAGATCCTTGGCCTTTATCCCAGAGAAGCAAGTAAATTTACACAAAAACCTAAACACAAATATGGCAGCTTTATTTATAACAGCTAAAGAATAGAAATAAGAGATGTTCTTTACTAAGCACACATGTAATTAACTGTGGCACACTATGCAATGTAATGCTCATCAATACAATGAACAAACTAGAGATTCGTGCCATGACTTTGAAAAATATCCAAGGAATTATACTGAGTGAAATATGTCAATCATGAAAGTATTATAATGAATGATTCCATTCATATAACACTCTTGAAATGAGAGAACTATACACATGGAGGACAGTCAGTGGTTGCCAGGGATTAACAATGGGGTTGGGGCCAAAAGTGAGTATGGTGATACAAGCACAAGCAGAAAGGTCTTCTATGAGAATAAAACTGTTTTGCATCAATATCAATGTCCAGGTTTGCTAACTGTTCCATAGTTCTGAAGGATGTTATATTTTGGAAAGATTGGTAAAGAGTACATTGTATCTTGTGGTTTGATTTCTTACATAGTGATGCAAACCTGATATGATCTCAAAATAGTTTAATTTAACAATACAGCTTTTGTAGTAGCCTTGTGTTCTGTGACTGTTAAATTGTTCAGTTTATTCTAGTACACATTTTATAGCTTCCTTAGGATTTTCTTTTTCTTTTTCCTTTTTTTTTTTTTGGTCTTTTTGAGACAGGTTTCATTATGCAGTTCAGGCTGGTCTTGAGCTCACTATTTAGCGCAGGTTGGCCTCGAACTTGCAAGGATCCTCTTGCCTCAGCCTCCTGAATGCTGGAATTATAGGCCTGAGCCACCATATCATAGGAATTTAGAGACAGCTTTGCATTTTTTCCATTCTTTATGCCCCATATATTTTATCTTGCCTGATCACAATGGCTAAGACCTCTGAAACAGTGTTGAATAGAAGTTGTAAGAATAGTCGTATTTTCATTTTTACAATGTTAATGTAAATTATTTACACTTCACCAATAAATAAGATGTCAACTATAGGTTCTTCATAGATAGCTTTCATCAAATTAAGGAAGATTTGTTCTATTCCTATTTATAATGAATTGGGATTGAATTTTATCAAATACCTTTGTGCAATCATTGAAATTATTGTTCTTCTTTGTTCTTTTAATGTAATGAATGAATGTTTTATTTTCTTTTTTTATTTAAAGAGAAAAAACAGGAAAATGTCTGAAGTATTATGGAATTTCAAGAAAAGAAGACAAATAAGAAATCACTAGTTGATAAATTACATATTGTTCTTTTAGAAAGTTATTCAAGTTACAGAATTAAAGCACACAAAGTGGACACTAAAGCAGTGGGAGTGCAAACAGATCTGTTCAAGAATCCAACAAGAACCTAGAAATATGGTCATCAATCCCACACATCTAAATACACATGCAGCTATATCTTTATAGCACTTCCTATTTCCTCTTTTTTTACAATAGCAATTATACATTTTAAAAATTTTATTTAAAAAGAAGAAAAAAAAGCAAAACAGTAAAAAGGGTAGCAACAATACAGAATTCTAAGAGAAAGAAAGAAAAAGGAGAATAAGTATAAGCCCCACTAAGAAAACAGTAATTTATAAATTACGTACTGTCATGCTGGATGTAGTTGTTTAACTTACAAAGTTAAAGGGTACATAGTAAATATTCAAACAGTCAGACTACAAACATTTCTGCTCAAAGATACAACAAAGATACAGCAATATGGTCATCTATTTTACACACTCAAACATACATTCCTTAGAGCACTATCTTTTCCTCTCTTTTTTACAATAGCAATTACACATTTTGGTTTTATTACACTTGTACTTCTTATTTACTTTTTACACTAGAGACACAATATAATATTTATAAATATCATTCTTATTTATTTCACTAATGAGGATAGTCTCAAACTGTCTCCATTTGCCTATGAAGGCCTCAAGATCATCCTTTTTGATAGCTGAGTAATATTCCATTGTATAAAAATGCCACAGATTTTTCATCCACTCTGCAGTTGATGGGCATCTTGGTTGTTTCCAGGATTGAGCCATCACAAATTGTGCAGCTATGAACATGAGTACACATATATCACAGTGATATGAAATTTTCAGTTCTTTGGGGAAAATATCCAGGAGGGGGATAGCTGGATTGAATGGGGGTTCCAATCCTAGTCTTCTGAGAATTCTCCATATGGATTTCCATAATGGTTGCACCAGTCTACATTCCCACCAACAGTGGAGCAGTGTTCCTCTTTCTCCGCAGCCTCGCCAACATTTGTTATCAGTTGATTTCTTGATGCCAGCTTTTCTTTGAGGAGTAAGGTGGAATCTCAATGTTGTTTTAATTTGCATTTCTCGAATGACGAGTGAGGGTGAACATTTCTTCATGTATTTATTTGCCATTTGTATATCTTTCTCTGAGAACTGTGTGTTCATCTCAGATGCCCATTTTTGGAGAGGGTCTTTGAATTTGGGGGGCTTGATGTTTTTCAAATCTTTATATATTCTGGACACAAGTCCTTTGTCTGAGGGGTTGCTGGTTAAAGTTCTTTCCCACTCTGTGGGTTTTCTTTTTACTCTGTTGGTGATTTCCTTTGAAGTGCAGAAACTTTTCAATAATGTGAGATCCTATTTGTTGATTCTGAGATCCATTTGTTGATTCTTTGAAGCGTTTCCCGTGCAGTTTGTGTTTTGTTCATGAATTCTCTGCCTACCCCTATGTCTCCAGGATTTCTACTACCTTGTCTTCCAGTACTTTTAGTGTTTCTGTTTCAATATTGAGGTCTCTGATCCATTTATACGTTAGTTTTGTGCATGGTGATATGCATGGATCTATTTTCAGTTTGTGGCATGTAGAGAGCCAATTTTTCCAACACCATTTATTAAAGAGACTATCCTTCTTCCAGTGGACATATTTAGCCCCTTTGTCCAATATCAGGTGGCTGAGCATCTTTGTAGCTGTGCTTGCATCTTCTAATCTGTTCCATTGATCCTCAGGTCTATCTCTTTAGCAGTACCAAGCTGATTTTATCACTGTGGCTTTATAGTACTGTTTCAAGTCAGGAATTGAGATGCCTCCTGCCTTGCTTTTGTTGTGTAGAATTGCCTTTGCTATTTTAGGTTTTTTCTGTTTCCAAATGAATTTTAATAGTGCTTTCTCTAGATCTGTGAGTTATGTCAATGGTATTTTGATTGGGATTGCACTAAATCTGTATAACAGTTTTGGGTGTATGGCCATTTTCACAATGTTGGTTCTTCCTAACCAAGAGCAAGGAATGTCCTTCCATTTTCTAATATCCTCTTCAATCTCCTTTTTCAGTGTAGTATAATTTTCATCATAAGTCTTTCATATTTTTAGTTAGGTTGATTCCTAAGTGTTTCTTTTTTTACATGTTATTGTAACAGGCGATATTTCCATAATTTCTCTCTCAGTGAGTTTTTGTTTGTGTACAGGAATGCTGTTGATCTTTGAGCACTGACTTTGTATCCAGCTACACTACTGAAATTGTTTATTACATCTAGCAGTCTTTTAATGGAATTTTTGGGTCTTCTATATAGAGTATCATGTCATTTGCAAATAGTGATAATTTAACTTCTCCCTTTCCTATCTTTATTCCTTTTATTTCTCTCTCTTGTCTGATTGCCCTGGCTAGTGTTTCCAGAACTATGTTGAAAAGGAGTGGTGATAGTGGACAACCTTGTCTTGTTCCTGATTTTAAAGTGAAAGCTTTCAGTTTTTGTCCATTTAGGATAATGTTGGCTGTTGGTTTGTCATAGATGGACCTTATAAGGTTGAGGTAGACGTCATGTATTCTGAGTTTCTGAAGGGTTTTTATCATGAACATGTGTTGGACTTTGTCGAAAGCTTTTTCTGCATCTATTGAGATGACCATGTGGTTTTTGTTTTTGGCTCTGTTGATGTGGTGTATTACATTTATTGATTTGTGTGTGTTAAACCATCCCTGCATTCCTGGAATGAACCCCACTTGGTCATGATGTATAATCTTCTTGATGATGTGCTGCATTCTATTTCCCAGTATTTTGTTGAGAATCTTTGCATCAATGTTCATTAGTGAGATTGGCCTACAGTTCTCTTTTTTGGTTGGATCTTTCTCTGGTTTTGGTATGGGAGCAATACTTGCCTCCAAGAATGATTTAGGGAGGATTGCTTTTTTCTCAATTTCATTGAAGAGTTTAAGGAGTACTGGCATCATATCTTCTCTAAATATCTTGTAGAATTCAGCTGTGAATCCATCAGTACTTGGGCTTTTCTTTGTGGTAAGTTTTAAATTACATTTTCAATTTCAATAGCTGATATTGCATTGTTCAAAATTGCTATATCTTCTTGGTTGAACTTTGGTAGTTCATATGTTTCTAGGAATCTGTCCATTTCCTCTGTGTTTTCCAATCTATATGAGTAGAGATTTTCAAAGTAGGTATTCATGATCTTTTGAATTTCCATGGCTCTGTAGTAATTTCTCCCTCTTCAGTTCTTATTGCATGAATTTGGGTTTTTTTCTTTCTTTCTCTTGATAAGATTAGCTAGGGGTTTGTCAATTTTGTTGATTCTCTCAAAAAACCAGGTTTGTGATTCATTAATTCTTTGTATTTTTTTTTAGTTTCAATTGCATTGATTTCTGCTCTAATCTTTAGAATTTCCTCTCTTCTATGAGCTTTGGGTTTAGCCTGCTCTTCTTTTTCTAGAAGCTTGAGATGGAGCATTAGGTTGTTTATTTGTGCTCATTATGTTTTCTTGCTATAACAGTTTATTACTATATATTTCCCTTTTAACTCTGCTTTCATTGCATCCCACAGATTACAGAATGTTGTTTCTATATTTTCATTGAACTGTAGGCATTGTTTTATTTTTTTTTAATTTCATCTGCAGCCCACTGGTTGTTCAAAAGGCTGTTATTTAATTTCCGTGTAATTATGCAGGTTTTACACTTTCTTTTGCCATTAATTTCCAATTTCAGTCCACTATGGTCAAATATTATGCATGGTATGATTTCAGTACCTTTGCATTTACTTAAGATTGTGTTATGGGATGATATATGGTCTATTTTGGAGACTGTCCCATGTGCAGCTGAGAAGAATGTGTATTCTGATGTGGTTGGGTGGAACACTCTATAAACGTCTACTGAGTCCAATTGCTCACATGTATGATTCAGTTCTGTTATTTCTTTGCTGACTTTTTGTCTGGTTGATCTATCTCTTTGTGATAATTGGGCTGTTAAGATCTCCTGTTATAATTGTGTTCTTGTGTATTTAGTTTTTCATGTCTATTAGTATCTGTCTTATATAGTTGGGTGCACCTGTATTTGGTGCATATGTATTTATACTTGTTAGTTCTTCTTCTTGAATTTTACCCCTAACAAGTATGTAGTGACCTTCTTTATCTCTTTTAATCATTTTAGGTTTAAAGTTCATGTTGTCTGCAAGTAGAATAGCTACCCCTGCTTTTTTCTGAGTTCCTGTTGCATGGAATACTGTTTTCCATCCTTTGACTTTTAACCTATGAGTTTCCTTTTGGGTCAGATGTGCTTCTTGTATACAGCATATTGTGGGGTCCTGTTTCTTGATCCATTTTGTGAATCTATTTCTTTTATAGGTGAATTGAGGCCATTTATATTTATGGCTATCACTGATATGTACTGGCTTGACTTTGCCATGTTATGTTCCAGTTGTTTCTTTCTGCTTTTCCTCTTATTTAATTGCTTATCCTACCTGGTGTTTTCTTTCTGTTGTTGTTTTGGGGGTTGTGGTCATTTTTATCTCTGTCTAGTATGTCCTTCAGTACTCTTTCTAGTGTTGGTTTTGTGGACCTGAATTTCTTCAGTTGCTCTTTATCATGGCAGTATCTTGTTTCTCCATCAAATTTGAATGAAAGTTTTGCTGGGTACATCAGTGTGGGTTGAAGGTTGTTTTCTTTTAGGGCTCACAATCCCTTCACTCCAACCTCTTCTTGACTTGAGAGTTTGTGCTGAAAAGTCTGTCATGATTCTAATTGGCTTTCCTTGATAGGTGAGTTGTGTCTTTTCTCTGACAGCTTTTAATATTCTGTTTTTATGTTGTATGTCTGAGGTCTTAATTATTATGTGTCTTGGTGTGGATTTATGTTGATTGTGACTGTTTGGTGTTCTATATGCCTCATTTGTCTGCATATCACATTCTTTCCAAATGTTTGGAAAATTTTCTGCTATTATTTCTATAAATACTTTACGTATGTCATTTGCCTGGACTCCTGGATCTTCACTAATGCCCATTATTCTTATATTGTTGCTCTTGGCATCATCATGGAGCTTCTGGAGTGTCATTTCATGCTTCTTTCTTATTTTTAAAAGTTCTATCCTTTCCTGATCACTATCTGTGGTCCTGTCCTCAAGGTCTGAAATCCTAGCCTCAGCTTCCTTTAGGCGGTTTTGCACGCTTTCAATAGAATTTTTTGTTTCTTGGATGTCTCTTTGAGCTTGTTTCCTGAATTCTGCTTGTTTTCCATATTGTTTATTCAAAGTTTCAATCAGTTTGCCATGCTCATGTACTTTTTTCTCTAGTTCTTCTGTAGCTGCATTCAACAACTTCTTTACTAAAGTTGTTATTTCTATCTTTGCATGGGAGACTACTTCTAATTTGATTTCCTCTATAGCCTGATGCAGTTTTTTTATTTCTTTCACTATCTTTTCAGATATTCCTGGTGTGTTACTTTTGGGCTCCTCTATTTCAATGTCTCCTCTACTTGCTTGTGTTGAATTATATGTTTAAGACTGCATTTTTTTTGTTTTGTTTTGTCATTTTCACTCTGCCTGGTGTTTTCTATGTGTAGGAGGGGAACACACACACACTTTTCAGACACACCAAAGTCTTACAGTTAGTTGGAGGGGGTTTTACTACTGGCCCTATTTATCCACTGTACATCCCTGTTCTAGGGGTATACTTACCACATTGATACAGTCAATCCTGCAGTCCAAAGTTCACCACCTGGGAGCGAAGTTACAAATTTTCTCACACTAACTGGATCCCACTGAGATCTTCTGATGTTCTGGGTGGGAGGTTGGGACCATTTGTAGCAGTCCAGGGCAGTTTTCAATCTTGGGCAGGCCTCCTTGATGTTCCTGGTAGCAAGGCAAGCCCAAGGGGGAGGTTCTGGTCAGCCTTGGCCTGAGGGGGGTTTGCGCTGAGTTCCCGGTGGCAGGGTGGGCCCTTGGTGGAGGTTAAGGGCAGCCTACCCCTAAGGTGGGCTTGAGCTGAGTTCCCAGTGGCAGCACGGGCCCTTGGTGGAGGTTCAGGGTAGCCTACCCCTGAGGCGGGCTTGTGCTGAGTTCCCGGTGGCCAAATGTTTTATTTTTAAGTGTTAATGAACCTATCATTTTTGGAATAAACCATACTTGTCATGTTATATTATCCTTCTTTTTGGCTGGGTTTGATTTTTTTCATATTTTGATAAATAATTGCATGTATACTCAAAAAGACTATCTGTTGTTTTTCCTTGTTTGTAATGTCTTTTCAGGTATAGGTATTACAGTTATGCTGGCCAAATAAAAGGAGTTGGATGTATGCCTTCTAGGATCTCTCATATATGAAAGCCTCACAAAATTTAAATAAAGAGCAAAATAAAAGATTGAAAACAAGAAGTAGAGAGATAGGTTTTCTCAAATGGGAAGGAATGAAAGGAGTAAGGGAGGGAAAGGAGAGGAAGAGGTTGGGAAGAAATTAAGAAATATTATATGCATGTATCACGGAATGTGAATATATACTAATAAAAATGAAATAAAATTCCTTATTGAAACCATCTGGACTGGAATTTTCTCACTAGAAAGATTTATGATAATTCAATATGTAAAATTAGATTTGGAGATACTCAAATTTTCTTATATCAATGTCATCTCCAGTCACTTTAGTTAAGTTCTTTTTTAAAGAGCTCTGACAGTTTTGGTGGCACAAAGTAATTGGTAATACCCTCATTATTTTTCTTTTAACAATTTTATTGACATTTAATACTGTAAAATTACCAGTTTTATCCATTCAATTGTCTTATTAGATTTACAATTATAGTTTCATCACTACAATTCAGTTTTAGAACATTTTCATTACCCTAGAAAGTCCACTTGTGTCTGTTTATAGTTAATCCTAGCTCCTATGAAAAGGCCTAGACAGTCACTCAACAGTGAGGTCTGTGAAATATGGATCTGTTTCCTAAATGTTTCATATCAATGAAATCATGGATATATAGCTGTTTGTCTTCTTTGATTTAGCATATTATTGAGGTTCACACATATTATAGTACACCTCAGTAGTTACTAGTTCAAACTGCACAGAAGTGTTGCAATGTATTAGCAATATACACTGTTACTATATTATAATTCTTAAACCATTAATTGCAAAAAGCAATGGGTTTCATTGTGGCATTTTCATTTGTCCATATAACATACATTGATTATAGCCACCTTCCCTTCTTTTATCTACTCTCTTTGCCAAATGATGTACATCTACATAATGATTAATGATACTGAGTATCATTTTATGTGTGTATTAAACATTTATTTTCTTTAGTGAAAATCTGCTTAAATCTTCACATCTTTAATTCTTATGTATTTTTTATCACTGAATTATGATAATTCTCCATAAACTATGCATAAAAAAGCTTCAGTGGATAAATGATATTCAAATATTTTCCTCCAAACTAGGTTAAACCAATTGCAGTTAACAAAATTGAAAATGTAATTAAAAACTTACTAACAAAGAAAAACTGGGGTCCTTAAGGACTCACCAGCAAATTCTACAAGAAATTTAGAAATGATCTAATGCCATTACTCTTCAAACGCTAATAAAATACACAAGGAAACAATACTGGGTAACTCGTTACACAGATGCAAAAATCCCCGGTAAGAGACTAGCAAACAGAATGTAGCAAATCATCAAAAGGATTATGCACCATGACCAAGTAGGATTATCCCAGCAATGCAGGAATGGTTCAACACAGGGAAATCTATAAATGTAATGCAGCATATCAACAGAGCCATAGACAAAAATCACACGATGATCTCAATAGATGCAGCAAAAGCTTTTGATAAAGTGCAATACTTGTTCATGATAAAACCCTACAGAAAATTGTAATAGATGGTATCTATCTCAATCTCATAAATGCCATCTATGACAAATCAACATCCAACATCTTACTAAATGGACAAAAACTGAAAGCTTTCAACGTGAAATCAGGAACAAAACAAGAATGTTCACAATCATCACTCGTATTCACTATAGTTCTGCAAACACTACCCAGACCAATTAGACAAGAGAGAGGACTAAAAGGAACATTGATAGGAAAGGAAGAATTTAAATTATCATAATTTGCAGATGACATGATAGTCTACACAGAAAACCCCAAAAACTCTACCAAAAGACTTCTAGATTTAATAAGCAAGTTAAATAACATAGCTGGATACAATGTCAACATTCAAAAATCAATAACATTCCTGTATACAAATGATAAACTCACTGAGGGAGAAATTAGGGAAACAATATCCTTTACAATAGCATAGGGATAAATGAAATACTTAGGAATCAAACTAATAGAAGCAGAAAAAGGGCTAGGGATTTAGCTCAGCAGCATAAACGCCTGCCTGGCAAGTGTGAGGTTGTGAGCTTGATCTCCACTATCCAAAGGAAAAAAAAGAAAGACGGAAAAAGACTTCTACACTGAAAATTACAGTATTCTGATAAAGGTAATCAAAGAGAATAACAGAAAACGGAAAGATATTTCTTGCTCTTGGATAGGAAGAACCAACATAGTGAATATGGAAAATTGTTTTATAGATTTAATGCAATCCAAATCAATATACCATTAATATACCTCACAGAATTAGAGAAATCAATCCTAAAATTCAGTGGAACCAGAAGAGACCTAGATAAACAAAAGTACTTCTGGGCAACAAATGTAAGGCAGGGGGCATCACTCTCTTACTTGAAGTTATACTACAGAGCTACTGTCTTTCAATTTCTTAATGTTAACTTTTAAAGCTGAAATGTTGCTCCTTTTGATGAAAAATGAAATTCATAAAATATTTTTTAGTTACAGATCATGCCTTTGTTGTTGTAGCTAAGAAATCTTTCGTAAACTAAACATATAATCCTTTTTCACTTACAATTTATTCTAGCATAAACAATTTAGCTCTTAAATTTAAGTCTAATGTGCATTTTGAGTTAATTTTCATGTATAATTTGAGGTAAGTGAACACATTTTTTGTTTTGCTTTTGTTTCTGTTTTGTTTGTATTTGAGTATATAATTGTCTCAGGATCAGTTGTTGAAAAGATTACAACATTCTGCATCAAATTATCTTCAAATGTTTGTTGAAACGGTAAACAAAAAAAATTGTTTCTGGATATTCAATTTTCTTTCATTGTTCTATGTAACTCTCCTTGTGCCAATAACATACTCTTGATTACTGTGGCTGAGTTTGTAAGTACTCCAACTTTATTCTTTGTCAAAATAGTTTTGGATCCTATAAGTCTGCTCATTTTCATATTAACTTTTACTCTCAATAGGTCAATTTCTGCAGAAGAGCCTCTTGGATTCTTGATGGAGATTGCATTAAATGTAAATATCCATTGACATAAAATTGCCATCTTGACACTTTCCAGTTTTCCAGTCTATATCATGAAATGTATCTTCCATAATTAAGATTAATTTTGTCATTTTATTTTCTGTAATGGATCAGAGAGTAGTTTTGATTCTGTAGGTCATAATAGTCTGTCACAAATTATTACTTACTGTGTTTTGTAACACAAAAGGCTTCATGAATAATATATAAAACTGCTCACAGCTTGGTTACAATTACAGATTTGTTGTCGGGCCATATTTAGTCAAAATTGGTTTTGATTATTAGCAAATTTTTACAGTTTTCAATGCATTAGTCTTATGTTCTCAATGCTTCATCCACTTCTATCTTGCTCTCATTTTCTTCCTTCTCTCTTTATTTAGCTACCTTCTTCCGTTCCTTTCTCTGTAGTTATCTCATTTTACTCATGATAATTGAATTTAGTGGCAAAAAGTGTACCGTTTGTATTGTTCCCCATTTCAGGCAAAAAGCATTTCATCATTCAACAGTAAATGTGATCTTGGGTGTGAAGTTTGTTAAAATCGTTTATTAGGTTAATGATATTCCTAATTGTTGAGAGATCTTTCTATTCAATCATGACTGATTGTTGGATATTGCTTTATTGAAGTGACTGTGTAGTTTTTGTCATTTATTCTGTAAACTAAATAATTACATTACATTTTAAATTCAGATATTAAAGCAATTACTGGGAGTGTCCCATATTACCAAAGTATAGAATCATTTTTGTATCTTGGTGGATGCAGTTTGTCAATACAACAATCACTATTTTATAACTTTTCATTTTGTTGTTGTTGCTGCTGTTGTTTAGAGACAAAGTGTCTCAATATAGTCCAGGCTGGCCTTGAACTCAACTTCAGCTATTTGAGAGTGAGGATCAGAGGTGTGTGTCACCATGCTAGGCTTCATTTTTTTCCATTTTAAAGGTGTGTAAATTACTGTTATTAAGTGCTTTCAAAATGTTGTTCAACCATCAACCCTTATCCAGTTCCAGGACCTTTTCATAGCTACGAGAAGAAATCTCATCTGAAAACATCGCTGTGTAGTCCCAGGTTCCAGCAATTACTTCTTTGCTTCTTGTGTGTATACATTTACTTATTCTGACCATTTCATAGAATGGAAACTTAGAATATGTATCCTGTATTTGACTTCTTTAACTTTCAACAAAATATTTCCAAGCTCCATCTATGATGTAACATATACTAGTGCTTTATTTATGTACAAAACTGTGTTAAAAAGCCTGTTTTTATACTTCTGGGCATATACCTAGAAGTGAAATTGTTGGGTCATATGGTATAACTCACTGAAAAACAGCCAAATTATTTTCTAAAACTGATTGCATCTTGCAGGACATGGCAGTTCCAAATATTGTCACATACTGACCATCATGATTTTGTCTTCTTTTTCACTATGACTATTCTAGTGTATATGAAGTAGTATCTCATTGTGGTTTAGAATTGCATTTCCCTAGAAACTGATGGCATTGAGAATCTTGTCATATTATTCTTGGTCTTTAGCTTATCTTAGGGAAAATAGCTATTCAAATTATTTTCTCACTTCCAATCAAGTCAGTTCTCTTTTTTGTTTTTAAGTTTAAAGCATCTATATCTATACATATATCTATATCTGTACATCATAGATATAAGTGTTTTGTCAGATATATGATTTACAAAAGCATACTTCAAATTTGAGAACTTTCATTTCACTTTCTTGATGGTGTCTGTTGATATAAAAACATTTTTAATTTTAATGTAGTTTAAGTTTTTCTTGCATTGCTTATATTTTTATGTCACATTTGAGAAACTATTGTTAAATCAAAGCTCATTAATATTTAACTTTATGTTGTTTTTTAAAAGTTTTAGTTTTCACTCTTATACTTAGGTTTTCAAAACAATTGGGTTAATTTTTGTGCATAGTGTAAGGGAAGGTTCTGCCTTCATTCTATGTTGCTGTTTAGTTGTCCTAGCTCTATTTGTGAAAACAAACAACAAAAATGGCTCTTCCTCATTTAATGGTTTTGGTGCCCCTTTTGCAAATAAGTTGAACTTAAATGCCTGGGTAGTTTTAAGCTACGCATGTTTCGATTATTCAGTATGTCTATCTTTAAAGCAGCACCATGCTCCTTTGAATATAGCAGCATTTAAGAAAGTTTTGAAATGCAATTTGTAATTCTTTATCTTTGTTCTTCTATATTAAGAATACTTTGGCTATTCAGGAGCCATTGAGATTCTTTGCTGAAATTTTAGGATGGATTTTTCTCTCCCTACAAAAAGAGACATTGCATAATATTAGTGTCTTTAAAAATATTATCTCCCAAACCATGAACACAAGATACTTTCCATTTATTTATCTGTTCTTTAATTTATTTGAACAACATTTTGTTGCCTTTAGTACACAAATCTTATATCTCCTTGGTTAAATTCATATCAAAGATTTTATTTGTTATGCAATTATAGATATTTTTAAAATTTGCTTTTTATATTGTTCATTGATAACATATAGGAATACAATAGACGTTTGTGTATTGATCTTGCATTCTGAAATTTGCTGAATTTTCTTATTATCTTGATAGAGTTTTGGTGGATTTTTAAAGATTTTTGTATAAAGTATATATAATTTGTAAACAGTGATAGCTGATAGTTTTATCTCTTCCTTTCCAATTTTCATGTTTTGTATTGAAAAATATTTTGAAAACCAGCAGTGAAAAATTATACTATGTACAGATGAAAAACAATTCGAATGTCTGTGTACTTCTAATCATAAGCAATGGATCCCACAAGACAGTGAATTGATGTCTGAAAGAGCTAAAACATTAAAGAAAACCATTAATCAAGAATTGCACATTAAGTAAGAGCATTTCTCAAGAATGAAGTGAAAATAAAAGCATTTCCATGCAAAATAAAACTAACAAAATTAGTCAGCAGAAGATCCATACTGTAGGAATTGCTAAGAAAATTTCTTTGGGCAGAATAGAAATAATGTCAATTAGAAACTCAGCTATTCTGAAAGAAATGAAGATTATTGAAAAGGGTAGAAATCTTATTAAATATTAAAAAGAACTTTCTTTCTCTTAATTAAAAAATACAGGAAGCTTGTGTTTTAAAAAAAGTTGGAAATTCTGCTTCATTCTAACCCATAAAATAGCATAAAAATTGATACTCTTATTTGTACAAAAAGAAAAATGAGAGATAATGCATAGAAATGTGATGGCTGGTTTTGGACTCAGAGTACTGAGGTGTCAGGACTACTCAACATATCAACATATATTTTACATGAATAACACCTCCTGTAAGCCATAAATAGTAGAAGAGCTTAAGTCACTACTAATTACGAGACATCACTAGAGGTTAAAGGTGGGCTAGTGTCACAGTGGAAAACTCCTAAGGATGCAATCATAGGAGGACTCACCACATCATTGGAAGCTTTTACTTCAGTAACACCACAATATTCTTACAGTGACTATCAGAAAAAAAATCTAAGAACTCTAGTAAAGACAAGAAATAGAAAAACATAATCAAAAGGTATGAGAATATATCAAATGGGTTACATAGATGTGTTTAGAATACAAGGAAGAGAAGAAAGAATAAGATGAACAATTTTTTGAAAATTTAATAGTAAAAAAACATTTCAAAGTCAGTGATACTGATGAAAGCAGGAACCAGAATTACAGAGAACACCGATCAAGATAAATACCAAGTGCCTACAGCCACCACTGCAGGCACACTGAGACAGTAAAACTCAGATTCAAAGAGGAAATCTTGGTGTAAACTGAGAGAGGAGAAAATATCTTGCACAGAATAGTGTATAACCTAAAGTCTTGTCAGAAGCCACACAATCAAGTAGAAAGTGCAGTGAGATCCTTAAAGTGTTGAAATAAAAAGGCAAGAAATGTCATCAACATAGAATTCTACAAATGGCAAAATTTCATTTGAAGGCAAAAAATGATAGTAAGGTATTTTGAGCATGATTTCAAGATTGCAAACTGGCTTCCACATGCCCAGTGAGAGGGCACCATATTACTGCAGATGCCAAAAGTCAAGGCGAAATATGTATGAAGTAATTTTCAGTTTTCTGGGCTGGTGATATGGCTCAGTAGTAGATCCCTCGATCTACTACTGAGCTTGTGCATGTGCAAGGCCCTGGATTCAATTCTCAATGCTACAAAAAATCCACTTAAAATATTTCATACAATGTTTATGCTTCATTTGGATAGCTCGACTTCTGTTAAGCTCTGATAATATGCCAAGCAGCATGCTAGGCTGGGGTTTTATTTCATTCTGCTCAGGCTGCTATAATAAATACCACAGAGTGAATAGCTTAAAAAACAAAAATTTATTTTCTTATTCTGGGGGAAGAAAATCCAAGATCGAGGTACTAAAATATTTGATTTTTAGTAGGGGTTCTGCCTGGTAGCTGCTTTCTTCTTGTGTCATATGACAAGGAGGGAGTAAACTCTGATGTCTCTTATAACGACACTAATCCTATTGGATCAGCACCTATTCTTATGACTTCATTCATCCTTAATTGCATCCAAGAAGGTTCTATTCCAAATACAGTTATGCTAGTTGTTAGGGCTTCACTTTATGAATTTTAGTGGGATACAAATTTTCAATTCATGCAAGCCCCAAGGTGAATATCTGTATGATGTAAGAATCACTAAGGAACAACCTTCATGCAACCAACAAAAAGGACAAATGAACTACAGTTTAGACAGATAATGTCCATAAGTTTTAACTGGAGTTTGCTAAAAAAAGGTGGAAGGGGGCACTTTAAATGCCCTTGGAAGTTTTCAGTTGGTTTCTACAAATATCTTAATAACAGTGCACATGAAACACACAGCTTTTGAAGTCAACATTGTTCAAGGTATATCTACAATTATCCATAGATAAAATTTGCTAAGTTTAGATTATATTTACAGGAACACAGTATCCAAATGGATCAGGTGGTGATTTTTCTGTTCTTTTTCCTTTCAAGATAACATGAGGCTCATGTGGCTCATTTCTGGATGTCATAATTCCTGATGATTATTAACAAAGTAGCACATACCAGATGAATAATCAGGATGGGTAAAGAATGCAAAATTATACCATATAAGAAATAGCCATATAAAACTTAATTCATGAAAGGACTTTAAACTTTATCTCTTTTTAAGGATGTAGTGAGTAATAGATAAATGAAGTATTACACTTTGGGAGACGTGACAAAATTAATTATAATATAAAATTCTCAGTCAAAGTTGTTTGAAGATGGTGTGGTTTGAGTTGAGATGTAGTGATTTCCCTGTAATCAAGATTTTGTGTGTAGTAACCAGCTGACAACTGTAAAGACACCATGGAGGGAATTCTAGTATTAATTGGAAGCTGTACTAGAAAAATTTACAGGACTCTTCCAACTTGAAGATTCTCAAAAGGACATGATTTTTAGAATTACCCAAGTATTATATTTTCTACAGAATCGTTTATTAACATTCATCACTTAAATATTCTGATAGATTTTATATAAAGTTCAATTTTCTACTTGGGTAAACTAAGACATGACTTAAACCTTCCTGATTATGTTGTATCTGTACTGGAACTATTTTTTTATCACTAACCATCTTCACTAGTGGGTTTCAACAATGGCAGTACTCTGTTGATTTCCAAATGTTTTTGAAAACTGAATCTATGCTTAGCACTCAATAGAAGCTGTGAAGAGACAGAAATCTCAGAAAAAAACCATTGGCCCCAAGGATATCCTTTCTCTTTAGAGAGTCATCAAGAAAAGAAAGGTCCATGGAAATGGCTCAGGATCTCAGACTTCACATAGTGGAGTCTGATGTGGGCAAGGGTGGGCAAGTATCTAACACAGGCATTGACATAGCCAAGATTAAACTTTGGTGTTTGTCACTTTTTTCCTCTTCCCTGTTCACTACCTTAGTGAAAGGCACCAGTATGCATCACGTTTTTCTAACACAAACTTGAAAATTGCCTTGATACTACCTGATTTCCTCCACTCAAATCATCAAATCTATTATTAGAAAATGACAATTCATCAAATCTAATGTTAGAAAATGACAATTTCACTGTTATCTCTTAAGATCTCTAATTAAGCTAACTACCACCATAATTAAAGCAGCTTAGAAAAATGTAACATTTGTAAACTGGTCTCTCTGCCTCTTTTTGTCTTATCTATCCTCCACACTGCAGGTGGAATAATGCTTCTCACCTCTAAAATGAGGATAACACTGTTTTACTCAAATCTTCTCATTGGTGCTTAATTGACAAAGATAAATTTCACAATCATTGATATGGTGCTGAAAGCCCTTTATAGTCTTGCCCAGTTGCTCTATTCAGTATCATCTTGTGCTTTTTTTCTCTTGTTTCTGACATACTTTTATTTGGCACATAGTAGACAATTAAATGGTTATTGAATGAATGAGGGCATTGCACACCAGAAAATGGAGGGAAACCATACCAGCAAAAGCAATTAGATGCAAATACATCTAATTGTGTATATGTTAAGGGAGCAGACAGCAAGTTCATGTTCTATGAAGTGAGAAGAGCTGCAAGATAGTCATCTCAAGGATGTGTAACAGGAATTCGGGCTTTAAGATTGGAGAGCCAGAACAGGTAAGATTACTGAGGACCTTAAAAGTCATTGTGAGGAATTTTATTTTGATCCCAATAAGGAATTCTGTGAAAAAAATCTTTAAATTTCTTCGTTGAGCTCCATATCTTTTTGCTACATTACTCCTCTTGGAGTATAATGGAGAAAGCAGCAAGGGCAGCACCATTAATAGTAGATTACTTTGGATGAATTTTTTATTTTATTGTTTTCATGAATATTTTTGAGGTATGATTTAGAACTCATCAATATTAACCACACAATTCCACCCATTGTGACAAGCATACACAGATATGTAACCACCTTCACAATGAAGATAAAGACCATTTTCTTTACTTCCCAATGTTCCTTCATTTCTCTTTGTAGAAATCCTGTATTCCCAACTTTGGACCATGACAATCACCAATCCGTTCTCCACAAATATAATTTGCCTTTTCAGAAATGTCATATAAATGGAATAATACCATATGTAGTCTATGGGTCTGGATTCTTTCATTTAGCAGATTATCTCTTTGAGATTCACCAATGTTCATAAGCATATACCTAGTTAATCTCCCATTTCTGGTTTTTGTTGTTGTTTTGCTGAGTAATAATCTGGAATTTGGATGGAATACATCTTATCCGTTCACCAGTTTATCACCAGTTTATATGTTTGAAATGTTTCAAGTGAGGATTAATTATGAATAAAATTACTGTGGATATTTAAGGGACAAAGGTGGTGTGCTTACCTAGTCCCTCAACCACAGATCAAAGGTACCTGGGAGAGATCTTTAGACCAAGAACACATCGAGGCTCATACTTCCCCTCCACCAACTCTAATTCATCAGTACTATTATAAGGATGTTGTTATTAGTAATCACAAATTGAGTTTTTATTCTATGGTTTCTCACTACTATGAGAGAGATACTATGGTATTTTACTATGGTATTATTTATGAGAGAATACTATGGTATTTTATTCTATGGTTTCTCACTACTATGAGGGATTTGTATAAATTCAGATACATTGGCAGCACTCAAATATTTGTATCTTCTCTACTACCTGTTTTCTCTAGTTTCCTATTTAAATTTACTTTAAAATCTATTTTAGTAACTCTTTTCTCCTCTTGTTTTTTTTCCATTTTCTCCTCTCCCTAGCTCTTTTCCTTTATTTTTTCACTTCTGGGGCTCAAATGTAAGGACTTGAGCATGCTAGATCTCTGATCTTTTCTATCAGTCCTTTGTTTTCTTTTTTGCCCTCTACTACCCATTCCTTCCCATTCCTGTGTCCCTCCATCTGTTATCTTCTAGCATAGAATTTTATATTCACAAAATGTTTAAATCAAAGAAGTGGCTAATTTGCATGAACTGTTTCACACCATAAGCATTTTATGCACGGCCGACTCGTTTTATTTACTTGTTTTAACTGTGAGGATCCAAAGCACTCAGTCCCATTTCTATTATACGAGATAACATCAGTCAATTACACCTAATTTCCTGTAGTGTTTTTGAGAATTTCAGACAGAATTTATGTTTTGCTTTAAAGTAGGCAGTTGTTGATTCCTATGCTGCATACCCCTGCCAACCCTTCCTGCCCCATTAAAAATCCTGTGTTTTGACAAATTGAAGTTATTAGTATTTCAGCTCTGTGAAATAGGTTTAATCATTCAGATGGTGATGTTCTATGTTCAACATTTTGTATTGCAAACTCCTTTTATCTTTTTCTTGTTGAATAGGAACCTGATATGTAAGCATCCTAGATTAGTGTTACAGGTATGTTTTTAGCCCACCCATGAGGAGCTGTGCCCAAATTCCTATGTTTAATTCCAGTGAGCATAAGATTCAGAATGCCCAGTGAACCACATACTCAAACCCTGAAGACAAGAGAGAGGAAATCCTGGCTACTGTTCCAACTGGCAGCAGACCTCAGCATCATCCATGAGGTGCTGGTTTTAGGTGCATACACAATTCAAGAGTTCTGAGGTTAAAAAGGCTTCTGCCTCAATTTCAGAAGGCCTGGGAGGCCAGGCAGTGTGCCCCTGAGAAGGCAATGTGTGAAGATTTGAGTGTGAAGCCAAGATTCAGTGGAGACCTCAGAAGTTTGAAAAAGCCAGGAAAATGGATTATCTAAGGAAAGGTGCAAGGAGGGAACAAAGTGGGCCTAAGAGAGAAGATGTAGGAACTACAACCACCAGAAATGCTATTGGGTTGGAGTCACACAATACCTTTAGACCTCACAATTTGCCACAGATTGCTTCAGATGCTGGATGTGCAACTACAGGATTTAATGTTTGCTCTGCTGGATTTTGGATATTCTTTTGTCCCAATCCTTTGTATCCTGCTGTTTGTAACTTTTGAAATGAAAATGTTTATCTTGTGCAATTGAGTATTGGAAGTGTTTAACTTTGTTTTCATTTGTACTGGTCTTAAAGCTAAAAGTTACCTTAAATCTCAGAGGAGATTTGGGACTTGGACTTTTCAGCAAGGGTAAAACTGTTAGGACTTTGGCAGCCTTTTACACAAAGGTCTGTGCAAAAAGTCTTTGAGGGGCCAGGGAAAAATGTTATGATTCTAATGTTATCTAATGTTGATAGACATAATGTTGGTTCTTGAGGATGGTTAAGCCTGTGTTACAACATTTGATTTGTGAAATGATAAGAATAAGTGTGTCTGCATATCTGGAGACTGATTTAAAGAAATGTATCTGGTTGCCAAGTTGACGAGGATGGATTGTTATGGTTGATACACTGTGTCAACTTGAAAAGTTTAGAAGTTTACTTAAGAAACTCAGCAAGAATCCAGGGTTCTTACTTTGTCAATATACTCATGTTGTACAAGAGGAGGACAAGGAGATTTTGTGTGAGCTACACCAGCCCTGGAGGTGGGGTGGCCTGTGTGCAATATAAAGAGAGAAAGAGGCTTGCTCTTCCCCTGTTTTGTTTCTGACTTCTTTTGCTGCTAGCTGCTGCCTGGAAGTGTTGCCCTGGTGCCAAGCCACCCTGCCTTGGAGCCAATTGATTGTGGACTGAAACTTCCACAAACATTGAGCTAAATAAACCTTTGTTCCTTCATTTTGGGTGTCAGGTATTTTGTCCCAGCAACAAGAGAAAAGTAACAAAGACAGATGATGGTCTATGTTCAACATTTTGTATTGAAAACTCCTGTCTTTTTTCTTGTAAAATAGAAACCTGATATGTAAGCATCCTAGATTAGTGTTACAGGCGTACTTTCAGCCCACCCATGAGGAGCTGTGCTCCGATTCCCATGTTCACTGGCATGAACTTATGAGGGACTAAAGAAGTTCATTTTGTAGCTTTGTTAAATTTGCTTCTTTTGTATGTAGGCCTTTTTGCAAGGCCTCAGTATAAGGGTCCGTGCTTGCTAATTCATATTCTGTTCCTTTCCCAGGAACAGGAAGTCCTTCCTAAAAAAAGAAATATGAGTGCAGTGGTGGAGGAGCTGGGAGAGCTTATTTCCTGTGAATCTCTCTTGCTGCCTTTGAATGAGAAGATACAAGGAGGGAAAAAAAAGGGCTGCAGAGAATTGTGGTCTTTGAGGTGTGCATATGAATAACTACTGCACCAAAGAGTCAAACTGGAACATCATTGTTTTGGCAAATTGCTTTAGGGAGGAAGAACAGGAGAGAGTAAGGAGATAAATGGCATAGGAGTGAGAAAATGGTGAGAAGATGACACAGATGGTGAGGGAAGACTCCAAGACAACATTTTCCTTCCTTTCCTCCTTAAGAATAATCATTTGGAGCCAAGGGATTTAGCTCAATGGCATAAATGCCTGCCTGGCAAGCACAGGTCATGCATTCGATCCCCAGTACAAAAAAAAAAATTGAGCTGGGCATTCAGTAGCATGAGGTCTTGAAAAAAAAAAAGAGTACTCATTTGCAGGTTAAGTAATCCCGAGTCTCTCAGACTTCCCTCACCAGCATGACTTTCAGACTGTTGTACAAGCTGCTTTCTCCTTTCTACAAGCACTATAGCTTACCCAAATGTTCCCGTTCATCCCACTATTTATTTACACTGAATACTTCAAGTACAGGTCTGCCAAGCACAGAATTTGGCTGCACTATCACTCCCTTGATTCTGACTCTATCTTTCTATTAATGCAAATGAAGATGAATTTAGTTTTCTGTGCAGCCACTACACACAGTTGAATAATATTGAGCTTATAGTCCCTAGAAAACCCCTAAATCTTTTTTATATGGGTTGCTACTTAGCTGTATCTCAACCTCTGCTTATGAATCTGTCTGTTTTGGACCCAAATGCGGGATTTTACATTTGTGTTTCATATCTGTGAATATTTAAAAATTATTCTTGATGCATTATTAAGCTTATTCCTGAGGTGTCTGAAAACAAGTCTCATCCAATCCATAGTCAAGCGAATGTCCTATTCTGTTTTGTTTTCATTCTGAAAATTAATTAAAACATTTTTTTCAGAATGAAGGCATAGACAATTAAGCATTCAAGGGTATTTAGATTTTCAAAGTTTATCTTGAAAATATAAATGAACTCAAATTTAACCTTTTGACAAATAATAGATTGAAATTAGTCCTTTGGCTTAAAGTAGAACAAAAGTGACATAGACTGTCCGTAGCTTCCTAAAATGGTGCAATGCTGCAAAAATCAACTATAGTCCTTTGTTGCTGGGCAATGGACAGTGTCACAAATCAAACTCCCTCCACTTTTGCATCTATTTATCCAGATTGATATTGAGATGGTCACAAAAAACAAAGATATATGTTGTATAAATGGAATGCCACATGTATTTCAGGAAAATGTTAGATCTTGCTTAGTGTTCCTGTGTAATTTTTGTGTTTTTAACCTTGGAAAAGACATAAATTATTAAAAGCCAAAATTAAAATTGTATTAAAAGAACTCGATCTAACCTTAATACCTTGTGATAAACATGAGTCTGAGAGAAAGCTCTCTGTTGATGTTTTTCATTTGAATGATCACCAACAGATGACAAGTTAGTTATTAGGTGATGGATTTATAAAACTCACAGAATGGTCTTCTCATTTTAAAAGAATATGTGCATTGTTGTTAACTCTTATTTCTCTTCCCAAAACTCTGAGGGAATACAAATGCAAAGAAAACTTTCTCAATGTAGGATGCATAATTAGTATATTTTTAGTTCTCCTCAGCTTATGCCTTGCCCTTTGTTATTGCTAAAATAATATTCAATAGCATCCTTTAGAAATACCATAAACAGTTATGTTCATTATCACTTATAATGGATATATTACATATGACATATCAACATTCAGAACAAAGGCACTATTACCTCTAAACAGATACTTTTCTGAAATTTGATGCTGTATACTAAACTAGCTAAGAAAATAAGCATTGACCCATATACTTAGATTATTTAATAACACTGTTGTAAAGATAAATGAACAAAAAGAATCCACTAGCACTCTAAAAGGAAAGAAATGATGATACTATATGTAGATAAGGAATTATAATAATAATAATGTCGTCAGATCTGACCTAATAGAATTTGAACAGTAGAACTAAAAGCAGTTTTACAAACCTTTCATGCTTTCCTTATCTTCTTTGTCTTCCTCTTTTTCTTCTTCCGCTCCTCTTTCTCCTCTTCCTCCTCCACTTCTGTTTCCTCCCTTCCTTTTTCCCTTTCTCCCTCTCTTCCTCCTCCTCTTCCATTTCCCATGCAAATCTATATTTTTATCAAAGGCTCACCATTTTGGATTAATTCTTTCCATTATTCCAACCATTCTCTCCATCACACTTCCCAAAGCCTTTCACCAAATGCCTAAGTAAATTCAACTAATCATCTAGTTAACTCAGTAAAAATGATCAAAAAAGATGAACACTTGACTGTTTAGGAAGCTGGACAAAAGCTAACCCTTGAAATGAAACCGGTAACATGGCTAATGTTGCAAACTTAAAATGGTTACTTTAGGTAAAATTAGCAACTTTAGGGAGGATAGAAAAAGACATCAGTGCTACAGGAAGAGCAGAAATTTTATTACTCTTTGGATTATTTTGTTTATTATTTCTAAAATTATAATACATCATATATGAAATATAAACCATAGATAGAAATGATCATACATGAGTATACACTAGTTATATAATCATTTCTTTGGGCTTTTTAGCCTTATTTATTCAAACTAGTGTGTAATTTTTCTAAACTTAGCATAAAATTAGAGCTAGAAAAATGAAATATATTGTATGATTATTATAAAAATTTTCCCAGATTTCTTTATCTATATATATTATATAGAGAATGTATATATTCATATAGATATACATGTAACATATAGCCTCTATTTTAACCTATTCACAATAAGTTGAAAATATAATATTCACACCACCTGTAAATATTTATATATTTACAAGCAATGCAGAATTCTAATTATTTTTTAAATCTTCATTAAAATATCATCTATCTTTCAAAAAGTTGTTTCTTAAATTATAAACAATTGTTTCCATTGTAGAAAATACAAAGATGAAGAAAAAATAACCAATAATTCTCCATCACATAAAAATAAACATAAACATTTTTTGTTTTTTTCAAGATTTTCTAGGATACCTTCATGCGGAGGAAAATAAAATTATACACACACACACACATATATACACACACGCACACACACTTTTAAAACAACATATTCTTTCTCAAAAGCATCATAAACTAATGCTTTCAAAAAGCTACTACACTATAGCTTATCGTTTATGGAAGAAAAGTGTTATATTTCGTAGTTTAGGCTAAAAACACAGTGACACTTCTTCCAACCTGCCGCGGTCTCTTGCTCTCTGTCTTGCCCCCACTCCACCCGGTTTCCATATTTAGGGCTTTCTAACTTCGCAATATCTCTCTTCCTTCCTCACTTCATTTTCATTCACTTATTCAAAATAGCAGATACTGAGCCCTGATAATACGGTTTTGGGAACTAGATGACCCAGATGCAAATTATAGCTCTCATTCTTACTGATTCCTGTGATCTTGGGCACATTGTAGAACCTCTCTGAGCAGCAGTTTTCCCATCTATAAGAAATGGAGGCCAATTAAGTGATTGAAAGCTCTTCAAGCAGTGCCTGGCTCACAGTCCACATTCAGCAAATGTTGCCGCTGTTGCTATTGCTGTTATTGTTGTAAGCACCTCGTAGGAGTGATGTGTATGTAAATTGTGACAACATATGTAAAATGCTTAACATAGTGTCTGGCAAATGGTAAGCACTTACTAAATAGTAGTTGTTATTAGCGTTATTTTTGTGTTAGGCATAGGAGGCACATAAAGGAATACTTCACTCTCTCTACTGTTGGAGAACTATCCGTGCAGCTATTTATAGCTGCCAGGTCAATTCAACCATGTTTCAGAGTTCAGTTCATATGCAACTTGGCCACAGATTTTCCTTGATCCTTTTAGCTGGAAAGAACATCACCTTTTTCCTAACCACCATGACCACTTTGTTCTGCATTTTTCTACTCAAACAATTACTATGTATTTTTAAATTTTTGCTTACAAGTTTTAAGAAATTACATGTAGGGTGTAAAATACAGAGTTTGCCAAAAACAACTGTATACCTACTTCAGAAAAAGAAAAATGTATAAATATTTTAATACTAAATTTACTGAGACATCATGAGATTAATATGAATTCTCTTTGGCCTCTACAAGTACAAGGGGGTTTCAAAGTGGTGGTGGCCATTAGCTTCCAGGCATGTATTGGCATGGTGAACTGCTGCTTGGTAAACTTGGTCCATTGAGATTGCTTCACCTGCATTTTCAATTTGTTCTCTAAGGGATTGCTGGGTAGTGAGTTTTCTACAATATATGATATCCTCTAGAGTCCTCCCTAATGAGAGTAAAAAAATCTGTTGAAAAAAATCATCCTATTTTTCTTTCACTGAAGTGCATATACATTTTTGATGGACTCTTTATATTAATCTTTTAATTGCCAACCTATATATGGAGAGTTTTGAATTCTTTTGTCTTTCTTTCTTTCCATTGTTTGCTCATCTTATTCCACCAACTATTTCAAAGTTCCTTGTTTATTATGAGCAGTCAGTAAAGATTGGTTAAGTGAATGAGTGGTGGTGTTAATGATCCCGAATTTGTAAAAGTGTACATTACTAAATATGCCATATGTTTTTCAAAAAAATAACATTCAAAATACTTTTTAGCTTTCTTAGAAGTCATAGGAATAAATTTCCACTTTGTACTAAGGCTGTGCTGAATTGCACTTCGTAACTTTTTGGCGCCATCTTACAGCTATTTCAAGTGGGATTCTTTCATGGTGTACATATTTTTAAAATCTTGTCATGCTGTGCCCAGGATAGTCACAGAACTTCCACAGCAAGTGTGCCTTGTTGAAATCCAGGGTTATTAATAATGACAAGTCATTTGGATACTTTAATTAGTACCCAGCACTATTTCCATTAGTTAATATGTATTTTTAACATCATAGTACCCAACAACAATTGTAGCGTAGTTTTCTTTGGCACTGTAATTTCCCCAATGAATTATGCCACAGTAGGTTTTAAAATATTTTTTAAAAAACATTAAGAAGAAACCGTCTGTAGAAAAAGGTCACATCCTTAATTGAACAGAGCTTTAACACATGGCCAAATCTTTTCTTCTATCCCCTTTTAATTATGTGTAGGGTATTCCATAAACTTTTGCCTGAACTCTTACCCTTTCTGACTTACTCGGTCATTTGATTCTGAATAAAGGGTTTCAAGGAGAAGAAATTTTATAGAGCCATTCAAAATGTATTCAGAGTCATCAATGCCTCCCTGCCAAAAAATCTGGTATAGTACTAAGTGATGTCCAAAATTCAATTGCCATAGTTTGCAGCAAAAGTCAGATCTGTGTCTCTAGTAATAGTAAAGGAAGGAAAATATATGCTTATATTCAATCATTAGAAAGTGTACCTAACCTGACACATAGTAAAAACATTCTTTGATTAATATATTTTTTTCTGCTTTATTTAGTGGTGCATCCCCCTAATTGGAAAGCAAAATAGCTGTGCAATAAATGCTTTTTTGAAAAAAAAATGCACAAAGGTCTTACAGAACCAAAACACTCTCAGCTCCAAAGACCATTTTTAAAATTATTTTGAATGTAGTGGTACCAAGCACCTGTTCTTCTTTTTATTAGACATGTCTTGTCAGCTGTTTATACTAATTTTCCATAACAATTTTGAGTATTTCTGAGGATTCATATGAGAACGTGATCAAATCACCTTTTGAACTTGAATTGACCAGACCTAATTTTGTTTCTCTTTTCCTTACATGCAATTCCCTCTCTAGACTATCTTCCCACAAACTCCATTAAGAGTCACCTGTTTGGATGTACTGCAGTGATTTAAACAATATCATATCTATGAAAATGTTCAACATTTTCATAAATGGAAATTTAATTATATGTGACTCTATTGTAAACTGCCCCACCTCCATTTTTTGTTTTCTTTTGGAACAGAAGCCTGACCTACTAGGAGTCCGACTTCTAGGGACAGGTGGACTGTCAACTCAGAAAGCGACCTCTGAGCCCGGTGCCTGAGGATCTATGCCCAAGATAGCACAACTAATGTCAAGGTGAGTATTAGGAGTTAGAGAAGGTCATTTTCTGCATGATTACAACCCCTCCTTTAGGACCTAGATCATGACCTGACCTTTCAAAGTGGCACAAATAAGAAACTTTACTAAAAAATGCCATAAGGCACAAGTTGTTCTTAAAGATTGGCTTCTGCTCATGTTTCCATCCTCATTTACAGCCTCTTGCCCCACATGCCATTTACCACCTGAGTTTGAGATTCTCTGCCTTGTAGTTCCAAAGAAATGAATTATATGATGGAATGTCAAGGAGACATCCGGTGGATAAGGCAGGTGGTTTGGAACAGGAAGCCTAATAGTTGCCCTGAGTATGCACAGCGATGGCAGCGCTTGAGTCTGGGGGAGTTGAATGTGATACTCTGAAGTGCTGTGAAGCAGAATTAAGTGCTTTCCCCTTCAGGCTCCCATTGTACTGGGGTGTTTTTTTTTTTTGACACTTTGTCTTTCAAATCTTACCATGTCAACCTTAGCTGTGAACACAGGCATGTGCCTACTGGGTTGTAATCTTTTTTTGTTTTGTTGTGCTGGGGATGGAACTCAGGGCCTCAAGCATACTGAGCACATACTACCTTTGAACTCACCCAGCCCCAAGTCATAATCTTGAAGGCAGAATTTATTTTTCCATCATTTGGTTAATACTTGAGTACAAGCAAGTTGAATATTTTTATTGTTTTAAAAAAGGACTACGCTATCAGACTTGAATGTATGTCCATTTGAGCCCTATTCAGGTTTTATGTTCTTCATCACAGTCCTCCCTCTACTCCTACCATTCTAAATTGCAGGTACTACCCTAAACAGGTATATTCAAATGTGATTAGGCCGAAGCAAACAGGAAGGTCTATATTCACGTTTATCTCAATGCTATTGAATACTCACTTGACTGATGAGGAGTTGGAGACTCAAATAGCTTTTCAGTAGCTTGCCAAACGTCACACAATTACACAGCTAGTAAGAGGCTGTGCCGGGACTGAAATTCAAGCTCCCTGACACACAGTCAAAATCCCCTTCTACAAACACTGAAACATTTAGGTGAACTCTTCTCACTCTCTGCTTTATAATTCTAATTCTAATGATGTACCTAATTGTTTAATGAGAAACATTCTATGTACTCACAGGCAGGCAGAAGCTTAATATTCTAAACACATGAGACTTTTTTTACATACATATTTTTTTCATGCATATATATTTGTGTGACTATTTGTATTAGTTTTGCATGTTTGTGTATTCAGGTATTTAGTGTACTTGTGTATTTATGTGCATATGCATTGATATTTTTATTCATGCACTTATATATTTTTATCTTATTTATTGGGCTATGAAGCTCTTACCTCTGATGTTATTACATGATAGCACATCAGTTGATTATACCTTAATTTCCTACAGGATTTCTGAGGACTTCAGCTTAATATAGGTCTTGTATTTCAATGAAAAGACCTCAGCTCTGGAGCTTCTAGGGGAGAGGACAGAGAGAGCCGCTGTGTGAAGAACCAAATGGCTGAGCTTTGGAAACACCTCTATGCCAACTGAAGTCTCAGCTGTAAGAAGACGAACAAAGAAAATCCAAACTGCCTAAGCTTGAAAGAGAATAATGAAAGGAATCTTCGAGCAAACAAGAAGTGCCATGAAGCAAAGAAGAAACGGGGGCTGCAGAGGGTTCAAGAGCTGTGGCTGGGATGGTGGAGAAGCAGGCAGAACCCAGAAAAATAGCCAACATGGGGGAGCTAACACTTGTCACCCTGAAAGTGATCCAGGACTAGTGGACATTTTCAAAAGCACACAGGAAAGGCTTACTGAGGACGGCGAGGTACTGATGAGAGAAGTCGAGGGACTGAAACTAACCCTGGGAGACGAAAACTGCCAAATAAATATCATGGATGAGAGAATCACTACGAATGAGGACAAAATTGAGCTTCAGACTCAAAAGATAAAAATCTTAAGCAAAGAACATTTCATGGTAAAAGAAAAGGTGATGGATCTTGAAAACATATCCAAGTGATGTAATATTTGCATATCTGGTATTTTTGAAGGTGCAGGAAATGAGAGTGGCCTTGAAACCATTTATTAAGGTAATTACTGAAAAAACTTTCCAAAGCTAAACATAGATCTCAGCTTTGATACAGAGGAAATATACAGATTCCCACTCAAACATACTTCTCAAACGAATATTCTAAGGCAAGTAATTGTACAGTTCTTAAACTTGAAAGAAAAAGAAATCATCCTGAAAGCTGCTCAGAAAAAAAGAAGCGATGTTAAACAAGATAAAGATAAAGTCCTGTATTATCAGGCTTCTGGATACTAACACCTGACGATGCTTTAGTAGCAGCAGAAGAGAGATCAGAAAATTCTCTAGCTCAAGTTCCTGGATCTGAAACCCCAGCTGAACTACTGAGCCAAGCTAATGTTCCAGTTTGAAAGTGAGGGAAACATCTTCAACAGTCAAGATGACTTCAAGGCATCTGTCAGAAAAACTCCCAGACTTAACTGGAAACAGCTCCAGCTCAAGGAGGAGGTGCTCCTGGAGATAAGTGACTAAATTCACTCATAAAGCCAAGTTACTTAATAGAAAGTAGATCTTATTTTTGTGATTAATTGACTTTTCCAGGGTGGCTAATAGGATAAGAAAATAACAATATAGTATTGCCCCAATTGTTATTGTTATTATGTATGTGTACCTGTATCTATGCACACGTGTATAAATACACGTATGTGTATAATTATATATGTGTGCATACAAACATACTCTAAGTCAAATAAGAATAAGATATTTTTTAAAAGAAAATGGAGAGATATGAGAGAAGGATAAAGGAAAAAAAAGTATATAGATAGAACAAGGTAATTCAGGGTGGCCTTGGATATTATAGACCTAATAGGAAAACATTTCTTTGTCAATCTGAATGCAATCAATTGTATGAAATTAACAGATTTGTTTACAGAAAGGAAGTCTTTCCCCATCCTCTGTCAAGGGCATATAGATCTTTTAGAACTTTTGACCACATCCGAAGGCACAAAACAAGTAGAACTCAGAGGGATGTGTGTACATTGAAATGATTGTCTATAAACTGATATTTTTAGAAGCAGATGGTAAACAGTGGGTTATGTTGTAGTGACGTGTTTTTAAGGTGCTAATTTGTGTTTCTGTTGTAATTCGGACTTCTCTATTTAACTTTAATTATATAATTGGCTAATCATACAAAACTGGGATAAAAGAACATGATTGTTGACTTAGGTATTTTGCACAAGTGATTAAAAGTAAATAGAAAAAGCCCAGCTGTATGTTCTTCAGTGACATTTCTCTCCTAAGTCCCTCCCAGCCCCTGTGAAATGCCTAAAATTTTGACACACTTGGGGCAAGTCAGACTCTAAAGCACAAAATGGGTTTCCTGGCAAGGGAAATAATCCCGCCTGAGTCCCACCTAAACTGTTTCTGGACGCTGTCTGCCTGCCTACCCTGGGCAGAAGGCTGAACCTACCTACTTTCCTTTCAGAGCCACCAAATTCAGCCAGCAGAGCCAAAGGGGCTACTGGCAGGTCTTTTACCCAACCTTCAGAGCCCTCATTCATTTTATAGGTCTATTGTTCACCCCCTACACACACACACACACACACATTGCACACCATATGTTTAAATGCACATTTTTCCTCTTATAAACAGAAGGCACTAGGCAATGCAGGGAGGATTGTAACCTAGGGCCAGTGGACCAGTAGTTTACCTTGCTGGCAAATAGTACATCTGCCAAATAGAAACTTGTGGACCTTCTAGATTAGAACACAACAAAATTGCATTTTCTCTGTGCACCCATTAACCTTAAGTTAAATTCACCTAAGTAATCACACTGCTCATTTGCTCTGTGACAGACATCCAGAAGCCTTATCAGGCAGGACTTTGTTGAATGCCTTATGGTTCAAATGAGTATTTTGATTAAACAAGTTTCAGTTCTGGTTCAGCACTTGTATTAGATTTATTCTATGAAGCTTCCTGCCAGGTCCTGAGAAAACCCTTACTTATAGCTGCTGCAAGTGACTCAGTGCCCCAAACTGGGCCCTTAGTAACTGATATTTTTAACAAAGGGTAGGTTGAAAGGTAAAACTCTGTGGTGGGTCCCAGTGTTCTTTTCCAGCTCTACACTCTGCACTCCAAAGCCTAACACTCCAAGTCCCATGGAGCATCACTGCTAGAGTGTATCCTGTCTGATTGGGTCTCTTTGCTGTTGCAGAACAGCCCTTGCTTGGTCCTCCTGACTACCTCAGTCCTCTGCCCCACATCTGCCCCTAGCAAGAAAGAAAGGATGGTGGCTGCAACTGACCAGAGTGCTACTAAAGCAGGTTATTGACCTTTGACCTTTGAATGCACCCACTATTCCAGAGATCTGACTCATTCCCCTGGTGGCTCACCACCACAGCCAGGTGCTTATAACTCTCTTGAGAGTATGCAAAAGCCATCAGGAGTCTTTGATTCTCAAAAAAGTTCCTTTTTGGCAGTGACTTTTTCTATCCTGAAACACAAAACTGGAAACATGTGGTTTACTAGTAAATGCTTAAACACAGCTGTCTTGGGAGAGGACTGGCACCTGATTTGTAGCATTTGATTTTCCCTTGAAAAGTCTCTGACCATGACAGATTTTAAGCTACCACTGCACGTCACTGAATGCCAGGTTGATATGAGCTGCACTCATTCTGCCATCTTGAGCCAGAGTTGGCAAGCGCTAGAACAGTGCTGGTCAGAGGCCAGTTTGGCTCTATGCTTCTCTTATTTGGGATACTACAAGATAGATTTAGGGGGAAACCAAAACCAGAACTCATCACCTCATGATAGACTGGATTACGGTTTACAAAGGTTCTGCAGCTCACCCTGTGGGCCTCGGTGCTTCCACAACTTCCTTTAGCTTAAAGTATGTCTCGTGCTCCTCTGCTCAGTTTCATAAAATACTTTTTCTTTCCTCTCTTTAGGCTCAAAGTCTCTGGGCTCAGAAACCTTGTCTAAAGGGTGAGTCTGATCTCAACACTCCACCACACCATTCAACATATCAAGTATGTGCTCAGTAAACTCGGGTTTAACAGCTGTTTCATACTCCACTAGAGATGATCTGAAGTTTTTGTCGGAGAAACTCTCTTTAAACCCTAGTGCTTAAAGTCTGAAAGTGAAAAAAAAGTGTAATTCACAGATATTTTCTGATCTTTCTGCATCTGAGAACAGTGAGAGTAAACTCTTCTAAACCAACCCACCAGACCATGGGAATTCAGTCAAAGGAAGCCTGCCCAAAACAGTTTCTGAAAAAAGAATTGTTTAATATCAGCTACCTTTAGAATAATAAACTGGGAGAAAATCCCATGTTTCAGTGTTTCAGAGAGAGAGAGAGAGAGAGAGAGAGAGAGAGAGAGAGAGAAAGAGAGAGAGAGAAATTGAGACTGAAATTAGTCACAGGGCCACAGCCCTGCTGGGTTCCTGATGGAGGAAGACCAGCACAGTAAATGTCAAGAACTCCATCTCAGCTGAGTCCCAACCCCAGAGCCTGCTGGCCTCTACTCCAAACTTTCCACTATTGGGCCACGCAAGGTTTCTTCAGGGAGTTGGACAGAGAATGATTCTCTTTCTGCAGACTGCAAGGTTCAAAATTGACTGAGGTAGCCTAGAGACAGAGCTTCTGGCATCTCAATTGCAAGCCATAGTTTGAATGAGGGGCTTCTATGAAGCCTGAATAATAAGTCCCTTCAAGACTCCTTAATGTCGCAAAGTAAAAGAAGAGAGAGAGAGAGAGAGAGAGAGAGAGAGAGAGAGAGAGAGCTAGTCTCACCACACAACTCAGGACCTCCTCAGGCATTCTTAGCCAGAGTGGGGGCATTCTGAGCTCTAGATTCAGCCTGTTGGTCCAAGAGCCCAAGCTTTCTGCCCTTGAACTTGCAGAGTGCTGGGGGACACTTCCTTGCCTTGCCTCCTTTCCACATTATTAGTAGTGCATTTGATTGGTGCTTTTTTTTTAAATCTTCCAAAGCACTTTCACACGTACATGTTGCTCTTTTCGTATTTTTTAGTTTAATGGTGTCATCCAAAACCTCCAGTGCAAAGGCGGCAGAGGGCAGTGGCTCAGCCTATGGGACATGGTATGCAGATTGCCTTGATCTAAATCCACTGCTGGCTGTTCCGGCCTTGGGCAATTTGTTTAATGGCTGTTTTTCAGTTTCTTCATCTGTAAAATGGGGTTGATAATGATAGCTGCTTCACAGTGTTGCTATGGTGATTAAATGAGTTAAGATTTATAAAGCACTTAGTGCTTGGTGCTATCATAGCAATTTCTATATAAATGTTTGGAAAATTGGCCTGAATGTTTCCACTCTGACAGATAATAACTATCACTATCATGTTCCAAACAAGTTTGTCCACTTTTCCTCCTCAATGTTTCAAAACCTGTTGTCGCCCTCCACTCTCTGCTACCCCTGCCCTAGTTTAGGCACATAGTAACAAGAGCAAACTATTGGCAAGTCTCCCAATGCACCCCATCGAGCTTCACTTGCTGGTTTTCCCTGTTGCAAACCTCTTATTCTCAAGGCTTTTGCTCAGGCTCCCTCCTACTCATGCTCTATCACGAATTATGCTCAGAGTACAGACTCTTAAAGAGGAGGAACCATCAGCCTCTGAATCCTCAGCATTCAAAACAATGCCTGCCACAAAGAAAGTACTCAACAAACAAGTGTTGAATTAATGGCTGCTTGTTGGATCCCCAGCCCCATGTAGTGTTTTACAGGGGAGTTTTTATTCTGTCCTACCCAAAACCCTGCCTGATATAAATGCAATTATTGTCCCCATCTTACAAATAGGCACATGAGGCTTGGAGAGATTTAAAAAAAAAACTTGCCCAGAAACACACATTTAGATTAATTTGTGTATTCTAATCGTCACACAACAGTCTGCAGTTTATAGTGATGTAAAGGAGCTGAGAATGCCATCATTGGTTTCACCTGATGCATGAAGATCTCATACTCAAACTGGTCCATTAAGAGAGCTATTACTTAATTTTTTACATAGTTCGTTTCTGAATTAAAGGATTTTTCACTTGATATTTTATAATCTTCTGCAAAGGTAGAAATGCACATGTCCATACAGAAAAAAAATGTCTATTTTTTAGCAAATTGAACTGTGCTGGGATTTTTTTTAAAGAAATTGGTCTGTGAGTCCATTGGATACTGTATTTTACTGCCCTCACATACTACATGTCAAGCACTTTTGTTAGTGTCTTTATGCATTATCAGTCTAAAAAGTCTTGTTTAACAAAAAATTATAAAAGATTTTTCTATGTTAAGAAAATCACATTGCTTTAAATTAGTTGAGCGGGCTTTACAAATTAATTATAGTAGTTACTACTATTAACAGAAACCGTAGCAGGATACACTACTTGTTGAGAACCTCCTATGTGCCAGACCTTTGCTTCTACTGAATTCACCCACCAAACCCCTATGAACATGCTTCTGTTGTTTTGTTTATTTTAAAGATGGGGAAACTGGGACTCAGAGAATTTAACTCACTTGCTTGAGGTCACACAGCTCTATTGAATGTGGAACCTGAACTGAAATCTAAATTTGTATGTTTCTAAAGCCTGGGTGTTTATCCCAAGCTGGACTTTGAAAACTGTTCAAGTTACTTAACCCTCTCTGAGATTCAGTTTCCTCCTCTATCAAGTTTAGGGAAGAAATCCTTATCTTGTAGGGTTGCTATAAAGATTAGAAATAGAGGATGCTGAGGTCCCAGTGTTGGGTAGTAGGCGTTAAAACCATGTTAGCGATGTTTATGAATATGTTGGGGGCATTAAGAGCAAAGACCTGAGATCCCTTTAAAGGCATCGGGGAGCCAGAGAGGAGGATCTACAGCTTTGGCTGTCTTAAGAGCTGGCCCCTCTTCCCTCAGGATCCAGTGACCCAAGGAAACTCTCAGCGACAGGGAGGGGGCAGGGGCCTGAGTCTGGCTTGGGCAACCTCTGCAGGAAGTCAGGAGAGAGGCGGGGAGTTGGGAGGGGCGGAGAAATCCCCAGCATTAGAAAACTGCAGGTGCTAGGCAGAGTTGGTGGAGGTGGGCTCCGGAGCCTGGCGGGAGAGGGGAGCAGGTTAGGGCGGACCAGGGGGCGGGCGGAGGAGAGAAGGAGGCGGGGCTCGGAGCCAGAGAGGCCGTCCTTAGACAGCTCTCCCCAAGCCGGGCAGTTCGCTGCATCTGAGGGAGCTGCTGGAGAACCTCCCAAAGCAGAGCGGGCCTTCAACTACCGTAAGTACCTGCAAATGAGCGCATAGTCCAGTGGCTGAAGATTAATTACTGTCCACTAGATTCTAAACAAAACCCCGAAAGGGGCTCTGTGCAGAATTAATCGCCATAAATCAAACTGCTCCCCACTAGTCTGTCCCCTCACCCCCTTCATCCCTGCCTTCTTCCTTCCCCGGACCCCAGCCATGCCTCGCTAAGAATGTCTGGGCACTATAGATATCTTCCCTTTTCCTTCTCAGTCTTCCCTCCAAACCCTCAGTGCAGGAGGTACCCGCCATCCTGCCCCCCTTTGATTCCTGGATCCCTCAGAACTGTGCAGGGGCAAGCCATTAGACATTTTGGTTATGTTATCATCTCAAGCACTGCGGAGCTGCCTAAGGGTGGGAAAGTGCTTGGGAGGTGTAGAAGAGATGGTAAAAAGTCTAAACAGCCTAAATTGGAAGTGGGGGTTGGGTGAAAGGGCAAAAATGGGCGTGGCCAATGAACCTGAAGTTTAGGGCTGTTCCCTAGTCCCCTGGGCATAAGATTTCTAATTTTGGCTGGATGTAAATGGTACAGTTTCCTTAGTGACTGAGAAGTGGTCAGTCATGTACTAAAGTCCAGTTTCCCTGCTCCACACAATCCCTCAGGAGGAAGCACTCTGATTTGGGAGTCAAAATGGTAAGAATGGAACTTCAGATAGCATTTCCTGGGTAGAAGCCTAGCCCGAACCTTTCCCTTGGCAGAAGAACCTGGCTTCCTCATAGATCCTGGCCAAGACCACCTCAGAGGAACAGAGCAACAGAGTGGCATCCAAGCTTTGGCCTGGCCCTCAGAGTATAGGGACAAGGTTTTGCAGGAACCCAAATGGGAAAAGCATCTTTTGGGCCCTACACTATTTGGATGCCCCCTTAGTAAAGAAGGAAAAAAACACACCTTTTGTATGAAATGCTCATTATGTGTCTGGCATCATACATTTTTTGTCTTTAATCCAAAACAACAATGCTAGTTAGATATTATTCTCCCATTTAATAGATAAGCAAAGTTCAAGGAGGGCAAATGAAGCATTCCTCAATGCAAAGTGAGAAATGCAAAGCAGAGCCCTGCTTTCTTGAATTCTCACCCTCAGCATGCTCTCTACAGCCCTGATATTTTGAAAATAACTCTTCCCACTTCCTGCTCCTCAGTCTTGCCCACCCTTAGCACTGATCCCAGTTAGAAACTGAGGTCCTGGGATGAGTTTGGAGAGGCAAAATCAATCCATTTCTCTGTTCTGAGAGCTGCCTCTACCTCACTCTGCTGAGCTAAGATTAAACACCTGAGGCCAGATAGGACCTCTGACTCAGTAAAGATTCAGGCACGAAAATTAGCCTGAGTTTGTGGAGTAGATACCTTTGCTTGGTGAAAGGTTACTGGGGTCAAAGGGAGGAGGAACAATTCTGGGGGCCACCCATATATTAGGGACATATTGCCAATAGTGAATTCTGGGAAAATCAGAAAGCGCTCCTTGAACTCAAATATTTTTGTCAGATTTCCTGAAATTTCAAACAATTCCATTTTCCTTGGACAGTGAACAAAACTGCAGAGAAGTTATGAGCAGCTAAAGAATCATTAACACCTTATGTTAATAAATGTAAGCAGTTTGATTCTCTAGCACCTGCTTGCCATGGGACTATTAAACTTTGGGGGCTAAGAGATGAGGGAGGGTAATATGAATGTGAAGCATGCCATACAAGGGACAGTCTCCAAGAGGTGAGATGGGAAGCAAAGGGGAGATTGAAGAGGAGGGCAAAGGCCACCTCTGGAAGTTTAAATCATGGTTTTAAGCATGCTTGGACTTCAGCATGGATTTGAAATTTGGCTTTAATGTTTAGTGCCTTTTAACTTTGGGATGATTGCACTTCCTCTCTAAGATTCATTTCCTCATCAACAAAATGGCAATAGTGTTAATGCCTCCTTAGCTGTTATCTGAGGACTCAGCACTTACATGTGTGTTTCTGAAGAAAGGATGTACAGAGGTGCATCTATACCTCCTATCTCGTAGGAGTTTTTCGGGCTTCTATTATGTCACTTTCTGGGCCTCTGAGATCCCAGAGATAAATGGATATTTCAACAAGAATGACATCTTAGAATCTAGCGAAGACTAGGTAGGGGGTGGGGAAGTGAGGACAAGAGACAAGGAAAGGAAATGGCAGGTGGCCTTGTAATACCCTGCATGCCTATGAGGGAGTGGAATGTAGGGTCCTCAAATGCAGTTTAGTAATCTGTAAGGAGCAGGACAAGTAACAAAAGTTCTGTTTTTAGATCCTGCCGCCTGCTGAGCAGCAAAGCTTTTCAAGGACCAGAGTGCACATGCAGCACCAAAGGCCCATGACCCTGGAGAGAGAAAGGAAGAGGACCACCATGATGGGGACATTCACTCTCTTGATCTTTTGTATTCGTGAGTACACAGAAGGGATGAGGGGTGAGTGACTATGCTAGATTCCCCAGAGAAAGGGTACCTTGGGAAGGACAAGGGGAGTATTGAAAATAAGGGACAGACTGGGGACAAGGGATCTCTCCTTCACCTTGTATCTCTCTTTTCAGGGCTGAGTCTAGGTATGTCATCAATGGGTAAGTAAATTCCACCTCTTTGGGTACCTTCTTTCCTAAAGAAACCAAGACACTGGTCTGCCTCCTTAACCCTGACAACTTCCTGGAGAGCCTAAAGACAGATTGGGCTTCTCAGAACTTCTTTCCCTTCATGACTCAGTTCCCATAGAATGACAGTGACCTCTTAGATGGACAAGGAGATAGACTTGCACTTTATTCCTCAACTCATTAGAGTTCCTGGAGTAAATAACATGGGATCGCCATCCCACATTCTTTGTGAGAAGACCCTCTTGTTTCCAGAGGCAAGAGGAGAGATTTAGGTTAGGACTAATTTTAAAGTGTGTTAGGGGGGTTCATTATGGGAGGGAGAAGGCTGAACCATTTACATCTTTGTGTTCTTTGGAAATTACAGCAATGGAACCTCAACCAGAGCTTTGGATAGAGTCCAACTACCCACAGGCCCCTTGGGAGAATATCACACTTTGGTGCAGAAGCCCCTCTCGGATATCAAGCAAGTTCCTGCTGCTGAAGGATAAGACACAGATGACATGGATCCGCCCTTCCTATAAGACCTTTCAGGCTTCATTCCTCTTAGGTGCCCTCACTGAATCCAATACAGGTTTTTATAGGTGCTGCTACTGGAAGGAGACAGGCTGGTCAAAGCCCAGCAAAATTCTAGAGTTGGAAGCACCAGGTAAGAAAATAGAGATAGATACTCAAGAATAATATCTAGCTCTTAACATGCCATCTTAAGACAGGGCTTAATAATTCACTCATTTACCTCAAATATGTGCATATATGCATGCATTTGACAGTTAATAAATAAGTACCTACTCTGTGTTAGACAGTGAGCAGTGAAGATGCAGACTCTGGGCAGAAGTGGGGAGAGAAGGGTTGGCAAGTGAGGAGCACACAGGGAAGCCTCATCCAAAGTAGGGGTCTTGCCCACCGTGCACTATGCAGCACTATCTTTGCTGTACCCAACTCCAGTTCATTCTTTCTTTCCAGGTCAGCTGCCCAAGCCCATATTCTGGATCCAGGCTGAGACACCCCCTCTTCTTGGATGTAATGTTAATATCCTCTGCCATGGCTGGCTGCAGGATTTGGTATTCATGCTGTTTAAAGAGGGGTATGCAGAGCCTGTGGATTACCAAGTCCCAACCGGGACAGTGGCCATATTCTCTATTGACAACATGACACCTGAGAAGGAAGGGGTTTACATCTGCCGCACTCACATCCAGATGCTCCCCACTCTGTGGTCAGAGCCCAGCAACCCCCTGAAGCTGGTTGTAGCAGGTGGGTGTGGCCATGGCTGCTGGCATCTGACAATTATTCTGCCAGGGATCATGGCTGGTTGAGCGAGGGTCAGTGATTTTACTTCCTTCAGCCAGTTCCTACACCCTGCAAAGCCCGTGAGGTAGAATCATTTGACATTTGGTTGAGGCACAAACTAGAATTGCACATGCTACAAGGCAGACATATGGGAACCAATCATTTGGTTCATGAGTGAGCCCAGCCAACTGTTCAGCAGCTTCAGCTCATCACAGCTTTGCTGTTCTCTATCTATTGATTATCATGTGTTCATTTATTCTTTCAGTATTTATTGAGCACCTAGTATGTGCAGGCACTGCCAATGCAGTCTTATAAACTTATTTTTACATTTTAAGTGTGTATTTACTTGTGATTATTATTTTTAAGTGTGGGAATCAAATGAACTGTTAGTGTAGTGAGTCCAAAGAAATGGCAAAGAAAGGGATAGTTCATGTTTTTTAGATGACTTGATAAATTACTTTGGCCCCATATCAATATAGCTAAGAGGTAGCACCAAATTTTAAACAGAAGATGGCTCCCCTAAAAGCCCACATGCCAGACACACACACTGCAGTCCTAGATTCCCAGCCCATGACCCGGATTTTTCTAGGTGGAATTGGCCACTTTTACTTTAGGCCCTCCATCAAGCTACATAGACATGGGGCAAGCTGTGCTACAGAAAGTACCCTGAACTTAGAAGTAGCAATTCTGGGTTCCAGGTTCACCTCTGACTCTGCATCCCTGTGTGATCTTGAGCAAGTCACTTCTCTTCTCTGTGCTTTGGTTTCTTCCTCTCTAAAATGGGATAATAGTGTCTATCTGTGTAATGCCTCTCTGTGCTTCAGTTTGCTGATATGCAAAGTTGATATAAGAGTAATGCCTACCTCACAGGGTTGTTGTGAGGACTTGCCTAAATATATGTACAGTGCCTGGCATATAAGCTCTCAATAAATGGTAGATAATAATTTTATTAGTATAGCTTTTTATTGAGAATCAAATAACAGAGGACTGCCTGCTTAAACTGTGTTGTGGATGTTTGTTGTACATACACCCTTTCAGTGTAGATTCCACTAACACCCACTTCTACGGTTACCTGTAGCTCAGAATTCCCCATTTATTCATGATCTTTTTGATAACAGAGGCTGTCTTCTTTACCTTCATGAGCCTACTCATACATGATACCTGATATGTCCTAAATGTTCTATGAGTGTGTGACAGAGCTGACCCTTCTATTGTGGATGGTACAGCTTGGATTGGGAGGGGGCCAAGGAAGAGTGGTAGGTGACTTCGCATCTGTTGTCCAATCACCTTGGAGGAACAATCCGTAAGAATGAAAGTAGGTCTACATTAACAGTTTCCATTGAGTTACAGACTTATTGACCCAACTCTCTTTAATAGCATTCTCCAGTCTTAGGTTGGAAGTCAAGTTTGAAGTGCATTTAATGTGTTTTAAAAAACTCTCCTTAGCAATGTATTCTAGTGTGCATGCTCCACAGAGATAGATACCAAGTCATTTTCAGAGGTTTTGTTTTTCAGGTGGTTTGGATTGTCATTTCAGGAACCCTCAGATACAGGGGATCCTGGATGTAGGTATTCACTTGGTTAGAGCTCAGAGGAGCTGGTGAGAGAAAAAGAGCCTAAGTAAACTTACCCTTGAGTATATCCTAGAGGAGGCAGAGATCCAAGGATGGGGGGGGGTGAGGTGGACCAACTTCAAGACACTACTTCATGTCCACAAAAGCTAGGACACTAAAAATAGAAAAATAAGGAGGAATCATCCTACCTCTAACTCCAGGGTCTCTTCCCTTTCTAGGACTCTACCCTAAACCAACTCTGACAGCATATCCTGGGCCCATCATGGCACCCGGCGAGAGCCTGAGTCTCAGGTGCCAAGGGCCGATCTATGGAATGACCTTTGCTTTAATGAGACTGGAAGACATGGAAAAGTCCTTTTACCATAAGGAGCCAATAAAAAACGAGGCATATTTCTTCTTCCCAACTCTGAAGATCCACGATTCTGGACATTACCTCTGTTTTTACTATGATGGGTCATACAGGGGTTCACTCCTTAGTGATATCCTGAAAATCTGGGTAACCGGTAAGAGAGGGGTATAAAATGGGACCTACACTAAGAAGTGAGGATGTAAAGCTCCCTCTGGGTTCCCTGGGGCTCCTAGTTTTAAAGCCAGGGCTAAGTAGGGATTTGCCAAGGGTAGCCTGGAGAATGGAGGAGGGAAGGAATCCTAAATTATGGGAGGGAGATGTCAGACCATTAGCCATGTGTATTTTCGATATTGTCCTAGATGCTTTCCCCAAGACCTGGCTCCTGGCTCGCCCTAGTCCTGTGGTCCTAATGGGCCAGAACATAAGCCTGAGATGTCGAGGATCAGTGGATGGTGTGGGACTTGCACTTTATAAGAAAGGAGAAGACAAACCAGTTCAGTTTTTGGATGCCACCAGCGTTAATGACAACAAACCATTCTTGCTCCATGGTGTAACCCACCATGATGCTGGAATCTATAGTTGCCACTATCATCTCACCTGGAAGACTTCCATTAGGATGGGAACACACAACACTGTGGAGCTTTTGGTTGTAGGCAAGTGCTAACAATTGCTTTTTTGAACAAATTACTAACCTGCTTGTTTTTATTATTATAGTATTATAAGGAGGAAATAGTGGTGCCTTGGAGCTATGAACCAAGGATAAACACACTAGAAGCCTGGTATAGAACTTTCTCTAAATCCTTAAAGACCTTCTCTCCCATGATTGCTTCTCAAGCTTTACCTTTCAGCATGGCCAATGACCCTGTAATCCTTAGAAAAATTATTTTCTTTCAAACCAGGGGAAACTGATGTGTGTGAAGTCTTTCAGACTGAAGATAAGGACCAGGAGTCCTTAGAGTGCTGAATTAGGGGCAAAAGAATTCCTAATGCACAGTCAAATTTTAAGCCACTGATATTGCATGATTGTAGTCTCCCACTTTAACTTGATCTGAACTATTTTCTCTTGTAAAAAAAAAGAAAAACCTGGTGTTCTGTCTCCAGGGTTGTTATTCAACTCGCATCCCCACTTTTCATGATTACCCCCAAGTGGAAGTAGAAAGGAAGAAAAGACCAATTGAGGAACTCAGAAAAGTTTAGTAGTGGGTGGAAAGGTACTGAATTCAAGATCAATTCTAACTCTGGTGTCTGGATCTGTTTCAGATAAGCCTCCCAAACCCTCCCTGTCAAATTGGCCTGGCACTGTGTTTAAGCAAGGAAAGGCCATCACTCTACAGTGCCGAGTGTCTCATCCAGTTTTTGAATTTTCTTTGGAGTGGAAAGAAAGAGCAACATTCCATAAACTCTCAGAGGATGGAGACTTCATCATCACTAACATTGAAGGGAAAGCTACAGGGACCTGCAGTTGCAGCTATCATGTAGAGGAGCACCCTAACATCTGGTCACACTGTAGCGAGCCTCTGAAGCTGATGGGACCAGCAGGTGAGGGGATAACTTTTCATAGGAATGGCCCTCCATACCCTGGGATTCCTAAAGCAGTGCTCAGAAAGATATGAGAAAAGGACTCAGGGCCTTGGAAATTGGAGTTCATGGGTTTGGGTGACCTTCCCCTGGGGTAATCTCACAATCACTTAAAGGCAGTGAACAGGATTCTTACAAGGCTCCTGTTCCCCATGAAGAGCAAAGCCGCTTCTGCCTCACTTTCCCTACAGAAGCATGCTCAACTCCCAGCCACCCACCCACCCACCATGAATGTATTCAGCTACTCCTATCCTCCTCAAGGGCCCTGCTTCTGGTCTTCTCTGGCCACAGGCTTTCTCAGTTGGAATTCCATTCTGAATGAAGCCATCAGGTTGTCCCTAATGACACAGCTTGCTGCCCTGCTGTTTGTATTGCTGTGGATCAGGTGGAAGTGTCGGAGACTCAGAATCAGGTAACTGTCTTGTTCCACCCTACTGCTTTCTGCCTGACTCCAGGTTCCCCTACTTTCAGGAATGGGTCATCCACAGTTGAGATAAAGTACAGAGGCACATCCTATATAGCTGTTACCTTCTGAACTTAGAAAAGACTTTTTCATACCAGTTATTTCTCTTTTACCTCACAGAGGGTTCATCATCCAAGCCACAGGGTGGAAAAATGTGTATTCTCAGAGCTAGAGAATAATATGAACTTTATTCACTGACCCCACCTCTACCTAGAGTGCCCACATCTCCCCCCAACCTCCCTGCCCCTCAGGCATGATTGTAGTCTCCCACTTTAACTTGATCTGAACTACTTTCTCTTGTAAAAAAAAAAAAGAAAAACCTGCTGTTCTGTCTCCAGGGTTGTTATTCAACTTGCATCCCCACTTTTCATGATTACCCCCAGCTCTGAAGGGCTAGAAAGCCTTGTAGCCTATCCCAGTTGCCTTAGAAACAGTCTCTCCATTACTCTGGCCTCTAACCACCTGTGCAAAGCATACTGGGAATAAAGTCTGAACCTGGGTAGACATCTGATCAGGCAATGGATGGAGCTATGGAATCAGGTTGTTTACTCCACAAACTGAACCAAACTTCTCAACTTTTCCTTAGGTCCATCTTTCTCCCTAATCCCCAAGGCTTGTCTTGCACTACTCTACTAGGGAATAAGAAGAAAAATAATATCTCTTAACCTGTGGGGGTCTCACCTCCTGAGTGCTCTGCCCACTTCCCCTCACATCCTGCTTCTGGCTGTACCACTGTACACCCTGCCTCTGTGTGATCACACTCCTCCAAAGGACTTCACTTTGTGTGTCTGGGAGTATTCAGTACACAATGGATGGTGACTATAATTATGTGTATTCATGGTTTCCACTGGGATCTGAGGGACAGAGTGCTTAGACAACGAGAGGGAAGCCAACTAAAACTTCTGCAAAAACTACCACCCTTTGAGTTTTCAAAAAGTTTCATTGGGGGTCAATTTCTGGATCATCCTAGATTCTGCTCTGGGTCCTATACATTCTAGGTCACCCTCCAGAGGTCAGAGGTCAGAAAAAAAGTATAACTTCATATGTCCCATTCAAGGACCATTGCATCAAAGAATGAGATCAGAAACCGGATTTCAGAGAAAGTAGCTTGAAAAATTTTTTTCTGACCAGGAAGTGGAGGAAGGGTCAGTGTTTTCTAAGTAAAAGCAGTCAAATGGATTTTGGCTTAATATCATCTAAATCTACAGAGCCTGTGCCTCAAAGCTACTGCACATTGCTAGTCATACTCTGGGTAGAGGGAGGAGGATCCCACTCTGACAAGCTTAGCTCAGCACTGACAGTCTTCTGGTAATTCATCACGGCTGCCTAGGCAACACTTCCATAACAAAGGCAGGTGAGGCAGGTCGGTCTGAGGACCAATCCTACCATAATAACAACTGCTTCCAAACTTAAACTTGATGACGGAGAAACACTCAAAGTTGTTCCCTCCACCCCTACTCCCCAGAGCTGCCGATCATATTGAGCTCCAGGGGTTCTGAGAACTGCAGATACAAAAGCATTTTCCCATCTGACATCTCAATTCCAGCAACAGCCTAATCAGTGGCCAAGGGGAGCTGACATATGATATGGGCTGGGGAGGAGGGAGGGGGCAGAGGACACATGGGTCAAGAAGGAGCAAGAGGTTTTGTAGGTGGTTAGACCCTCAAAAAGAAAAGTCATCGGTGTCAGAAAAGGTTGCATCCCATTATCCTGGCCATATCCAATCCCGATTGGGTAATGAGCAAACCAATGACATAAATTGCCGCCCCCTTCTCCCGGCCCTCCCCCTGAACCCAGCAACTCCTCTCATCTCTTTTTTGATCTCACTAGAGAAGCCTGGTTGCTGGAAACAGCTCAAGGGGTCACCATGCTTTTCATTGTCACAGCCCTTCTCTGCTGTGGTGAGTACCAGGGGGTGGAAAGGGTCCTGGGCAGCAGGCCTGCTGGGTGAAGTCCTGTGGAGGAGGGGCAGAGCCCTGGCAGCACTTTCTCTTGCAGGACTGAGCAATGGGGTATTGACAGAAGAGACTGGTGAGTTTTTTCTGCTCCAGACTGGGACATTCCTCTCTGGAGATCTGAAATAACTACAGAGTGTCAGTGTCAGTGGCCGGGGAGTGACTGGTTTTGAGAGGACAGCCAGGAAGGGGCACTCGCTAAAGCTGCTGACAAAATTCATCCTTCAACTCTGCCTTTCTGCCTGCAAAATTTTCTCTAGGCTTTCAGCACTTTTCTGGGGCTCAGCTGAAACATCAGCTTCCTGTTTCCCTAGCACCTGAGGGAGAGAAGGAAGGAAGGAAGGAAGGAAGGAAGGAAGGAAGGAAGGAAGGAAGGAAGGAAGGAAGGAGTGAATTGGGATTTGAGTAGAGAGGGGAGGTAGCCAGTGTGATTTGTGTAGGGGTTCAAGGGCAAGGAAAGCAGAGGGGTAAGAGGAGAGAAAATGGCTTCATTAACTCTGCTGTTTCTAGAAATAATCATGCCAACGCCTAAGCCTGAGCTGTGGGCAGAGACAAACTTCCCTCTGGCCCCGTGGGAGAACTTAACCCTCTGGTGCAGAAGCCCTTCTGGCTCAACCAAGGAGTTTGTGTTGCTGAAAGATGGGACCGGGTGGATCGCAACTCGCCGAGCCTCAGAGCAGGTCCGGGCTGCCTTCCCCCTTGGGGCCCTGACCCAGAGTCACAGAGGGAGTTACCACTGCCATTCATGGGAGGAGATGGCTGTTTCCGAGCCCAGTGAAGCACTTGAGCTGGTGGGGACAGGTAAGAAAAGGCAGAGGGTCCTCCCTGAGTGATTCCCCATTGCCCTCTGGGACTCGGTGCTGCAGGGGAAGGGGAGGGGCCCTTGCAGGGGGAGGGGTGGGAAAGAGAGAAATTGACAGGAAAAGGCCAGTGGTAAGCCAGGATGGATTTTGTTGTTGTTTTTATTTATTTGTTTTGCTGATAAAGTGACTCTTGAGTGTCTCATCTGGGTGCCTCCAAACTTCTGACTCCTTCTCCACCTCATTTTGTTTTCCAGACATCCTTCCCAAACCTGTCATTTCAGCTTCTCCTCCTATCCGGGGCCAGGAACTGCATATACGGTGCAAAGGATGGCTGGCCGGCATGGAGTTTGCTCTGTACAGAGATGGAGAGCAGGAACCTGTCCAGAAACTTGGTGCTGTTGGTAGAGAAGCCTTCTTTATAATCCGAAGAATGGAGGATAAAGATGAAGGCAATTACAGCTGCCGCACACACACAGCAACACTACCCTTCAAGTGGTCTGAGCCCAGTGAGCCCCTGGAACTTGTCATAAAAGGTAGAGCTGAAACACACAGACCTGGGAGAGTGGAGGTGGAGGCAGACACTCCTCTCTCCACTGCAAACTTTGCTGCTGGTCCTAGGAGCCTGTGTCCAATCTTAGAGCCAGGCAGGCGTGGCGCTGGGAGTGCCAGGGCCTCTGGCTGTGCGATATTAATAGCCATAATCGCTATTAATAGCTTGGGTTTGTGGAAGGTGATTTAAGTTTTCTAATTATTTTCCTATCAATTATCTCGTTGATCTATAGTGCACATCTTCAAGAGAGGTGGGTCAGGTATCATTCCCCCTGCTTGCTCAAGTAGACAAATTGAGGCACAGAGAATCAGCAGAGTCTCAGTGAAATTTCTGCTCTTTCACTAGCCTCTGTTGCCTACCTCAAAGACAAGGGGCATTCACTGAGACACAATGAAGCACAAGGGTAGGGTGGTCCCTATAAGATTTTTAGATTCACCTACTTTGGAATGAAAACACTATAGAAAGCAGAGCAGCTGCCTAGAACCAATATTCATTGCATTTGCTTGCTTTCTTGCTTTTTTTCTTAATTTCTTTTTGTGTTGTGTGTGTGTGTTTATGGTGTTCTTTTCATTTTGTTTTTGCCTCCTAGAAATGTACTCCAAGCCTTTCTTCAAGACATGGGACAGCCCTCAGGTTACCCTGGGTGCCCGAGTGACTTTCAATTGCTCTACTCCACATCAGCACATGAGCTTTATTCTATACAAAGATGGCAGTGAAATAGCCTCCAGTGACCACTCTTGGGCAAATCCAGGGGCCAGTGCAGCTCACTTCCTCATCGTTTCAGTGGGCATTGGTGATGGAGGGAACTACAGCTGCCGCTATTATGACTTTGATATCTGGTCTGAGCCCAGTGACCCAGTGGAACTTGTGGTGACAGGTCAGGAATGGGGAAATCCTGGTTGAAGTGCTGACACCCTGGCTCAGTAGACGGAAGTGTCATCAGTAGGAAGGAAGCAATGCTCCTTCTAAAAGACACTGAGAAAGCGACACTGAGAAAGGACAGTGCCTGTCTCATGGCGAACAGTCCATTGTAGGACAGCTCATATATTATTACAGGCAGAAGAGGTAGGAAAGGGGGATGCAAGTAACTCACTTATGAGGAGAAAAGTAAGACAGATGGGGTGCCCCATCCAACAGTCAAGTTTAAGTCCCTCTATTTCCGAAATCCTTTTGTGGCTTGGCCTTGAGCATTAGATTTGATGCCCAATTTTTCCTTAGCTGGGCTGTCAGAGATTGGTGGGCTGGATGGCCCTCAGAGGACAAGAAGAGACCTTGAAATGTCAGCTGCAGCCATTACAAATGCTAGTTTTCAAAGACTGTTTAACGTCACAGGGAGGTGTTTACAATATAAAATTAAGTGAAAAATACCAGATTGCCAAACTGTGAATACAGTGGGGTCCAAATTGTGCAGTTATTGCTACATGGACACCAACATATAGAGAAAAAGTAAATGAAAAGTACATAAAGAATAGTTATGTTTGTAGAATTGTTTTTTTGGTGTTTTTTTAAACACATTTGCTAAAATAAAATAATATTGTATCCTATAATAATATTATAAAAGCTGTTTGAAGAATGCAACAGGTGGATTTCTCTCATGTTGTGATCTCTTTAATTCCAGAATTTTACCCAAAACCCACTCTCCTGGCCCAGCCAGGTCCAGTGGTATTTCCTGGGAAGAATGTAACCCTGCGCTGTCAAGGGAACTTGATGGGCATGAGGTTTGCCCTCTTGCAGGAGGGAACCCAGGTTCCCTTACAGTTCCAAAGTGCTTCAGGGAGCTCAGCTGACTTCCTTCTCCACACTCTGGGAGCAGAGGACTCTGGGAACTACAGCTGTATCTACTATGAGACAACCATGTCAAACCGGGGCTCATATTTCAGTACACCTCTCATGATCTGGGTGACTGGTAAGGAAAGACAAGCAGGGGACTGGGATGGAGACAACTGTAGCAGGGGTTAACAAGGGTAATCTCTTCTAGAAAGCTACACTAAACCACAGAAGTGAACAGTTGTGTCCAGGAAAAATTGAAAAGTTTAACTTGGGAAGTGAGAAGCTCCCATATTCACTATTATCCATCTTTGTTCTCTTTCTAGACACATTCCCCAAGCCATGGCTGTTTGCTGAACCCAGTTCTGTGGTCCCCATGGGACAGAATGTTACACTCTGGTGCCAGGGTCCATTCCATGGAGTAGGATACATTTTACACAAGGAAGGAGAAGCCGCTTCAAAGCAACTCTGGGAGTCCACTAGTAATGATGGGGCATTTCCCATCATCAATGTATCTAGTGCTAGTGTAGGGCGTTACAGCTGTTGCTACCACCCTGACTGGACCAGCCCCATAAGGATACAGCCCAGCAACTCCTTGGAACTCATGGTCACAGGTAAGGGAGCAGTGCTTTGATGTGGGCATGTGAATGTAGAAAGCAGGGAGTTCACTTGTTTATCAGAGATGTTTTAAAAAACCCCAAGGAATGGCCAACAGTAGTCTTCTTCCCTCTTTATTGAACAGAGGCTCCACTGATGCCCTGGAAAGTGGCCTAGTCTCTCTGACTTAGGATTTATTTCTTCCAGGCTTACTCCCCAAACCCAGCTTGTTAGCCCAGCCTGGTCCCATGGTGGTCCCTGGAGAAAATATGACTCTTCAGTGTCAAGGGGAACTGCCAGACTCAACATTTGTCCTGTTGAAGGAAGGGATTCAAGCACCCTTAGAACATCAGAGGCCAACTGGGTACAGGGCAGACTTCTGGATGCCAGTGTTGAGAAGTAAAGATTCTGGAATCTATAGCTGTGTTTATTATCTGGACTCTGCACCCTTTGCAGCTTCATATCCTAGTAGCTCGCTGGAGATCTGGGTGACTGGTAAGGTCCTGAAGACTTCAGTGAATGACATAGATTCTGTAACTTTAAGCAGTTAACAATAAGAGGTAGAGGGCTAGGTTTGGGGGTAGCTCTTTTAACTCTATTTTTCTTGGTTGCAGATAAACCCCCTAAACCCTCTCTGTCAGCCTGGCCCAACACTGTGTTCAAGCTGGGGAAGGACATCACCCTTCAGTGTCGAGGACCCTTGCCAGGTGTGGAATTTGTCCTAGAACATGACGGAGAAGAAGCACCTCAGCAGTTCTCAGAGGATGGAGACTTTGTCATCAACAATGTAGAAGGAAAAGGCATAGGAAACTACAGCTGCAGCTATCGTCTCCAGGCCTCCCCCGATATCTGGTCAGAACCTAGTGATCCCCTGGAGCTGGTGGGAGCAGCAGGTGAGCGGATAGTCCCTCCATGAGCAGTCCTGGCATGACACACTTGGAACCCAGGGACAGCCCCCATGGAGACTACCCAGATCAGGAAAGAGGAGATCTCAAGTGTGCCATTTTTTCTTCTGAGAATGGTGAGGAGGTGGGACCTTATGCAGGGAGCAGAATGTTTTCAGTGTCCTTCCCCACCCCAGGAAAGGCAGACTGTCTGCCTTGACGTATGTACCACCAGTGATCATCCCTTCTGCAGGTTCCACGCATGGCTCCCTTGTGACTCTACAGGAAACCAAAGTGAGGGGGCGACATGAGATAAAGAGAAACATATTAACCATTTGCTAACCTGCATGGCCTTTGACTGTGCTCTTTTATACACCACAGGGCCTGCTGCTCAAGAGTGCACTGTGGGTAACATTGTCAGAAGTAGCCTGATTGTGGTGGTTGTGGTAGCCTTGGGGGTGGTGCTAGCCATAGAGTGGAAGAAGTGGCCTCGACTCCGAACCAGGTAAATGCCCATCAAGCCTCCTTCTGGAAAGCAAATACTGCTGGGAAAACAACAGTCCAAATATATCTCTAGCATCCAAACTCCACCATGCAACCTGTTTTCAGGTTGATGATTCTGAATACTGTCTTACTAATTCCTTTTTCCTAATGTAGGGGTTCAGAGACAGATGGCAGAGACCAAACGATAGTGCTTGAAGAGTGTAACCAAGAAGGGGAACCGGGGACCACCACGAACTCTCCCTCATCAACCTCCCAGGGGATCTCAGTGGAACTGCCAGTCCCAATATAATAATCTTCTTTTCCAGATTTTTCTTCTTCTCTCTTTCACCCTCAGAGACCTAGAAATCTGATTGGTTACCCTGGGAATCATCCCCATCTACTGCTCTTTGGCCTCTGATAACCTAAATTGAGGCAAAGGGATTCTGAGTTGCAAGCTCCACCAGGGTGAGATGTTTCCTGGAGAAAGGTTCCCCATCCCCATAACTCCTCACTGTACTGATTTACTGGTGCATGAAATTCTATTAAGATGTATTCTTCTGAATAAAGAGACTATTCACTATTTAACTGCAAAACGGTGGCAGTGATCATCTTTTGTCCTGTCATCCTGCACTTGCAACTTAGCAGAAATGGCATCTGGCTTTCATGGCTGAGCAAAATGACATGGGGCTATGAGGCCAGACAAATGAGTTCAAAGATGGAGTGGAGAAGAAGGGAGGACTCCAAAATAGTACTTCACTATTTGGTTTGAGACATGATCACTGAAGTCTCCATCTCTTCCATTATTGAATGAATCAATGAATGAATGAACGAATTGCAATGTTCTGCCCAATGTGAGCCTGAAGAAGACAAACACATGGTTTTCACCATGTTACTTTTATGGTTATACCTAGTAAAATGCTTTCAAACAGTTGGGTTGGCCTTCGGTAGAACTCTGAAACTAGGGAATTGTGCTCTGTGACCCATACTACCGATCACATTTTATAACACTGTATAAACATATTCCTAAATATGAGCAATTTATAAAAACTGAAACTTTGCCCTGTTTAAAGACAGCCTCATTTTCTCCAAGATATCAGCCTCCAGTAGTAGAATCTCATGGAGCAAGTAAACAGGTTCCTGAAGCAGGGACCTCCTAGTATTCCCTCCCAGGACCCCAGATGGGAGAAACTCCTCACTTTTCTCTCTGGATCAACATGCCTTTTGCTCCATAAGTGGTAATTCAGTACACACTGGATTAGGGAGGGAGGCTTACCTCTTTCCTTCAACCTTGTTTGAGACCTCAGAAGAATTGTTTCTTGAGTCCTATAGGAGGTTCTGACCCCTTCAAGTGTGACCCTAATGTTCTTTCCTCCAAGCACTATTTAATTCTAGGCAAACACTGTTCAACAGAACAGTATGTGAGAGTTCAACACACAGTGGGTTATCTATCCCTGATTACAATAAAGTTTAGAAAGCAACTCCTATATTCTTGCATTAGGAAGCTTATTTACCCAGAAAGTTAATGAAAAAAGTGCATCCCATTTCCCTTAATCCTTACAGAGAAAAACACTGTGAGTATTATAGACTAATTTGTATTAAGCTCTTTGGAATGTAGAAGTACAAAGTCCCACTCTGATTTCCATTTGATGAGATTCTATTAGCCGTTTATACTAATTTCTTACAGCGTTTCTAAAAATTGCATTTCAAAAGTGCTTTTACATTTGAATTTGGCCAAAGCTAATTGTTGCTTTGTGCTGAACACCATTCGCTGCCCTCAAACTCTGTATCTCTAATCCTCAATTGAACTGTACATTTGGAACACTGGAAGGAGGCCCATCTTTAGGCCTTGGTTTTTAGGATAAAAGTGCTTTGATCCAGTCAGATTTTGTTTTCTGATCTTTGGGTATTTCAAAGTATGCACTGTCAAGGCTAGAGATGGGGCCATACAAGATAGCAAGCGACTACTCAATTGCTTTAGTTGTTCACCAAGGAAAAGAGAAATGAGAAGAAACCTCAGAGAGCCAAGGACTAAAATTTAGAGACCCCTCCATATTAGAATAGCAGAGTGAAGAAAAGACAAACATAACAGGAAAAGTACTCTTGTGAAATCCAGATAATGAACCTGGGATCTCCTGTGTGAAAAAAGTTCAAATGGAGATATCCACATAGTCAGAGAAAAGTCCAGTAAACCTTTGAGCAAGAAACAGACAGTGAGCAATATTGTGACACTGGACTATTAGCTGGCTTTCTAAAAGCACACATACAGTTTTTTCACATAGAAAACTAAATTTTACATGCATTATATAGAAAAAAATAGTTGTCAATTAACTGTGAGATACTTGAAGAAAAAGAGTGGCTTTGAGATTTAACTTTCATACTATCTGCCAAATGAATTAAGTATCTATTTATAATGCAAAATCGTCACAACTATCTCAATGAATTAAATACTTATTTATAATACCAAAGTAGCTTGTTGCTTACGATTCTCCACATGGTATGTTTTTTCAACCTGGTTGTCATGGGAATCAGCCCCTTTACACCTGGCTGGCCACTAATCATCAGCCCAGCATCAGGTAATTTCTGGGAAATGGAATCTCAATTATGGTGGAGAATTTGTCTGGGGGCACTCTAAAAATAGAAGGCCAAGGACCTTTCCCAAGTTTTAGAAAACAAATATAAACTTTCCCGATTGCCACGTTCACACACCTTCGGCTCCAGCATCTCAGAGACACACAGATTGTTGAGGCACTGTGTCATCCAGTATGGAATCTCCTCTGTAGCAAAAGTGCTAGGGAGACAGAGAGTCCCTTCTTGCACATTCAGGGACAGGGTGCTCACCATGTCATGAGATAACTTGAGAATCTCAAATTCTTCTATTGGTCCCATGTCTTCCTGACTCTATTTCCTCCATAGTCACTTGGTCTAATTCAGACTCGAATTGCAACTCAGGTCAAATGTACTACTTACACAGTAGTCCTAGAAAGCTTGGAAAATGGGGATTGTTCTCCCTGAGTCCATTAGACCTTACTCAGCAGGAATATCTGAAGGTGACCAGCATTCATTGTAAATGTATTTATGTTGTCAACTTTAAATTACCCAGGTTCCACCGGTGGCAGTCTTTATGCCTACTCCACCCTTTGTCAGTTCAAGCAGAGCAACACTTTGTATACATTTTATATGTTGACTTATTCTGCAGTATTTAATGGCTGCCTTCTGTATGGAAGACACTGTTTTAGCACTGAATGTGCCAGTGAGAGAAACAAGCTCTTTCTTTCTATTGTGGGAGACAGATCATTAATATAATTGGTAATAAACTATATGGAATATTACATGGAAAGAAATATATGATAAAAATATAAGGCAGAAAAAGGAGATGAAGGGATGTATTTTATTGAGGAGGTTGTCTCAACCATGTTAAAAAGATGGTTGAGACGATCCCACTGAGAAGGTGACATTTGAGTTATGATTTCAAGGGTGTGAAGGAGAAAGTCATGCAGATATCTAAGAAAACGGGTTATGTTCAGAATTAACAGCATGTATGAAAGCCCTGAGACAGAAGAACAACTGGCTGGTTTGCACAACTGCTCTAGTAAGACTAGAACAGAGAAAACCAGGAGGAGAAGAGAAGGAGATCAGCCTGAGAGGTATTGGGAACTGAGCCAGGAAAGACCATGGAGATTTTGTTTTACCTGCTGAATGAAATAGGAAGCTATAAGAGTCATACTTAAATAATGTCATCCAGGCTCTTCAGTGTAAAGCAGACCAAGAGAGGACAGAGGAAAGACATGGGGAGGTCCATTAGGAGGCTACTACAATACTTTCAGCAAGAGAGGCTTACTTAGGCCAGGATCATAACAGAAGCAGCAATGAAAAATGGCTAGATTATTGTGATAATTTGAGGAAAGAGCCAACAGGATTTGCTGGCAGATTGGGTGTGGGGTGTGTTCTGTAAACATTTCTAATTGAAGAAAGAACTGATTCACATATTGCCTTAGTGTTTCCATCCCTGATTTTTTTCCTTTTTTCCCTTTTTTATTTATCTAAAGAGGAAAAAAAACATGAAAAGGGTCGGAATAATACAGAGTTTCAAAAAAAAGATAAACAGTAAGAAATCACCAGTTGATAAATTACATATTGTCCTCTTAGAAATAGTTGCTCAAGTTATAAAATTAAAGCATACAAAGTAGACATTCAAACAGTGAGGCTGTAAACAGCTATGTATACATAAGTCTCTACATGTATTTCTATCCTTTCTGTATTAGAGGGAAAAACAAAACATAGCAAGACAAAACAAAACAAATTCCTATAAAAACATGAAACCAAAAAGTCATATAAGCTGGGCGCGGTGGCTCACGCCTGTAATCCCAGCACCTGGGAGGCAGAGGCAGGAGGATCCTTGCGAGTTCTAGACCAGCCTGGGCTACAAAATGAGCTCAAGAGCAGCCTGAACTGCATAGTGAGACTCTATCTCAAAAAGACAAAAATAAAGTCATATAAAACCACAGTACAAGGTGATCTACAATTGTTACTGTGTTGTCTCTTATTATCTTCAATAGAATTGTCTATATCATCAGGCATAATTGGATATAACAGTATAATTGAATATAGCAGTACATAACAATATTAGTAAAAATAAAACATTGTAGACAGTATAAAACTTCAAAAGCAGGTAATAATCAAATAAAAGTCTTATGTCAAGTAGCATAGTTAAGTGGACAACAGTCATCATGTGTGGCCAGTCACTGTGGGCCAGGGACTGTCCTTGATGCTTGAGACTTGTCCTTTAAAAATCCTCATAACTCCACATGATTTACTTCTGTTCCTTTTGTAGTTGAGACGATATATATATATATATATATATATATATATATATATATATATAGAGAGAGAGAGAGAGAGAGAGAGAGAGACAGAGAGAGAGACAGAGAGAGAGAGAGAGAGAGAGAGAGAGAGCCCTGAATTATTTTAATTGCATCCTCAAGAAAGAGCTGTCAAATGCCTCCCAACCCAGATCATCACTTAATTATATGAGTCTAAGGAAAGCCAGATCTTACTGTTGGCTCATAGGAAATTTGTGGTCAACTAAAACCCATAGCCTTTTTTTTTACACAAGCTCTTGGCTATTTCTTTATTTAACTCATGCAAGTGATGTGTTATTTTACAATTGAGTTTTAACTAATATGTAAAGTGACACAGTACCTGGAACGAAGTAGGCATACAGTAATCATTTACTAAATTAATCACTTTCCCCCATGTTCACTTATTTATTTTATCAAGCAACACTCATTTAATTAGTATATGTTAAGCTCTCTTCTAGTAATTTGCATTCATAAAGCATCTCAATCCTTACAACAAATCTATGAGGTAAGTATTACTATTCTTCCCATTTTTCTCAAAGGAGAAAAGGGAGCCACATAAAAAGTAAGCAAGCTGACTATGTCACAAAGATAGCAAGTGTTAGGTACAGGACTTGGACCCAGGCAGTCTAGCCCCAGAGTCTGTGTTTAAAACAACTAAGCTACACAGGCTCAGGTTTCTGTAAGATCCTGACCTTGCACCCTCAATGGAAGGAGGTGCCTTGGTCTAACTCACTGCCCACTGCCAATACTAAACCCACATCCCTCCTGGGGAAAGCCAGTCTAGTCCCCTTGTTTCCCCTTTCCTTTCTTTATCTATAGAAGCTTTCCTTTGAAGCTTAATAAGAAGGAATACTTGTGCATGTTCTCAGACTTATAACTGATCTTTCCCCTGCCCTGGCAGGGCTCCATACCAGTCTATCCCACTGTAGACCAAATTCTTCCAACTTCTATCCTAGATGGAGAGAGAGGGTTTCCACAGCTAAGGAGAGGGCCAACGTGAGGAAATGGTCACATTCTGGAGAAATCCCTGTAAAGGAAACCTCATGATTAGTGACTGCAGGCCTGGAAAACAAAGATATTCCCTCCTTGCCCCAGAAAGGGGCCTTTAGCCAAAGCACTCATACTATGTGGCATATTAACTCTATGGGATCCTGGCCTGAGCCATGTTTTTCACTGGATGCAGCAAGGATTTGTGGAGAAATTCAAGCCATTCACATAAGTTATCAGTCTCTCAAGGGAGAATTTTGTGGTAAAATCCCTTGTTATCACAAAAGGCCACCTTTGGCAATATAAACGAAAGGCTCAAGAACAATCTCCCTGAAAATATAGGCTAGCAGAATATACTATAGGAGCCAGAATTAATTTTGCACCTGAGAAAAATCCTGTAAAGTATGGCATGTGGTAGCAAACTTGTCAAAATTATCTTAAGTTCCCTTAATTTTCAGAATCCTTACTGAAGTCTTTGTTCCATTTTGACCTCAACAGTCAGTCCTGGGGAATTTATCAACTGATACACTAAAAGTTAGACTTGACTCTATTCATGCAGATACTGGAAAAGACTCCTGGACTTGGAGAAAGATAGATTCAAAAGGGTCACTTGAAACGATTCAGTGCATCAACTTTCTAAAACATACCAAACAATTGATTGAGTAAACTGCCTGAATGCTTCTTGATGCAGAGGGCTTACTACCTAGAAGGAGTGGTCTCCCCTTTAATTACCAGGTACAATATCTGTTGTAATGATGAGGAAATTCTTTTAGTGCTTTGGGAACTGCTTTCTTCCAGTTTCCATGCCTACTGGAAATGTGTAATACCAAATCCTAAAGTTTTTGCTTTTCCAAGTAAAACATGATTGTCTTCAAATATGGCAACCCGGATAAACAAAACCTCTGATTAATTTTAGATACAAAGAAGCTATCAACTTCAATGTGATGGACCTTACCTTATACTTTCATTAATATATCACTGTGCTATCAATAGCATATCTAGCAGGCACATGATCTTCATCTGACTATACCTAAATTTGAAGTTAACTGAAATCCTATACCTTTTAAGAATTACTGTTAGGCTTTGCCTTCACTCTGAGTTTATGCAGAGCTGAAATCGACGGCCTCATATTTGTCCCAGCTTCATTAAAGTAAGAACTAGTTTTTAATGTTCAATATCATGCTATTTCTCCCCTTGACAAATTAATGTTATAACATCAGTTTTTGCCTAGGATTTAGCTCAAAGGCAGAGCACCTGCCTGGCAAGCATGAGGTTGTAAGTTCAATTCCTGGTACCTCCTCCCTCCCCAAAGCAGTGTCTTTTTGTACAATGGAGATTTTAATTTTTCAAGTTGTGAGGATCAAATAAAATAATACATGTGAAGGTGCTTCATAATTAAGAAAGTATTAAATCTAAGACTTGATGATGACAACAGTAAACATTGTTATTTTGTGTTGAGCACTGCACAAGAGTATCCCTGCCAGCCAGGTCTTACTTAAAAATTTGGTCATCTCATCCTTATCAAGTGTCTTTCAGGGTGTACTACAATTCTTTAAACACACACATTTTGTATATGATAAATTAATGGGTAAATCATTCAACTATCCATGCCATCAGCTAGTCCCCATTTCTCCACCTTGTGTGAAAGGACATTACATAAGTGTTTGTTGAGATCTTTGAAGCCCAGGTAAATGATTTTTACAGCTTCCTCTTCTAAGCCCATCCAAAAGGAAATGAGCTTAGTCTGGCATGACTTGCTCTTAATGAACCCATGCTGATTCCTAGTGATTAGTAAATTTCTTTCTCAGGGCTCAGAAATCATCTTCTTAATAATACATTCTAGAAGTTTGCTGGCGATCGACGTCAAACTCACCAGGCTTGCATCTGTAAATTTTTCTTGTTTTATGTGGGAGAAAAGCATTGCTTTATTTAGTCTTTTGGCACCTTTCTCCTTATCTACAAGACCTTGAAGACTACCAACAGAGGTAGCCAAGCTTGCAAAACAAAAGTAGAATGAAACAGTGCCAGACAAGATACTTTCCTTTCTTCTTCATTTTTCTGAAGTGGAAAATTTTTTCTTTATTGCACTGCACAGATACTCATCCAGCAATTGAGTTCATAGGGTTTATATGCCATTTTAGAGACAACTTAGAATGTCAGTTGGGTGTTGACTATGCAAAAGTGTCCTTTCCTAGGTGCACTTTACATAGCTCACCTGTGTTCTAGAGCAGTGTGACTCAATCTTTAATGTGCATGTGGATTGTCACACTCAACAGGCCTGGCTTTCTATAGTTCTCACAAGCTCCCAGGTGAAGTCTAGACTGTCAGCACACAGACCACATTCTGTGGAATGAGGTTCTAGATTGATGATTACAGAGCACTGGCTAAACACTACAATCCCCTAGTGAGCTTTAAAAAATAATTTCCCCTGACAGACTGGCCCCTGACAGTAAGTAAATCAGAATCTCAGGGTGTGGGGACTCAAGGACTCTATATTATTAAAGCTTCCCAGGTTATTTTCCTGCAAAATCAAGGTTGAAAACACTCATTAAAGTTAGTTACCTTTAATCTTTAGCTACTAGATTCTCTTCAGGAGAACACATGCACCTGCTGAAAGTGTAGGTACCCACCTACATACCATATGCCTATGCCTAAAGGCATCTTGTTGAGTAGAATGTTGTTAACCAAGATTAGAAGTTTTGTGAGCATTAAAATGCCATGTTTAACTGTTGGTGACTTTTAGAGTTTCTTTTGGTTTCTTGCTGCTGCCTACTGCAACAGTTGAGGGGACTGAAGGGTGGCATGTGTGGAAGGAAGATCAGATTAGAAATAGTTATGTAGTAGTAAAACCTCGATCACATCTAGTAGTATAACACTATCACTTGTACAACAATTTAGAAAGTACTCTAAAAGGAGTTAGGTTGTATATTGTCTCATACCTCCACAAAGAGCTCTAGTTCCAGTAAACATATTTTTAGATCAGTGTGAGTAGCACATCCATAATATGGAATATGCTTCAAAGTCAAGTAGACCTTATTTTTTATGTTAAAGAGAAAAAAGGAAAAAACAGACAAATCAAGAAGCAAACAAACCTAAAATACAACAACAGAAGCAAAATAAAAACAACAACAACAACAAAAACAAGTTTTATAGGTTTTCAAAACAAGATGTTAGGAATTTAACGATGGTTGTGATACTGCATTACACATTATTTTCTGCAAAATAGTTGCTCAGGTTACCATACACAGGAATAAAACAAAACAGTAAAACAGAACAAAACATTGGATTTTAAAAATAAGACAGGAGATTATTCCCCACAGTTGCCTCAAGGCACTCTGCCATACTCCAAGTAGATGACCAGATGACAAGCCCTGGGCCCAGGCTTGCAAAGTTAACCAAACAATACAAGCATCAAGCTATTCCTTTCACTTTAGTTGCTGTCATCTCACCCTAAGTCCTCTAAATCAACCTGTTGCTTACTGTGTGTGTAGGGGTGGATGCTCTTATGGTTTCCCGGTTGGCTTGGGGGAAGGCATGGTTTGTCTTCTTGCTGAGTCTCTTCCCAATCCTCATGGCAGAACCTAGTTTGTGGAAAGACATGCTTTCAGTCCTTATGTTTTGATAGTGGGTCACTGACTGGAGAGGAGGACCAGCCCGAGAAACTGAGAAAATTTAAATCACAGAATAGTAAGCCAAAGTTTCAAAGGAAAAGCAGTCAAAAGTAGGCTCTGTCATGAAGATACCCTGACACAAAGTTGGACAATCCACACTAGGAAAGGAGAGAGCTGTAACACAGAGCAGGCATTGGAATTATATATGGTCATTTCTTATTTGAGCAATCCTGATAGAAATGCCCTCCTTAGAAGTCAATCCAAAGAGGAAGAATATTGGTGCTCAGGTGGGGTGTGTGAAGTTTGGCTGACACTCCAGCTAGGGGCATACCACACAAAGGACAGCCAAATGGGACCAAGCTCGAACAGGAACAAAGAGCAGACTTGTGGTGGCAGGTCTCAAAAAAGTTATAGACAAGATTCTTCCCTCAGCAGCAATTCTTGCTGGCGCTAGACCTGACAGTCTCTTGGGACAGCTTGGAAAAAGGCCACTTTGAGTCCTGTTGATTAGGTCCCTATTATACTACCAACCATTCTAAAATATTAGAATAAACTGTCATAAAATCCTTTCTCTTTATGAACTGCTCACACGTAGGAAGACTTAAAAGGGGAAGATCTAGTAGGAGAGTTAGTGGTTATTGAGCATTTTGCAGCAAAGGCTCTGCTGGAAAATCTTCCAGGGACTCCCTTCCAGAGGCAAAAGAAGAGATCAAACTTCATTTACCTTCCTAGTCTTTAAAACCCAGCTGTCGCTACTACTCGCTACCTTCAAACCTCTCACAGTTCTTCCAACATCATTTCATTCCATCAGCCTTGTAGTTCAGATAGAAGGATATAAAACTGCACAATAGCATGCCCACAGATGAGAATATGTACCCTACTTCTCAAAAAGCTAGGAGAAAGAAATGATCAGTGTTGGAGAAAATTGATATGGTTAACCTGACTGAAACACTATGCAATGTCCACTTACATTGTATTATACATATACATATATAGATAGGTACAGTTTTAATGTGTCAGTTAAGATTTTTAAATGAAATAAAAATAAATTTGGAAAACAAACAAACTTGCATGATATCTAAGCTCCAGATGTCTCTGATGATTCCAGAATCACCCTACTTTTAAAGACTAAATTTCAGGGACAGGGGCTTGTTGATACAAATTCCTGGAGATACTTCTTAGTCTGTGTCTTGGTTGCTTTTCTCTTGTAGCTGAAATAAAATGCTCAATACCCAAAATGAAAGAAGGAAAGGTTTATTTAGCTTACAGTTTGTTGAGCTTTCAGTCAATAATCAGCTGGCTCCAAGGCAGGGTGGAGTGGCAGAAGATCAAAAGTTCATGTCAGTGGAAGACAGCAAAAGTAATGACAGCAAAAGGGGGAGGAGTGAGAGAACAAGCTTCTTTCCCTCCCTTATACTGTAAGCAGACTACTTGCTCCTCAGTGTGTGTATCACTCACACATTGATAATGCCACCATTAGACCATGAATAAAGCACAAATCTAGAAGCCTGTCCTCATGTTTGAATGAGGCTTTGGGGAGACATCTAGACACAAGCCATAACATTCCACCTTTGGTCACTGAAAGACTCAGGCACATTGCTTTATGTAAAAGTTATTTTAGTCCATTTCTAAGAGTTGCTAAAGTGCTAATGGTTTCAACATTGCTGAAAAGTCCAAGTTCCAAGTCTCCTCTGAGATGTAAAGCAAACTTATCTATGATCTCCTGTACAAATGAAAGTTAAACACTTCCAATATTCAATAGCACATTTCCATTCCAAAAGTTACAAATGGAGGGATACAAAGGAATAGGAGCAAAGCAAATCCAAAATCCAGCAGGGCAAACATTAAATCCTACAGTTTCATGTGTAACATCTGAGGCAATCTGTGGCAAGTTTTGAACTCCAAAGGAATTGGGAGGCTTTTCTGCTATGGCACTACTGGTGGTTGTAGGTCCCATGGCTTCTATCTTGGGCCCACTTTGCTCCCTCCTTGCAGGTTTCTTCAAATGGTCCATGTTCCTGGTTTCTCCAAACTTTTGGAGTCTCCACCTTTGGCTTCACTCTCACAGCTAAATACACTTCCCTCTCAAGAGTACACTGTCTGGCTTCACAATCCTTCTTCTGAAATCTAGTTGGAAGCCTTTATAACCTCAGAACTCTTGTATTCTTCATGTACCTAAAATCAGCCCCATGTGGATGATGCCAAGGTTCACTGCCAGCTAGAGCAACAGCCAGACTTTTTTTCTCTTAGTTGTGTGGGGTCATGTGCCTGGATCACTGAGCACTCTGAACCTCATTCTAAAGGACAGATCCTCTAAGTTGCCAGCATTCTGGAACCTAGTGCAGCCACTGCTGCCACCATTCTGGAACATAGTGTGGTTATTACCATTGTGGAACATGGTGTTCTGCAGCTTTCTCTTTAAAGCAAAGTCTTTCACTTTTGCAGTTTTGAAGCTGCAAAGGGTAGGGGCTTGCTGTTTCTTATGATGCCCTCAAGCTATCGTTCATATTCTCTTATTCTTTCTCAGCAACCAAATTCTCCTCTGCCCTACCTTTGTAGTCTACAGCTTTACTGAGACTTCCTTTTTGCTAAGACTCACATTTTAAATCATTATGCTTGGTTCCTTGCTCTTGATTATCAACATATATCTGGCTAAAAGCCCCCAATAGTAATCATACCATTGCACCAACATTAGAATGCCTTGAAATTTCTTTTTCCAGATTAACTAGTCCACCACCCTTAATCTCAGTCTAAGGAAAAGTTTTTGGTGATAAACAAAATAGGGACAAACTTTCTGCCAAGCCATAGCATACATCCTCCAAAGTCTAACAACCAGTCTTCTTCCCAGCAGGAACCTCCCAATCCCTTCTTTACCAGTTTTCTGGTCGTGTTAACTCTGACCAGAATCTCCCTTACAGAACAGACTAAAGCATTCCAGTTCTACTCTTTCAGGTGACTTCTCCAAATCTTTTCACACTCTTCCTACAAGCCATCCCAAAGGGTCTTGAATTACATGGTCAGGTTAATCACAGGAACAGCTCCACTTCTCTGGTACCCAATTCTAACTTGGTTACTTTTTTTCTCATTGCTGAGGCAAAATGCTCAAAGCCAAAAATTCAGGAAGGAAAGGTTTATTTAGCTCACAGTTTGTGGAAGTTTCAGTCCATAATCAGCTGGCTCCAAGGCAGGGTGTCAAGACAGAAAGGCAACAGTTCATGTCAGTGGAAGACACTAAAAGTAATGACAGCAAAAAGGGGAGGAGTGAGAGAGCAAGCTTCTTTCATTCCTTTATATTGTAAGCAGACTACTTGCCCCTCAGTATGTGTAGCATTCACACCCATAATTCCAGGGTTGAACCATGAATCAATCACAAACCTGGAAGCCTGCCCCCATGACTGCAGGAGACTTTAGGCGGACATCTAGGCACAAACCATGACAGCCTATCAACCACTTGCCATTCTCTTCCTTTGGAGAGGGTAGCCTTAGACATTTTTCTGAGCTCTCTGTATAACTGCCTGCATTCATCCTCTCCCTAAAGCTACCACACAGATAACTCTTTCTTCTTGTCTGACCAAAGATAGGACTCAGACCTTTCTGAGTCATCACGGCACACAAAATGTCAATAAAGTTACTGAAGCTTATTCTTTCCTTTTGTAAAAGAAGTAAATAATAATGGTACCCAATCTTGAAGGATGTTATATTGATTTTTCTTGATAACTATATAGGGCCTAGCATGCATTATGTAATTAACAAATGACTTACTTTTTTCTAAAAAACATAGAGAAAAAAACAAATGAGGTTCAAATGATAATAACTGAAAACAAATGTTGAAGGCTACTAAAAAGTCACAACAAATTTAAAAAGAAAATATAAGTGAAAAACAATAAAAAGCACAACCAGAGATAGTCACTGAAATGTGATTACAAATAATTTTGAACAGTCTCTGTCCTGGGTTTGCTCAATTTCAAGAGTTTTGTTTTGTTTTGTTTTTTCTTTTTCTTTTCTTTTCCACTGGAGTTTAGGGCACAGATTAAAGACCTTTACTTAGGAATTGTACAAGACTGTAACAATCCTTGTACAATTGTACAATCCTCTTAATGCCTCTCTGCCTCGGTAGTTTCATATAACGCAATGTGTTTTATATGGTGTGAATAAAAAGAAGTGACTCATATTGTCTTTGATTTACTCCTTCTTAGAATTTCTGGACCTGTTATTCATTGTCTCCATTGACACTGAATGAGTTATTCCACCTTCTCTTCACATATAGGTCCTCCTATGCTTTTTGGGGGAACTTGAACTGATTTATTTCCATCTACCAGTTGAGCTCAGGTTACTCCAATAATTCCAGCAAGAAAAAAGGAAGAGAAAACAGACCCCCAAATTGTAGCAGATGCTCAGGCTTTGGCAGCAGAAAAAGAGGGATAGGATGGGGAGCCATGATTGGAAACACTTGTGCCTTCTTGGCCTAATTTTTTAGTATCTGCTAAATTACAAGTAAACAAAACAGCCTTGGAAAGAAAGGTGTGCCAGCTCTGCTGCTTCCTCCAGTGGTGGGGCCTGGAGAAGCCATAGAGTTGACATAGGATGAGGGGGTCTAATTAAAGGAGGGCTGACAGAAAAACACAAATCATAATTCCAGTGACAGCCACAATTTGTACTGGACTCATAGGGAGAAAGGAAGAATAGTAATGCCAGTAATAATTTGGTGGGTTCTAGAGAAAGGGCAAAAGTTCCAGGAGGACTCATGGGTAAGAATGGTTAATGATAATGCAGTTAATATGCCAAAGGCCATAGAAATCTATTGGGTCACTGGAGGTAGGAATAATCATGATTATAGAAGCTAATAGTTATCATTTGCTCTTTCTACGTCATGTATTTGGTGCTAAGTGCTTAATATGTATTATTCCACACATCCTGAAAGGAACTTGCAACTCAGAAAAATTAATTAACTCAGTCACATTCACAGAGCTAGCAAGTGACAAAGACAATATGAAAACCAGGTCCAAAACCAGTGCAGTTTTTTCTCAACCATATGGTGGCAAAAGAGGGAAAGTAGTTGATCTAGTTGGTTAGGACACTTGTTTGTCTTCCAGTCCCTCAGCAACATGTGTCTGTAGGGTGCTGGCCACAATGAACTTGTTACCATGGGAGCCACCTGTTCTTTCTAGCCTCATCTGGGACCAGGGGGCTTCTGGAAAATATAATTGTCCCTCACCCCACTAGGGTGACAGATTTCCCACTGGGTAGAACAGTCTGATACCCAGAAAACCAGGTATGTCATCTTTTCAGAAATGTGTGAATTGAGAGACATGAGGGAAATTCCTCCTCCCTAATTACTAATGCTTGAAATTGGACCTTTGGAACATTCTGTCCTTTATCAAAATGCAAATACCTGTTTTGATTCATTTACAGCACAGTGTGAATCTTTTAGTTTACCATTTTTGAGAAAACTAGTCTTTGAGACTTTAGTCTAATGTAGTTAGTGGTTCAGGCAAAGCACTTTCATAATCTCCTGACCTCGTCTCTAACTTTAACTTCGTTTGTTCCCATGCTTCATTTTAGCATCCCCTACAGCATTCCAACTCAAAACAATGACTTTTAAATGTACTGTTCTTTACCTAGAATAAAACCCCACACCTCTTTTTTCCATCTAAATCTTAGTTGTCAGCACAGATACCACCTCCTTCCAGCAAACCTACCCTTGTCCTAAACCATGAGAGCTATAAAGTTGACTTAGATGACCATTCTTTGTACTGTTAGAGCAGCCTGTGTATTTGTACAGCTTTCTTATCTATCTGTATAATTGTACATATTGATATTATACTTTATGTGTATTATAATCAGAGTTGGCATGTATTATATTTCACTTATACATGAATAATTGTTTAATAAGAACAATAGTAAAAACGCATGTGGTTAAGATATGCAGAGTGCACAAGATTATTCAGTATAAAGTAATAGTTTCATATCCTTCTAGCCACAGTTTTACTATCCAGAAATAACTTAACAGTTTGTTGTATGTTTTTCTAGAACTGTTGAGTGGATATACACAAATATTTGCCTATGTTTTGTTTTCACACACATCAGATCATAGGGTTCTGCATCTTTCTTTTCTCATTGCATATATTGTGAATCCTGCTCTATATTAGGATATATATATTTGCTAGTCTGTTAAATAGTATACAAAAGTCACTGTGTTATGATTTAGTTACATATCCAAGAGACTGTCTTTTTTCTTCTCTCTGCCGTTTTGATTGGTAGCTGCCTTTCTTGCTTTTCATTGGTTTTGTTTGCTGTTAGAAACAATGTTGCAATGAACATCCTTTTATTATGTATACTGCATTGGCTTGTTTTTGTAAGTATGTGCTTAGGATAAATTCCAAGACTTAGAATTTCCTGATTAAAGGGTATGGTCTTTGAGACTCTTGATAAATATGTTAAATTTCTCTCCAAAAATAGAGCTCCACAAGTTTGACTCCAACTGACTACACGTGAGAGTTACCACCATATTTACACTTTCAGGAACATTGCATTTTATACAACTTTCTCAAATTCCTAATCTGATAAGGGAAAATTACATCTTATTATTTTGATTTGTCTATAAATAATTATAAGCAAGTTTGAGCAGAATTTTTATATTTTTTATATTTATAAATTTTTTTTCCTGTTAAAGCTCATTATCGCTTTCATTTTATGAATCGTAGATGTTTCAGGTATATTTTTAAAAATAGCTTATTCTCACATATGTAACACATATTTTGTTCTTTGTCATTTGCCTTGACTCATTTATTTATTATTTTCATAAAGAAATGAAAGTATTACCTCATGAGAAAGATTGCCTTCACTGCAAGGTGATGTAATCACCATGTCTTTGTCCAGTGCCTTGCAATTTTTCCATTTTTAAAATATTTTAAAAAATGTTTAATCAATTATTTTGGTGTAAAGGGACAGGCAGGGACCTATATATATTTTTCATGTGGCTATCCAGCTGTCCATTTTTTAAATATTTATTTGTCTCTCATATTAGATTCTGAATTCTTCCCCAGAAAGAACCATATCTTAATATTTTTTTGTCACTGGCATCTAGTACTGTGCCAGCCACATAACAGTGCTTGCTGAAGACATGCAGAATAATGCTGGATACTGTTTCAACTTGCTGCATTGATGAATGAAACCTGCTTAAAGCAAATAGCAACCAGTATGTGCCACATTCTGCTAAGTCCACTACTAACTCAGATGGAGCCTGCTGTCATCAGCTACTACCTGACACCTAAACGTTTTATCCAAGCTGGATGATTAGGAAAAATAGGTAGAAGACAAGAAGAGACTTTAGTATTGCAGGCCCATGGTAAAATGAAACACAGTAACTCTCCAACTGACCAGGAAGCCCCATACTTTATACTTACCAGTGGTTGAAATCCTATCTTTAGGACTTTATGTCCTTTATTAAAATGCAAATATTTTGTTGATCTGTGTATCTTTATTCAGTCATGTCACAATGTAAATTTTCATTGCCTGATTCAATGCAAAACATATATACATACAAATGTATATAATTCTATAAAAACAAATTTTGAGGGCTGGGGATTTAGCTCAGCGGCATAAGTGCCTGCCTTGCAAGCAGGCGGTCATGAGTTCAATCCCTGGCATGGATAAAAAATGTTAAAAAAACACAAATTTTGAAACAAACGCAAGAAAAATGTAAAGGATATCCAAAGGGCATACGAGGGTTCATTGTGGAACAGCGGAGCAGAAACGGTATGTGGAGAAGGTCATTTATAACTAATGTTCTAACAATGGTACTTTAATGTATCAAGCTGCTTAATCACAAAATATTTCATCCCACCCACCTCTCCTGAACCTTAGCAATCTAAATCCTCTTGGCTCTGGACATATTTGCAGGGGACTCTTTAGATTACAGAAGATCAGATGAGTCAGTTATGGGCTAATTTTTTTGGAGTGTTTTTGAGAATTTTACCTTAAAAGAACATTTGGATATTTTCTTTTAAAGAAGCTAATGGATGATTTCAGTGTCCAACATGCTTTCTCAATTCTGTTGACCCCAAACTTAGCATTCATCCAATTAAAAGTTTTTGGATGAAGAAAACAGAAAAAGTAAAAAGCTGAAATGAACCTCAGCATGTTTCTAATGTAGGGTTATGAATTGCCTATTTTCAAACTCCATCTCTTCTGTTTGCCTGAAAAAGACATCCAACATTTAAAGATTTTAAATTGGCATGACAGGTAAACTTGCAGACCTACTCACTGTCTGTGCCTGAGAGCTTTGGGGCTTGATGTCAATGAGAAAGTCGTTTTCTACGTTTATTTGAATCTGACTCTTTGGGCTTGGGTCATTCTTCACATGCCTGGATCATTTCAGTCTTATCTTCTTCCATCACAAGCTATTTTCCATTTCCTAGCTCATATGAAAAATTGATGATAAAGTTCTGTACATGAGCCAGTTGTTTATTGCTAATATATCCCTGGAGTTAAAAGTAATTAAATAACTAATGAACTCAGAAATTAAGGGAATGCCCTTATTGAAAGTGTAAAGTTAAGACAAGGTGCCATATTTGAATTAAAACTCATCCATATCTTAGCATGAATTAGTGATTCAGTCTCCCATACAGAATCTCTGAGAATAGAGTTTAATTAAGAATAATGAATCAAAAGATAAGAATAACAATGGAATTAGGGCCTTGAACTTGTGGGGTGGGTCTCACTACCTTGAAACAGAAAATAGGATATTACTAGAAAAAATGTCTTCAGTTTTCCTCAAATTCATCTGAAACCTATTCTTATGAATGAGTGCTCTGGGATTTTTAAATAGTTTCATAACTTCAAGAAGGGTAGGAGGAGGAAGAGGAGGAAGAGGAGGAGGTGTTGGTGGTGGTGATATTGGAGATGCAGCTGATATTAGCGACAAGTTACATTTACTGAGGACTCACCTGTACCAACTACTGTATGCATAGTAATTCATTTAAGCCTAACAATAAATCTAAGGAAGGCACAAATAAACTCTTAACATCACAGAATAGGTAAGATACCAAGATTCAGCAAGATGAGTAACCTAGTCTTTATCATATAACTAATAAGTGGAGTCCCGTCCACTAGATTAGAACTAAGGATGAACCATGAAATCCTCCACTGAATCATCAAGCTACTTAGCAACAGGTTTGAATGCTGCTGCATGTTATCTTCAAGGTTTTACCCCCCATCATGAGTCAGCATTTCTGTCTCTTACTTTCCTTGACTGGCCCTATTCCTGTAGATCTTTGGAGGATACTTCTGTACCGCATCCTGCTTTCTTCCTCCTCAGTTGACTGGTACAGATCAAATGGGAAATGATGAGGATCTATCTCTCCTATGTCAGATGCTTTCCTAGGCATTTTCACAGTTGCTTTTCATATTTAGCATATTTATCTTTGAGGTCAAGATTATCATGCCCTCTTGACAGACTGACAGATCATAGCTAAGACAGAACATATCTAAGACAAGTGAGAGTGTGCACATGGGTTTATCTGACTGGGAAGTTTGAGCGAATGTATGAGACATGAGTAATTTATACTCTCAGGAATATTTGCATGTTAAAAATATGAGACTTTCATTTTTCCAAAGAAGTGAATAACTAATATTGGAAGCCTTTGGTAAAAGAGACAGGCAAATGATACTTACATATTTTGAGATAAGAGGTTTTCATCCCAGAATCCTCTTCATATTAACCCGAGCACACACTTGTTCATTAATAACAACACCATCACCACCGCCATCACCCCCGCCCCAACATGCGAAGGTAATACTGACTACACTGGCCCTGCCCTGGCCTCTTATTCCTTTCACTGGGATTGCTCTGCAAAACATGACAGAAACACACAGGCCAAGCTCTAGCTCTTTCCCACTCACTCTGCTCTTTCTATAAAAGCAGAGTTCAACATACATTGCAAGGATTAAATAAGGGCACTGTGGAGTTTGTCTGGTCCCCCATACTGCCTGAGCAGAACAAATGAGTTTTGGAAATGTCCTATTGGCTCAATACCAATAGGGACGCATACCAGCCCCCTTTTCAATCATGAGGCCGCGATGCCCTCTCCTCCGCCTCTCTAACATTGATGAGTCATTAAATTCATCATTTCTAATTTCAATAAATTAAAGTAAAGACTTGGACTTTCTAACACAGAAAATTATATTTATCCAGTCCCTTATTGAAAAATGCATCATTGACGCCTTGCAGTCCCTGAGCACTCTGGGAAGTGTAGATTAATTTTATTAAGTTGTTTTGCCTTCAGGATACCAAGCATCCACTCTCAGCTTTATTAGTTGAGAACCCATCAGGCACATATGTTAATTTTATACACAATCTGAAATTTTCAGCTGCAAATCACCTCTCCCTTTGTCTTTAATGAAGCCACACTGACGCTGCAAAAATGTTTTTTGGCTCAACAAATCTCTGGATTCTCTCCAAACACCCTGACCAGTATCGCTTTCAATACGACCTCAGTCTATTAAAATATGTTTCCTTTCACATATTAAAGTCCTGTCTCATGTTGAACATAAGATTTAGGACGTGTAGAAAGAGGTGAATACTTTAAACTTGGGCGTTTATGAGTTCTAATATTAAAACTACATTTTTCTTTATCCCTCTTAATAGGAAGCTTCAAATATAGTCTTCTTGAGTCAATGATCTGTGAATATAATCATCTTATGAAGTTGTCCAAAGACTTGGTACAGCCTTCTTTGCATGGAGATTCAGGTGTTTAACATCAGTAAATTTTAAAGGGATGGCAGGTCATGTTTTGTAGGCTATCAGAATCACGCCCTTTGAGTCCAAGGGTATTCCTCACAATCATCTTTTGGGTTGAAAAATTTTGCTCACAAATTCACAGTTTGCTTAAAGCTTCTTGAGATATTGTTTCTGTCCTAGAGCTGTCTCTCTTGTGGAGAGAGAGAGAGAGAGAATGTGACTAGTGCTGGGCTGTTCCTATAGGAAATAAGTGCATGAGGCTCATATATCTGGTTTCCTTTTAAACTACACATGCCATTAATGACAGAAAACAGACATTTGAAATTAATAAATGTACAACAGAGATTTAAAATAAGAAAGTAATTTGCATGTCATAAAATTTAAAGAAGTCTTTCAAGTTACAATCTTCTTGAGAGTAAGATTAGTGGAGAAAAGCACAACCCAAAACATAATAGCAAATGATGGTAGAATAAGTTGGTTCTAACTCCAGATGACGATGAAGCCTAAGCTTAGAGACAGGAGCTGGTGGTTGGGAGGTACAGACGGTATGTGGAAGCAATGAAGAAAAATGTCATTTGTTAGATTACTCACTTTTAAAATTTAATGAGTCCCTGTGTGTGTGTGTGTGTGTGTGTGTGTGTGTGACTGGAGAGTGAACCCAGGGACTTTACTCTGATCTACTTCACCAGCCCTTTTTATTTTTTTTTTTATTTGAGACAGGGTCTTGTTAAGTGACTAATTTACCCAACCTTCTATTGAACTTGGAATCTCTCTGCCTCAGCTTTCCAAAATGCTGGGATTTTAGGCATGTTCCAGTGTCTGACAAGTTTAATGGTTTTTTACTTTAATTTTCCTCCCCCTATGTCATAGGGTGGGTAATGTAAGTTTGCTCTCATGCTAGAATAATTACTATGAATTTTTGAGTTGGAAAAGCAAGTCAAGGACCCAATGGTGGGTTATACCCAAGAGAAACTGGAAGATTCAGAGGCCAGTTGATGAATTCCTTGCACACACCACTCAGCAGAACACTTTGTCCTTTCTCAAACTCTTAAGGAGTGTGCATGCTACGAAAAAAAAAATTAAAGTGTCATCTTCAGGCAAAGAGATGATCTCATAGACCAAAATGATCATTCCCTAAACCTACAAATACTGTGGGGAAAAGCAACATCACAAAATGGGCTCACCAAGCTCAAGAATCAGGAAACAAAGTAAGCAAGAGGGAAACAATAAAGAAAAGTGAAGAAGAAGTTGATAAAGAATTAATACTACAACGTTTCTCAAACACAAAAGTCTCAAACACACACATGCCAATCACTGGGAAAGATAATTTAATAAAATAATTTCCAGTGCTACCAACACAAAGCAGTGATATATGTCTGAGGTGATAAACACTCCAATTAACCTGATGGATCATTACACATTATATTTCCATATTCTAATATCACTGTACCCAATAAACATATATGATTACTATGTGTCAATAATATATCTGTAGAACATCCATACCTGAGTTATGTCTTGGTAAGATTTTATAAAACTAAATTTATAATACTTTAGAAAGCAGCAAGCAGGACTGAGAACTGAGATAACAGATTTCTCATTATCAATGCACAATGTTAGGAAATAGTAATGGATTAGCATTAAATTTATGAGAAAAATAATTTGGAAGCAAAAATATTATACTTAGAAAGAATAAAATTTAAGTTGAAAGGGCAAAGGCTGTTGAAAAATGAAGATATTTTTCAGACATACAAAGACAGTGATTTTACCAACAGTAATTTATCTTCAAATGAATTATTGGAGGAATGTACTCTAGCAAAATAAATGAAGCTAAGGGGTTGATTTGGAGTAAAAAAACAGTGGTAAGTAAAGAATTCAGTAAAAGTTATAACTACATGTAATAATTGTTATTATAAAAATAAGAATATGAACAATACGGAACTAAACCCAGATGATTTATGTATGAGAAATTATTGGATTTAGGAGAAAAGAATAAAAGAAAACAAAATAGTGCTGACTCTTTTTTCAGGATGAGGGTATAAATAATCATAAATTCTAGAAATGTATAGAGAATAAATGTTAGAGTAAATTTCAGGATATCAAGGATCACTACTGGAGTATGAGATCTACTAGAGAACACAAAACGAATTACAGAAATGTTACCAAATCTTGTAAATTACTAGTAAGGAAAAAAAAACACAAGACTTTTGACAATAGAAAAGGCACAATATTATGGCAATAAAATCATAAATATTAATGGCCATATTAAATAAGAAAGGTATGAATTTTCTTGTTGAAAACAGATAATCTCAGATTGGACAAAAGTTATTTAACTAAATACTGCTTAATAGAGACACATTTTAAACAAAAATTTTGAAATAAATTAATTGAGAAAAATACATGAAAAAAATAGGAACAAAAATAATGTCAGTCTAGCAATATTAATATCAGAAAAATTAGAACAATGGAAAAATTAAAAGGGTCAAGTTGGATATTTCATATCAAGATAATCCATTAGGAGACTATACCAATCATTAGACTATTTATAAAATCACAACTGGAAATAAATATGGATAAGAAAGTAAAAAATAGACAATCCACATGCACTGGAAGGAAACTTTTCCATCTTTCTCTCAGAAACCCAGCAACAGATCAAATACAAAATAGAAATAAAAATGAAAAGAATTCATAAAACTCATTTGACTATGCAAAAATAGGTATATACATGAATATATCCAGCAAGTAGAAGTGTAAGACAAACCCATAGTTCTACTGTAACTGTAAATAAAGTTATGAAAACAATCTAATTAAATTCAGGCAACTAGAAAACATTAAGGTTACGTACCCTCAACACACATCAAAACAATTAGAAATTAGCAATATTAGTTAAACAAAATGCTAACAAGTTTTTACACAATTTTAATATTTCCTTTTCAATTCACTTTTGAAGTTTGATTCAGAAATCAGATTTTAAAAACACCAAAACTGAAATTGAAAACTTTTTAGAAATGATCAAATGTGAAAGCACTGTATCACTAAACTTGTGCAGAATGGACAAAATACCACTTAAAAATATACAATCTAAATAAATTTATTAAGAACTCAAGATGTTAGGGAAAGAACAAGGTTAACTCAAGAGAAAGTAAAAGTGAATATTGTTATAAAAGCATAAATTAAGGGAATTTTAACAATCACAATGCAAAGTAGTCAAAAGGGCAGCATGGATTCATGAAAGCTAGAAAAATTTATTTGGAAAAACTACTAAAATAGGTAACTTCCGTGGAAGTCTAAACAAGAAAATAAGATAGAAGGTATAAATAGTGTGGTGCAATGACTAAAATAACTACATATATGCAAAATAGTTAATGCTATATAAAGTTGACCATTATTTTATGTCAATAAAATTTTGAAAATCAATAATTAATTCTTTTCCAGGTAAAGATTAACAGCTAAAATGACTCAAGAGCATCAGAAATACGTGAAGTAACCAATAATTAGGAAAACAGTCATAGATAAACCCCATAATAAAAGGCAGAGGTCCCAAAAGTTTAGATAGATTAGTTGTATCAAATCTTCAGAAAACAAATATCATTCTAGTGCTCCATGAAATATTTGGAAACATAGAGAAAAAAGAAAATATTCTCAAATTATTTTTCAAATGTAGTATAATTTTTGTGTCAAAGTTGGACAAAAATAACAGTAAAATGAAAACTATGGGGTCAATCTTGCTTATAAAGACTGATCCAGAATACTAAATAGAATATCAACAATTTAAATCCAGCAATGCATTAAACAAAACTATCTCATGAGTCATGAGCAATAAGACTTTTCTCTTGAAATAAATATGGCTTAATATTAAGGGACTTATTAATGTAATTCAGTACATTAACAAATTCAAAGATAAAATTATATAATTAGTTCAATAAATGACTCAAATTATTTCATGAAACTTGATATACTCAACATGTCACACATTATTTGAGCAACTCTGATCTTAGAGTTAAGGAAACACAACTGTTTTCATTAAGTAGATTAAAGTTGTATTTGAAACACGCATTTTTCAAGTCATGTACTTCTTTGTTGATTGCTCCTTTTGATTATTTGTGCCTGATATTTCTATTTAGCTAATCTTAAGGGTTTTTCACCCTTTTCATTTCACTTCCTCTAATGTTCCATTTGTTTTATTTTGTTTGTTTTGTAATTTAAATTGTATCTTATAGTTTATCTGATATTTCCACTAAATTTTTATGCACATTTCTTCTGTGAGTCCTCAGAGACCTTATAAAAATTCTTACATTCTTGGTTGGTTACATTATTAAAACTTCCTTCCTTTACATTCTTAAAACATTCCTAAACATTTTAAACTTTTGGTTGAATCAACATTAAATGCATATAACATGATTCATGTTGTCAAGTGAAAAAAATAACACTTCTTAAACTCAGCTTCCTATCAGTGTCAATCCTGATCATTAAACTTTTTAGAAATTTATTGATTGGAATGACCCCATGAAACTTTAGGTTCAGCTAAATCTTCAGTCATATATTTGAGAATTTTATATCAATCTAATTAACACCCTTACTAGTAAAGAAAATTATAGATAAAGTCAAAAGAGAATGAAATATCACTAATTTGTGAAAGATTTCTATCATAAACATAGAGAAAATATCACATGGCCATGATGAAAGAGTATTCCCGTGAAAGTTAGAAAATGTGTGGAATTATCTTTGTTGCAATTTAACACTGTCTTGCAGGTCTAAGCAATTCAATCTTACAAAGAAAAAAAGACATAAATACAAATATTAGGAAAGGACAAAACTATTACTATTTGCCTTATAAAGGTCAAATAAATCCATGAGAACTTATGTCTTCTAAATGAGAACAAGCCTTTGTTCCTTTTTTAGCTCCTAAATCCAACCAGTGTCTGGCACATTGTGGGAATTCAATTAAGAATTTTTTAATGATTAAAATAAGCAAATTAGAAAATTTAACAGGAAAAAGTTGTCATTCACCATAGGGAAGAATAATGAAATACTTAGAAAGAAATATGATAAAAATATACAAATATTAATAATCCATATAACTGTTAATCCAGTTATGTCACCTTCTTTGGATTAAAGAAACACCTAACAGACTAGTAGAGCATGTTCCTGGGCCAGGGATTTGTGCCTGTAAGTGCTATATATGGTCATTTATTTGTTCCCCTGCTCTGTTTCCTGGCTGCCATGAACTGAACACCCTTCTGCCTCAATGCTTGTGCCTTGAAGCCAGTCCAATATGGAGCAAATCTCCTGAAACCCAAAACTAAAGGAAACATCTCCTTTAAATTGTGAGTGTTGGCTGTTGTATCTCAATAACAGGGATGTAACTAATACAAGTTCTAATAAGACATATTCGAATACCCATCTGAAAAAATTCTGGCATCAAGAGTGGTGGTGTGCACCTGAAATTCCTGATACATGAGAGGGAAAGGGAAGAGAATTGATTAAACTCAAGAATTTCAGACCAGCCTGGGAAAAACAGTAAGATCTCTCAAAAAAATTGAAAAAGAAATGAAAAAAGAAAAAGAAAGAAAGAGAGTCACACACAGTGAGAAAGAATTGTAGATTTTACTGAAGGGCTTAACATATAAATAAACAAATAAATTTCTAAATGAGATTAATCAGTGTTGCAAAAATGTAGTTTCTGCCCAAATTATTCTGTAAATTAAACATAATTACAACCAAAATGCTACTAGGAACATTTATAGAATTTGAAACTGACTCTAAAATTCAATCTGAAAAGAAACTGCCAAATAAAATAGCCATGATGGTTTTGGAAAAGAAAACCAAAAAGGGAAGATTTATTCTACTAAATATCAAAATACATTAAGAAGATAGAGTTATTCAAATAGTGTAGTATTGATGCAATAGTCAATGAACAAATGCTGGTGAGACCGCAGGAAAGAGGAACGCTTCTACATGGTTAGTGGGTGTGTAAATTAGTACAAGAAGTATAGACATCAGTATGGAGATTGCTCAGTGAAACAAAACTAGAAATACCATTTGACCCAGCTATTGCTGTTCTAGATATCCTCCTGAAACAGTAAAAGACATCCAGTGATATTTGCATACCCATGCTTACAGCAGCACAACTCATAATAGCTAAACCATAGAAGCAGCGGTCCATCAACCCATAAATGGAGAAAGAAAATGTGATATTTAAGTCATTTGGCCATAAAGGATAAATTCAAGTCATTTGTGGGAAAATGGATGCACGTTGAGACCATAATGGTTAGTGAAATAAATCAGACACAGAAGCTTAAGTATCACATGGTTATTCTTATATGAGAAACCCCAATTATCAACACTGTAAAGAGAAAAATAGATAATAGTAAAGAGGAAGACAGTATTTTTTGCAAGTGGGAATGGGATCTAGAGAAGTGGATGAGAAAAAGGGAAGAGGAAGCAGAAAGGTTTAAGATGTGATATGTTCTTGAACCAAAAAGTTCCCATGATTAATGTATTCATTATGCATTGTAAACATATATCAATATAAAAATTATCAGAGATCAATAAAACTGAACCTAAGATATTAAATCACTTCCATGTAAATTAAAAATTCAGTACATAATTAACAAAGAAGCATCTCAAATAGGTGGGGAGAGGATTAACTCTTCAATAAATGTTTGGACACTTGGTAATAAAAAATGAGAATATATATGGTGTGCACATATGTATAATATATGCATTAAACATATATATGCTATGTACATACATATATGTATACACACATACAGAGACAGACAAAGGCAGAGATAGGCAAAGAAAAGAAGTCAGACCTCACAATACAAACAAAATAAATTCTGGGCGAATTGAAGAGCTCTGTAAAAGGCAAAACTATTATTTTTTAGAAGAATATATAGTAAAAAATAACTTAAGGGAAAAAAAGACATTTTATGCAAGACCTAAACCCCAGAAATAATAAGGAAAAATTGCATAACATTAACTAAATTAAAACTTTTTAACTTCTGTAAAATAATGTCCTCAAGGATCAGAAATGAGATCTGTTGCACAATAACGCAATTACAATTTAGGTATGCTTTTACAGTTATTGGCATAAGCATTTATATGAAAATAGAAATGACAATTTTCAATGTCAGTACCAAAAATGAAAACAGTCTATTAGTATCACTGGATAAGGGATATGAATAAATAATTTACTAACCAAATAGAAGAATGGAAAACACACAAGAGAAAATTTTACCGTTAAAAGTAACGAGAGATAATTTTTTCATCCATAAGACTGGCAAATGAAAAAAGTCTGACCACATCAAGTGTTGATAAAGTTGTCGTAAAACTATCAAGGGCTGTGTATTTTAGCACTAGAAATTTAGGAAACGATTTTACTAAGGCTGAAAGTTCAAAACTTAGCCAGTCCAAATCAAAGGATGTATCTTCAACAAAACAAAACAAAAAGCACTTGCACAGGCACATACAGGATCCCAAAATTTTCTTTAAAAAATTGTAACTATGATCATTTGTAAACAATTTGAATGTCTATCAGTGTAAAAATACCTAAATATAGTGTGCATATACTATGCAGTATATTAAAGAAATGAGATAGATTTATATGAACTGCCATGAAGATATCCCAAGACATGCTGTTGAATTTAAAAAATCACCTTGCAGGTAAATGCACATGGTTTGGTGTCATTTGTTTTAAAAAATAACTCCTGAGGGGAGGGCAGCACTGCCCTAGCCAGTAAGCTACAGAGGGACTTAATGCAGTACGTAAAGGTCCAGAAACCTCCACCACTCGCCTGTCTGAGGGAAACCAAAAGCATGACAAGACAGAGAAACAGCAAAAGACTTCAACTGCTGACCCAGGGAAAATAAGCCCAGGAGGGCTGAGTACAGAGGAGATCAAGGGCAGCAGACATGCAGTATCAGACATGGCCTCATTGGAAATAAAGAAATACTTCCGTGACCTCATCGAAGAATTTAAATCTGAAATTCTAACTCAGGTGAAGCAAGATATAAGAAGATTAATAAAAGAAACACTGGGTATTCCTCAAGAAGACACAAATGGAAGAATGGAGGAACCCAGAGAAAGGAGAGAAGCCTTTGATGAAAAATATAAACAAAATCTAGAATACATGAAACAGATCCAAGGAGAATATCAGGAAATTAAAAACTCCATTGAAAGCTGGCAAAACTTCTTAAAAGAAACTAAAGACAGACTTTTAAAACTTGAAGATAGGTTTGCAATGTATGATCAGGAAAGGAAGGATCTCTTAAAAATAGCAAGGAACCAGGAAGTAATGATACAAAGGCTAGAAGACGATAAAAGGATTTATAACTTAAGAATAAAAAATGTGAATGAAGAAGCAGGGAAAATACAAATGAAATAGAAAGGCTATTCACAGAAATAAATAAGGAAAACTTCCCAAGCACAGGAAGTGATGTTCAGATATATGAGGCATACAGAACTCCTGCCAGCTACAACCACAGATCTACACACAGACAAATAATAATCAGGACCCCAGAAATCCATCACAAGAACAGAATATTAAAAGCGGTCAGAGAAAAGAAACACATTACCTATAAAGGAAAGCTCATCAAAATCACATCAGACTTCTTGATGCAAACTATCAAATCAAGAAGAGCTTGGACTGAAATATTCCAAGCCCTGAAAGAAAATAACCTCCAACCCAGATTGATGTACCCTGAAAAACTGCCTCTCAAAATTAATGGAGAGACAAGATATTTCCATGACAAAGAGGAACTGGGGGAGTTTGTGACCACCAATCCAACCCTGAAAAGAATATTGAAGGACATTCTAGAGAGAGAGAAGAAAATCACCAGGATTCCAGGAATAATGGCAGAAAGGCCTCAAAGAAAGTGGCAGACAGTGGAATGAAGGAGAAAAGTAAACAACAAGGACAGAAAAATAGCATAGCAGAGATGAGGCAGAGAAGATTGGCTATATCACTGTTTTGTCTTGACTGATTTTATTTGAATCTGGTATGCTTGAGGGTGCAAAGTCTTGGAGTAGGGCAACTACACTGTGGATGGCAGGATTCAATAGGATACCCATTTTGGTTTGATTATTAACTGCCTTTGAAGTCCTATAATGTTTCCAATGTTCAGTTTTTATTAATAGTGCTATGTACCACTAAGTTTAATTATACTATGCCTGACAATATAGACAATTTTATTGAAAGTAACAGGAGACATCATGGTGACAACCTTAGATCACCTAGTACTGTGGTTTTATATGTCCTTCTCATTTCATGTTTCTCTAGGAATATGTATTGTTGACTTGTTTTGGTTTGCTTTTCCCTCTAATACATGTAGAGACTTATACATGTGTAGAACTTCTAGACAATTTACAAGAATTGATTATAGTTATTGTAAAAAAAGGAGAGAGGAAAGGAAAGTATTCTAAAGAATATAGCTGCATGTATGTTTGAGCATGTAGGATTGATGACAATAATAATAAGTTTTTTTTTGGATAGATGAACAGAGCTGTTGCAGTCTCACTGTTTAAATGTCTACTTTGTATGAACAACGACTTCTAGGATGAAAATATGTAATTGTCAACTAGTGATTTTTTTTGTTTTGTACCAGGGATCGAATTCACGACCTCACGCTTGCCAGGCAGGCACTTAAGCCACTGAGCTAAATCCTTGGCCCGTTTTTTTTTTCTTTTTTTGAAATTTTGTATTATTTTATCCTCTTTCTGTTTCATTTTTTTCTCTAAAAAAAAAATTTTAAAAAATAACTACTACAAAACTATATAAATTTCACATATTTTAATATATAGCAATCATCTGTAAAATTACACTATAAGCATAATTTATTTATTGAAAAATATGAAAAATAAAAAGTGGAAGGGAAATCTGGTTATTGTTTGGCATTTTATAATGAAAAATTATCCACATATTACTTGTAAAATTTTTAAAATAAATTTAGAGAAGAACAAAAAATTTAAAACTACAAGAAATGCAGACAGGGACACAAACATAACTCCCACATTTTATAATTGAGTCATTGTAAGTTACATCAATTTAATTAGTGGCAGAACTGGAATTGGAGTCCACACTCCCTGTGTCTCAGGCCAGGAAGCACTATATAGGTAGTCATCTCCATTATTACCTAGAGTCCCACTTGTTCCATTCAACAATAGAAGTCATTTTGTAATGTTTTCAGGATTGTCATTTGGGAATTATTAGACCAGTACCTTCTTTGTAAATTCTATATAGGACAAACAGAACCTTTTGCCTCCTGTGCAGTAGAACACAACAAAACATCATTTTCTCCAAACACCTATTTACCTTAAGACAAATTACCTTGGTAATCACAATACTGGATATTTTCTCCATGACATCCATGGGGAAAATAATTCACAATAGATCTCATCCAAAGTCTCTTGGTACTGCATGATTACTTTTATTAAATATGATTCTGTTAGGGTTTAGTGTTTTATTAATCTCCAATGTTCTCTGTACAATTCTGAAAACATTTTCATTTATACATTCTGAAAATTTCTTCAGTTACTAAAACTTGATCTTTAACAATTGAAATAGTAGATAGAGGATACAGGATATTTTCTTGAGTCAACATTTTGGCCTTTATGACACAAACTCAGATAATCATTGCAAGGATTCTTTCCTCAGCTGGCCCACAATAATTCTTACTTCTAGTCCCTCTTGGCTGGGATATTGTGTTCCCTGGTTACGTCTTGTCAATTCTTATCCCTAAGACATTGTTCATTTTTGTGTCTCTCTCTAGCTCGGACTACTATACCTCATCCATCTATCTTTAAAATACAATGTAGTGGTTGATTAAAAAAAAAAAAAAGCACTGATTTTGGATCAAGACTGAGTTTCAAGTTTGTCTTGCATTTTCGGTATAATCTTAATTTATTCAACCAATTTAAGATTTTCATCTTTAAAATATTAATAATACTTACTTCATCTTACTTTCTGACTGAGCAAGGTGTCTGGAACATTCTGAAAAACATTTTCTGCCTTTCATCAATCACCTCACAACCTTTTCATCCTCAAATATGTATAAGAGGTCACCTGCACTTGTGACTGACATCTGGGTTTGACTAGCCACAGAGATAATGCAAAAGGAGTGATCAACTGATGGATTTGAATCACCAGCTAGAATCAAATCAATTGTAATTCAGTGCATCATGATACTGCCTTTTTTTGTCTTCTGGTCCCAAAGGTGATGGCAGCTGACCTGCAGTTCTGAATTCCAGTCTGCACAGTCTACACAGACTATAAGTGTTCAGTGACAGAGGACTGTGGGATGGAGTTATGGCAAAGACATTTCTGACACAAATATCACAGATAGAGCTGTGCCAGGGTTGGGACCTGTTAGGGAAGAAAAAGAGCCCCCTCTACAGTAACATCTTTCCCCAGGGTTCAAAATTATAGTTGCTTGAAATTTTTCCATTAGAATATTAATTCTGTAAAACCTAGAATTTGAACATTTTTGACATGAGATTTTAAAAAAATAGGTTGATTATGAGAATGAAAATTGAAAAGAGGAACTTAATTCTCCAAATTGAATGGCTGATATTTTTAAATATGCAAATACTTTACAAAGGGTACAACATTAAGCTGTTTTCACCCATTCACACCACAGTCTAAATTTCTCTGCCAGGTCTATTGCAAAGAAAACAAGCTTTTAAAGAGGGATGTTAGAGACAAAAAAAAAAAGGTCAGCACAGTGCACTTAAGTGCCAACTCCTAAGGAAAAGGACACAGGAAGAGAGTTGCATAGCAGACAGCATTGAAAAATAATGTTCCAATGTAGGTACATGTATTTACAAAGCAAGTTAATAGAAAATACATTCCATTTACTTCTTTATGCACAGATATGTTTGTATGAGACTATTTCCATTAAAGGGGATCACATTAGTTAGATGTGTACTAATTTTCTAGAATATTTTTTCAGAATTTCAATGGGAAAGATCATTTGAGCATCATTATCTTTTTCTTAAAAGACTCCAGTTGGTGATTCATATGGTGAATGTACCTCCCTGCCTCCCACCAAAACAACAAAATGTCTTGTTTTGTTTTGTCTTTACTTTTTGTATTTTGGATGGAACTCAGAGCCTCCTATAGGCTAGGTAAATGCTCCACAACTGAGCTACATCCCAGGAACATTTTAGTTTTCATTTTGAGACAGGATCTCATCAAGTTGCCCAGCCTGACCTTGAACTTTCAATCATCCTGCCTCAGCCTCTTGAATAGCTAGAATTGTAGGCATGGGCCAACATATCTATGACAAACCTATTTTTTAAAAAATAGTAACTTCAAGTAGTTTGCTACTTACTCATAGGATCCAAGAAAAGGAAAAGGGAGAACATATAACTGGGAGGCAGGAAATCTGATTCCTACAAAGATATACTTTTACCATTGGTCTCCTTCCCATTGTGGTCAAGTTTCCATCGTGCAAATCAGTCTGTAGCTCTGCCACTGTTATTATACTAACTTGTCACTATCTACTGCAATTTCATAATCCCTCAGGAGACTATCAACTCTAACAAATCAGAGACTGTGCCTATATCATCAGTGTATTTTCAAATCATTGCATGGTGTCTGACAACTACGAGATCCAAGGTCTGTGGTAGGAACAATACAAAATGAGAATGATCCACACAATGAATGTAATTATTATGTACTGAAAACATGTGCTAATAAAAAAATAAAAATTGAAGATTTCAAAAACCAAGATTAAAAATGAACTACTTATCAGTACCTTGAGTGGTAACAAATTTGAGGCCCAAACTAAACTCATACTGCAAAGCCTTATGGTAAAGCTCCAAAGTTGTAGCTGTCAAGTAGAATGAGTCTTCAAAGATCCCCCACCACTCTCCAGAAGCCTTCAGTAACCAAAAATAGCACCTGCTCCTGGGAGCATGTGTCCCTCAATTCCCCATACTCTGCTGACCAAGTAGAAGACCCAGATTTAGAGCCAGAAGATTGGAATTCAAATCCTGATTGGGCCACTTACAAATCGTAGGCTCTTGGAGAAGCTCACTGGAGTCTTGAGAGCTTTGTCTTCTGCAGATCACAATGAGCAAAAGTCTTCTCTGCTAGGTTATTGTGCAGATGCGGTGGGTCAGAGTAAGTGAAAGCAGACAAAGAAATTAGAAAAAATCACAACGCCTCTCTTATTCTTGTCCTTCATTGTTACTGTTGGCCCAGATGAGGAATCCCATAAGGCCTCTGAGATTCCAAGAGCAGACAAACAGACATTTCATCAAATCTGACATCTCAGATGTCAGCAAAGGCCTTGAGAGCAAGTGTAGGAGCAGGATGGTGGCAGATAGGAGCAGGAAGTGGAACTATGTAAAAGTGAAAATAACTGGAGAAAGGAAAATAACAGGCAACTTTATAGTACTTTATTTACAAGAGGAGAGAGAGAGAGGGAACTTGACAAAGCAAACATTGAAGTTTAAGAGTGTCCAGAGCAAGAAAAGCATGTCCCTTGGCTTTCACTTGAACTCCTAACCCTTGGTGGGTGCCTGAAATAGGACTTTAAGAGGAACTAAGAGAAGTGAGCAGAAAGGTCTCAGCCACATCACCTCCTGTTGCACCTCCCTCAACCACAAATGCCACCACCCAATGATTTCCTCAATCCCACAGTGGGTTGGTATGATTGGTTATCAGAGTTCATGGAGAAGAGGGCATACTTTTGAGGAGAAAGGAAAGGTTCTAGGCATGCTGGGTTTCATTTCACACCCACACCCACCATGGCCTTGAGCAGGCTTGCAGAAATGAATGTCAAGAGGTGCCATGCTTCCTTTCAGCACTGTCTCCCTTCATAGAAGATTGGAGAGAGAGATTCTCAACCTTCAACGGCTGGGAGAATCTCTCAGATCACCAAATGACTCTAGACTTACCCCATAGAACTTCAACCCCCTATGCACTCCATCATGTCCCTCGAAGATAAAGTCTAATGCATCTTCCCTTTGGAAGCTCATATTCGCTCTCAATGCTTCCACTTCAGAGGCTTCCTTTGGGTGTAAGATAGTCAACTGGTTGCCATGGAAATCTGCCCCTCATTTGTCTCTAATCACCTGTTCTAAACGAATAAAGCTTAAATTCCTATTTCTATTAGATGAGATCACATCAATCAGTTATACTAATTTCTTATACTGTTTGGGAGAATTTCACCTGGAAATAGCCTTTTTGTTTTGTTAAAAGAAGCCAGTTGGTGATTTAGGGATTGCATACCACCACCACCCCTGCTAGCCCCTGTGAAAACCTATTTTTAATATACTGAGGTCAGTAACATGGTGATTATAAAAGTTCAGACCTATAAAGTGGATTTAATCCATTAGATATCAGAGTTAAAACTTCTATATTGTCAAAAGTAGCTTTTAAAAATACAAACCAGTAAAATAAACATTTTTAAATAGTATTGGAGGTGAACTACTAGCGTATAGGGTTGGCAGACAGTCCTGCCAATGTGGAGCTGGCCTTGGAGCCTTGCGTATCACATCATACAACATTGTATAAGAGCAAAAATATACTTCTATGATGTCCTGGATTTGATCTGACCAGGAGATGTAAATCCCACAGCCTTTCTTCTGTCCCACCCCTTTCTTCATTTAACTTCCCATTACTGGGAACTGAGGTCTTTAGGACAGCAGAACTGTGAACACAGGGCTGTGACCAGAGATTTGGGCTGAGTAAAAATCACAGCTTCCACTCCCTGACACGGCTCTCAACTCTCCAAACCAACTCACCTTTGTTCCATGATGGAATACTTTCAGTATTTCTTCCTGCTTCTGTCCCCATCGATCCCTTCCTCTCTCCTCACCCCCATCACAGGCCTGCATAGCGCAGAGCATTCCAGCTGCTGCCCGGTCAGCTCCCAAGCCATTCTGCTGCCACAGCCCCTGCCATCCTGAGCTTCCCCATACAGGGCATTGTGCCCTGCACAATACCTCTTCTAGAAGCTTAATACATAAAGACAATAAGGCAGGCACATTTGCATTTTCAATTTGGGGAGAAACTGGGTTAAGGGAACTTCAATGCCTGAATCATGAACAAGGAACAGGAATAGAGTCAAGATCAGGGTCTTCTAAGAGATGCCAGAATCAATGGCACAAGGTCACTGGACTCTGGGAACAAGGAGAGATAAATAGGGAGGGCACAGCCAAGAGACAAGGCTCTATAGGCAGGTTGCAGCTTGCATTAACTTAGCTCTTGCTTGTGATGTGTTTGTGATTCAGTGTGCAACTCCTCAGTGATGAAAAATGGTGCTACTCCCTATCTTATAAGGACATATGAAAAAGGAAGGAGGTAGACACATGAGAGCTCTGGAACACTTGTAGGAAAAAACTTAGCAGTACCTACAGTGCAGTGGAATTTTATTAGTGAGCATTATCTCTTTTGCTTTCAGAAAATAACAAATGGCCTTAATAGCTTAAGGCACTGTTGCCAACAGAATATATACTGCAATTTCCTTATAACATTTTTCACTTATAGAACAAAACAAGGCAGGTCCATCAAGGACCCCATTAAAGGAGTTTTAGTTACTTAAGTATCAAAAGCATCTTGCCATTCGATGTTTCCAGGGCAAAAAGCCTGAGGAAAATATTATTGCAATGCTGTGGGTAATAAAAGCATCCAACAAAATGAGGGATTTTCTTCCTTTGCAGCAATGACTCCATCATCTGCCAGCATGACATATACTGGCTCAGACCTCTAGTGACCAATAGCAACAGGTCTAAAAAATAAAGATCGACCTAGCTTGACTCAAGGGCCGTATCCTTGTCACATTAAACGCAACGAAAAGAATATGAAGAAGCTGATAATCCCACAAAGAAAGCATCAGTTATTTATATTTTTATTTGTGTCTTAACCAGTTTTACAAATACTTGACATAGCTTCACAAATAACCGAGGTTATTTCTTGATACAATTAGACTGAAATCTGCTAACAGAGAATAAAAAGCAATGCAAAAAGAAGATGTGGACAAATAAGATGCACTGATCTTCCCTCATCCACCATACTTCCACAATGCTAAAACAATCAAGACTGCAATTTAGAATTGAGTTTCCTAGCAACCAAGGTGAAAGTCAAAATGTGATGTTTACTGTATCTTATGATAATAACATTCATGCTAGTGTTCATATAGATTTCTGAAAGATGTGACCCATTTGCTTCAGAGTTGAATTAAAAACATCACAAGAAAATAAAATTGAGCTAGGGAGGATAAAGATTTAGGAAACCAAATATTTCCAGGGCCAGATAAAGGAAGATTCAATGCACTTTTGTGGAGCCACCAGATCAATAGATCCTCCTGGGTAGCCCCTGGGCGGTTAGGCATTTTATATGCCTGAGTGCCACTAGTTCCTAGAGCTTCTTAATCCTCCAAATCAGCAGCATTTGAGGGAAAAGACCTGTCTGATGTCAGTTTGTTACATGTTCCTGGCTCTCCTTTAATATTGGTGGCTGACACAGCTCCGAATTTTCTGGCAGAAGCCTCTCAAAATGGATCAGCTTGTGCCATCAATGTTACCTGGGAATTCTCCAGATCTCTAATCTGGGCTTGGAATGAGTGTTAAGTCCTTGCCTTTAGAAGTGGCTTCCCCTGTTTCCCCAATTTTGAGCAAGCTCTGGTATTCCCTTTGGCTTTCCCATCACCTCTGATACTTCTTTAGTAGAATCAAAACTCAAAGTATGGAAGGGGATGCCTTTCATCGCTGTCATTATTTGACAGAAGAAAGCAAACATGTTTATGAAGAGAAACAAACTTTTTTTCTGGCCCTGATCTTGGAGGAGAATTTTTCCTGAGTTTTTATATAAAAAAAAGCACTGAGCAATAGAATAGATGAAGTTCTGGAACAGGAACAAAATATGGGGAGCCAGCTACTAACTATAAAAAAGTCAATTCATAACTCTGCATCTGTGTCCATAAATCAAAATGCCATGAAGCTGCTCCCACTCCAAGACCATGAAAATTTACTTTGAGGGCAGGCATGCCCTGAACTCCCATTAAAGTGAGTCTGTCCATAGTTTCTAGAACGTGAACTTCCAAATTTGCCATTCTCCACTGTCTTTACAGGGCTTCAGCCCAGATCAGGCGCTAATAATTTGTTCCATTATGTGAGACCAGGAAGAGAGTCTTGTGGAAAGGGGTTTTTGAAGATTTTCACATACTAGGTAGCAATATTCAGTGTCAAGTTAAAAAAAGGCAATGATTATCAAGGAATGACCCTGTAACTCATAGTCACTGCTTGGCAGCAATTGCAAATTCCACAATTGCACAAGACTGCCTGGTGGGGAAGACTTTACTGAAGCTGACTCCTTTTCTCCTCTCTGTGCTCATTACCCTGGACTCTTCTTCACAGTAACCATAACACCCAAGGAACAGGAGGTTCCTGAGTGGTACCAAGGCTGTAGAATTGGAGATTGACTACGGAGGGGGGACAAAAAGAATAGAGTTTGGCCAGAGGGGAATCCTAGACCCCTCCTTTGGTACCTGGACACAGGGTATCTCCCTTGCCTCAACTTTTGTGTCAGACAAATCATCCAGGCAAGGGAGAAAAACAAACAAGGCAATCATTTTGGAATGGAAAAGAGAAGAAACTTTCACCTTTAAGTTATATGCTCTTCTCTCCTTCTTCACAGGGCATTATGCAAGTAGACAGAACTCTCCCAGGAATGACCTGATCCGTGAATGGCTTCATTTCAACAAATTCAAGTTTCTGGTAACTATCTTAACTTCAGTCACATTTACATCTTCATCTCTTTCTCTAACTTCTAATGTTCTGAAGTGAAGGATACCTAGCTCCCACTACAAGACAAGAAGTATATATTTTGGATGCTACCATGTAATGAGCAATGATCTCAAAGATATCCAGGCACGATACCCTGAAACTTCTACATGTAACCTCATATGACAAAAGAGATTGCATGCAGATTTGATCATATTCATGATTGTGAGATGGAGCGATTACCCTGGACTATTTGGATGGGCCATAAATACAATCACAAAGCTCTTATGAATGGGAAGATCTGGGTATAGAGGAGAAGACTATATGCCAGAAGCAAAGTGATTTTAAAGTTGCTACTCTGCTATTTCAAAGATGCAGGAAAGGATTTCGAGCTAAGGAATATAAGACATGTAGCTCTAGAAGTAGCAAAAGCAGCTCTAGAGCCACTAGAGTGAGGATAGCTCTATTGATTCTTGACAGTAATCCAGTGAGACTGGTTCCAGACCTCGGGCCTGCAGAACTATATGACAATGAGTTTGCATTACTTTAAACCACTAAACTGGTGGCCATTTGATACTGAAGTAACAAGAAAGCACTCTCAGTGTTCTGTGTTCTGCCCATGTCAGGAAGTTTGCCCATTCTACTCTCTGTCCCCTGCCATGGAAAAATATTCTATAATAAAGAAAATGTTGGCGATCTACTTAGCAAATTGGGAAACATGAAGAAAGCAAAGATTTGACCAGAGGGGAATTCTGAAATACCTCTAGAGGATAGAAAGAGGCTACCAAAGTGGGAAGAAGGAGTCCACAGAGGGCTGGTTGCCTGTGTAGGGACCGCATTTAAATGAGGTAGCCTATTCCTCAGGAAGAGCTGTCAGTGATTCAGACACAAGGTCTTAGGAAGTACAATTTCTCTACAGCTCTTATTCTCCTTCCAAAAATGAACAACCATATCCTAGTGTAACCCATGTAGATTGGGTTTGGGAAACTCAGATAAATTCTAAGTTAAAACTTCAGTTGTCCAATGTCAGGCAATTTACTTTTTCTCTCTGAGTTTCCATGTCTTTCAACTGTATAGTGAGGATAGAAGTATTTATTTCATAAGGTTGTTTGAGGTACAGAATGCTACTGCAATTGAAGGAAGCAAGTCCTTAATTAGTTTTTACTTTGTAGTTCTAGCCTCCTTGTTCCCAGAGAGCTTCTATTGAGCACTGTTTTCTGTTATTCAATTCCCTCTTCCTTGCTCCTCTTGCCTGTTCATCATCTATACATAGATGCCGTCCAATTTGGCATGTGGTTCTGGGCTCAGATTTAGGATCATTGGAAATGCTGAACCCAAAACAAACGTCCTAGGGCTAGAACTAGCTGAAACAAGAGGTTATCCAGCACAGTTATAAGTTGCCATGGCAACTAATTCTCATCCTCTAGCCTAAGACACCTGACTTGGGGGAGAGAGAGAAAGAGAGGGTGGGGAGGGACAGAGGCTTGTGCTGCAAGGTTCTGCCTCGGTAGGACAGAAAGGCCTGGCAAATGTCGGAGCCTCTGAACCTAGCTGAGTGTCTTCCATGCTTGTAATGTCTTCCAGATCTTGGTCTATCTTGATTAGGATCTCTCCTCCCAAAATGGCTTTTATTAATGACTCATTATACGAGGTCAAGAAGGAGGCTCTTCAGGGAGAAAATATTAGTGTGTGGGGGAATTAGGTACTATTGGCATAAGGGAGAACTACAGTCTGAGATATTCTCCACAAGCTTCTGAATCCCTGCAGTGAGAAGAGAATTAGAACAGGAGCCCATGTGTGTGGAAACAGTTTTTTTTCAATCTATAATCCTGAACTAGATGGCTGAAAGGCCAGGTACTAAGTTACTTTGGGCATGAAGACTTCTTTGAGCACGTAAATGTCTCTCTGCAAAGAAAAGTTAGATGGTTAAGGAAATAGCTTCAGAGACTCATTCGTGTGTGTGTGTGTGTGTGTGTGTGTGTGTGTGTGTAAAATTATGTACATTTGCATGTGCTAAATATATGTGTCCACGACAGGTGGGAGGATTGAAAAAGGAAGTGAGTTGCTCTACTGTACCAATGTATCTAGAGCCATCTTTGGCTCCCAAAGTCTTATACACACAAAACAGTTAAGGTAGTCATACTACTAATTGATTTTAGTTCATTGAAAATAAAGGTGTATGCCTATATTGTTTGATCAATTTTTCATGCCCATAACTTGTAATAGGAGATATTACTTTGAAAATAACAACACACACCTTACTAGCCATCATTACTCTCCTACAATCTTATTTTGAAATTTGTACCATTGTTTTATTGTTTTTTCTTTAAAATAATAGAATAAAAAATAAAGATATTACATACAAGATGAAAAAAATCTTTAGAAAAATGTTTAAATTAAACAATATTTTGACTTACCAAAAAAGTGAGTAGGTCACAGATGAAAAACAGAGGACAACATTACTTGAATGTAGCTTTTGTCACTGCCTCTTGAACAGTGAAGACCTGGAAAGTTGGAATTCTTTCATTGAAGCATTTCTGTGTTTTCAAAAACAAAAGCCTGCTACATCTCCTTCTTAAAACATGTCAAAACTTCAAAAAAGCCTCCACTCCCTGATGGAACAGGAGTATGGATTTGGAGGCCAGGTAAAATTTCACATATCATATCTCACAAAACATACACCTACCACTTTCGGCAAGTCACTTTGAGCAAGCATTTTTTGGCCTTCATTTTATCCATCGGTAAAATGCAAGCGATAATACACATTTTGCAAAACTAAGAGGATTAACAACAATATATGTAAAGTGCTGCTTACATAAAGAATATCTAATAACCCTTGGATGCAATCTGGCTCACAAGGGGAAAAAATTGTAGCAAGCTGGCCCTGAGTTCAAATCCTAGTACTACCATTTATCACCTTGGCTACCTCAGCAGGAAATTTAATCTTTATAAACACATCAGTTTTCTATATCTTGCCACTGGAAGTCTTGTTTATGTCTTTTGTAAGCTACCCCTCTCATGGCTCTTGAGTTACGCCTCCGAATGTAATTACTGGATCACAATATGTGCACGTGTTTAGCCTTAGCAGATATGGCTGACTAAAGTTTTACAAAATTTTTGTACCAATGTACTCTCCCTCCAGCAGCACATGAGCAATCCAGTTGTTCCATATCCTCAGCAACTTTGCTATCATTTTTTTCTCACCCGAGTCATTCTGGTGGATCTTGTTCTACAATTCTTTCATTTGCTGTCTATGACATCATAGTCTCTGCCATAGTGGCTGCTTTAAATCTTTCCAATTTGTTCACTTATTTATATAAAAACTATTTATTAACAACTTTCCATGTGCCAGACACTACTTCTGATGCTCGCAGCCCCATTTCTGCTTGTTCTCCTTTCTCAAGATCCTCAACTGCTAACCCTGAGAATGTTCAGTGTGTGGGACACCTACTTCTTTGAAAATTCAGACTGTTTTCTAGTTTAATACCCACTCTCCATCACCAAATTTCTGTATCTTTAGGTCATTTCCTTTCTCTCATTTCACTTTCCAAGGAAGATGCTGATTCTATTTGACAAAGCAAACATTCCACCTAGCTCTGGGCCCTTCCTCTTTTCATCTTCAGTAGGATGTTTTCCTGGCCACTGTCACCACTGAGATCACTTTATGACTTTAAAACTTACCTCTACACTTAGGAATATTGGTTCACTAATATTTCCCTTTAGCTACCAGATATTCTAAACTAATCCTCATCCTAAAAATACCTTTTAACAGCACCCTCATTGCTTCTTTAATCTCATCACAAAAATTCTCCCAAGTATTTCCCACATGAGCTGTCTCCAGATGGTCACCCTTACTCTTCCTCTTCCTCACTCTCTTAAAATCTGGCTTTAGCCAGGGATTTGGCTCAGTGGCCCAAGAGCCTGCATGGCATATGCAAGGTCATGAGTTGGATCCCTGGTACCAAAAAATAATAAAATAAAATAAAATAAAATCTGGCTTTGTCTTAGAATTGCTTCCTATAGATCACTAAAGACCTTCTAATCACCAAAATCAACAACATTTTCTCACTTTCCTTTCTCTCTAACCCTTTTGTTCCATTTATAATGTTGATCACCTGATCTTCTAGAAATATCTTTTGCACAATTTTCTATTTTTCCCTCTCCCTTCATGATTTCTTCCTATGCCTATACTAACTGTATCCCAATGCCAACTTAATGATGACATTTCCAAGCACCCAACCACGACTGCTCTCTCTCATTAATTTGATTTCATTTACTTCCATAGGTGCAGGGTTCACATTTTAGAGATTTTTCCTAGTTTCAAAGTCCAAAATTCTATGCAGGGTAGAGGTCCTCCCACACTGTGACTAACATCACCACTCCTCTAGTCACAAAGGCTTCAAACTGCAGTGTCCTTTATTTAATTCCAACCTTTCCCCTTTATCACTAATACATGATTCCTACTCCCACATCCAGTTTAGTCTCAGAAGACTTTTTCTTTTCTTTTCTTTTTTTTTCTTTTCTTTTCTTTTCACTATGTCTCTCCTCTGTCCATTCCCTGCTTTGGCTTTCTTATTCAAGTGTTTAATACACTACCCTACACCCAGACTATTATATTGCAATAGCCTCTTAATTTCCTCTATTTGCTCCTCTCTCTTAGCTATTTTCTGCACTGCTGATAAATTAATCTTCCCAAAGAGACACTTTGACTGTCAGTCCACTACTTAAAACTTGTTATGGTTTCCTATTTTTTACAAGATGCAGCCTCTGCTTCTGAGGCTTCCAGAAAAGATGGTGCAATGTGTGACTGCGGCTGTCTTCTCATTTCCTCTCCCGCTTGTTCTTCCCATATGGCCAAGGCTCCAGCCACACTATTCTTTCACTCATCTCACAACTTGACTTGCAGGTAGTGTGTTGGTTATTTGCATGCATAGGCTCTGGACTTGGTTAGGCTCAAAGAAAAGGCTTGGCTCTGCCACTTCATAATTGTGTGATGTTTGACAATTTGTGTAGCCTCTCTGGCTTCAGGTTCCTCAACTATGAAGCAGAAATCAAAATGGAATCCTGCCTCATAGAGTTATTAAAGAAATTTAATGAGCTACTGTTTCCCAGATTATGTAATGTGGGGTGTAGTGCACAGAAAACAGGAAAACAAACAAACAAACAAAAAAACGTTGTGCTCAGTCCATTACTTCTGCCTTGAGTGTATTCTCCCCATCACACCTACTGAAATCCTTTGTACCTTTCAAAGATACCTGAAATGTAGTGTCCCTTGGGAAGCCTTCTTTCTACTTCTAATTCTAGCATTTTTCTTGAACCCCCCTCTTGGTATTGTTTATCCCACCATAACATAAAATTACCACCTTTTGTGCCAGACTCGATAGTCTTTGTACTCCAGCCACTGTCCAATCATGGCCACATTGCCTACAAGGCTCATCACAGTGTGAGGTACAGAATAGGTACTTAGTAAATATCAGATGGCAGTCTGTGCCTGGAGAATGCATGCTCAAAGGGTAAAAACAGAAAATGTAGAGGATTCTGAGCTTTATCAACTAGACTGCGAAGTGATTTAAGTTGCCAGCAGTAACACCAGCACACCCTTCTTTTCTCCTTTTCTTCTCTTGTCTCCTACTCCCACACACTTTCTTTCCCATCTTGTTCTTCATTCTACTGTATGATCCGGAGTCTCGCCAGTATGCAACATGGCCATTATTTAATCCTTCTGATAGCCCTTGAAGGGAGAAAGGTTCCTATGACAACCTCAGATCTTGTCCCTTTGTCCTTACCACTTAAGCTCTGATGAAAACCACCCTCCTCTCTACTACAAATTCTTACAAGAGGGGTTCATTAAACTTATGATCCAATTCTCCATCTGGAACCTATGATAAAAATACAGAGCAGGAAATTAGACTCTTTTATATAATGGCACTTACTAGCCTGCCTGGATCCCAATCACCACTCTATAATCAATGACATTCTTCAGCTCTTGAAGGTTGCCTAGCCCAAACTCTGCTTTTAGTCTACAAGTAAACTTTGAGAAGTAGTCACCCAATTCTCATACTTTTTCTGTGACATAGCCTAAGTAAGTCCTGCTAAGTGTAAAGCTATTCTGGTGTAGGATCACCTATAATCTTTCTTGATGTCCTCAGAATTTTTAACCATCTGGTGAATCATATAATTACAGTCATTTCTTTGCCCCCAAGAAATATACAGCCTGATAAGTGAAGCTTATATGGCCTTTGAATTTTCCATGCCACTTGATGAAAAATCTTCTCTCTCAGCCCCTAAATCTTAACCATGACATCACTACAGCATTCGGTGCTTTTCTTTACAGGAATGAAGATCAGGTTTTACTTTTCCTCTTTTTCTCCGAAGAAACAATAGAACACATAGGAGAGCCAACAAACTTTTATCAAGCATTTATTTTAGTAAGTTCTTTGCATGCAAGGCACTTGCATTTAAACCACACCACAACTTTGGGAGGTAGGTATAGTCCCAGTTTTAGAGATGTGGCCGATGAAGCCTACTGAATTTAAGCTATTTGCCCAATGTCACCCAACTGGTGAAAAGGCCAAGTTGGGATTCACTGGGTTCTTTCTAACCTCAGAGCATTCAGTCTCTCCACCACACTACGATTCCTGTGTCAATCAATACCTGTACTCCAGAGGAGTCCCCCTGGCATTCTCTTGGCACCTGAACCAGTCATTCTCTTGGCACCCTAAAGGGGATGTAAAACATTTCTTACAATCTCAGGTGCTAAATGTCTCCCTGCCACACCCATTCTGAAATTCCCAAATCAACAATAGAAGTCAGAATGTTTTCCCTAACTGCCCAATCCCCTCTGAATACAGTCCTCTGTGTGGGCAGCATCCTCAGGAACCTGAAAGTCTGACTTCTCTGCTGTGTGCTTATCCACAGAATGAGTACCTTTGGCTTTACCCTAAGAAGCAATGATACAGGATATGTCCTCAAATGGATCAAGTTGCTTCTCGAGGGTGCATTCTAGAAACAATGAAGCAGATTTTGCTCCCAATGCCATCTTTGAAGTGGTCACATTGTCAGAAGAAGAAAAAGAAAAAGAGAGTGAAGATGAAGAGAAGAAAAAAGAAGAAGACAAGAAGAAAGCAGAGGAAAAGGGAGGGATGAAAAGAGGAAAGCAAGGAAAGGAGAAAGAGGAGAAAGAATGCACTTTGAACTTGTCTTACCAGAAAGATTTTAGGGCTGTAGTGCTTTCCTTGATGCTATGTGAAAATGAGAGAAGTCTAGTGCTCACATTCCCAAATTTTAATAATTGGAAATAAGGGACACTTTAAAAGTCAGAGATAGTTCACTTTAACGCAATCTACTACTTGAACATCTAAACTTACACAGCAAGGGCTGGGGATTTAGCTTGGTGGCTTAAGTGCCTGCCTGGCAAGTGCAAGGTCATGAGTTCGATCTCCAGTACAAAACAAAACAAAAAAAACCTTACACAGCAGAGGCATAATGTCCACATAAAAAGTTATATTACAAAATAGCCTTCTTTGTTCCAAAATTTCCTATAGGACCTCTTGTATTAGAAAGCTTCCCAAATGCACTTGAATTCAGAGCAGCTTTCTAAAAGTTTATACACAAACACTTTTCAATGAAGCACATATTTAATAATTCTAGATACACCCATAGTAAGAGAGGTACATATAGAGAATTAAATATTTTCTGACTGATAGTAGGATGGGAACTTGAAAGGCAGTTATTTTCCTCTTAAATATGTTCAATAACATGGATTAACACCTTTGAAAGATTTTTGAAGAGCTGAGGTATCTGTTTTAATGAATTGTTACAAGTCATGTGTAATCAGTAACAGTGATTTATCCTAGGTGTGCACAGTTCTCATGAAGAGGTTAAGTGTGCTCCCAGCAACTTTGCTTACCATATTAATTTCTTCAGTGAACTCATCTTCAATAGTTAGTACAGTCATCAGGCTCTGTAGCTACTCATTCAAGGATTCCCAAACTCTTGCAAGAAATTTAACAGCCGATCAAGGCCTGAAAAGAAGAACTATTATTTTGAAGGGACTTCCTAGGAATGAATGTTTAAAAACTCTATTTGTTAGCTATTGAACATATTCAAAAGGAAATAATTTTATTTTTGGATATTAATTTTGTTTAGTATAAACTACTGGATGTCTATTGTGTGCAAAGATTCCCACCAAGATTTTATGAAGATCTGGGTGTTCTGTTCAGAGAACTCTTTAAAAAGCAATGTGTATATAACTACAAATTAAAGAAAAGGTCATATTTTTAAAAAAATTCCCTGAGGTACTAAAATAAAGGTAGAAACAGTAGAAAAATAATTCAGAGATAATATGAATGTGATAACAGCAAAGGTGGAATGTGCTAGGGAAAGCAAGAGGAAATGTAGTTAGAAACAAACATTTCCCAAATTCGTGTCAGTGAGAGTTGGCCTTGTTCATGATGACAAAGAAGCTGAACTTTCAGGAGGGTAACTGGCTCCTCTGAATTTAAACTTCAGAACTCAGACTTTGGTGGAAATTTTGGTGGTGCAAGGCAGTATGAAGGCTTTTTGTACACGCTACCACTTTATTTAACTTTCCCATTGGAGAGGGAAAATATTACCCTTGGGAAACAGGCTTAAGGGAAATTGATTTTCATGAGTACAACATATTAAGCAAGCAGGTGGGACCTGAATCCCTAATGGGACAAAGTTATGGCAGGATATTAAGTTGAGCAGTTAGAGTAGCAGCCAGACTGAGAATGCTCTGGAGGTGGATCCTGATTCTCTGTCAGGATGAATGAAGCATCTATCAAATGAGCTCTCCTGGATAGGAAAAGATAAGTAAAAGGTAAGAAAAATCTCTCTGGATCTCTGCTAGCAGTAACCAAAATTAAAGCTCACATATTTGAGCTGTAATGGGAAAAACGGTTATACCAGTGAACATTTACTAAGGTCCTACTGAGTACTCACGTTTTGTCCTAGCTGTGTGAAGAAAATCAGAGCAGAACAATAGAAAAAGCTATGAAATTGTACCTACTTTTGAGGCACATATAGTTTTGGGAGGGAAACCACATATGGAAAAACTTGGGAGCTATTCACAAATATTCAAATTCAAATGAGATTGGCTGGGTACCTCGCTAATACTTTAGAGTGTTATCTCATTCATTCCTAAAGAAAATATTATGAGTTGGTTTTATGATCATAATTATTCTTCATTTTACAAGCTGAGAAAAGCTGAAGCACCAAGGAATTGAATCACTTTCCCCAAATTGCACAGATAGTATATGATGGGACCAAAACTCAAACTCTAGTCTGCATGACAGGAAAGCTCACTAACTTGATGACAACAATACTTTGACGTACTAAGTCCTCTAGCACGTTACCAAAGATACCATATTACTGCCACTAGAGTAGCTTCCTAACAATTCTAAATTTGTCACTATCAAAGTACTAGAGATTTAAAAAGAAAATGAACAGTGATAGAGTCCATGAATGGGCAGAAATTACAGAATAGCAAGTAGGTGGTTCTGAGGTTTTCTCCATTATTCAAGTCTAAAGAAAGATACATCTTTTTAAAAGCCGCCTTAATTAGATGCCCAGAACTCTGAGGATATGAGAGATGACTATTAGAATAACGGATCGGATGTTTCAGTTCGGCTACGAATGTGGGAATTCAGCAAGCATGGGGAATCTAGCAAATGCTATACCTTGCCTCAGAGGGCAAGATGAACAGAAGCCAGTAAGAAAAATGTAAATGATTAAAAAGTAAATTCATGGGCCCAGGATTTAGCTCAGCAGCATAAATGCCTGCCTGGTAAGCATGAGGTTGTGAATTCGACCCCTGGTACCAAAAAAAAAAAGTAAATTCATTCAAAATAGGTTCTGGTATTGTGTAGGCTAATTTCTTTGTCTCCTAGAATATCTATTGAATGAATATTTCCTGAATTTCATCAATTCCAGACATTTGTTACAAAGTAATACTCTTAATGATAATCCGTATCTATAAATTATAAGCATATATTTACTCAGATTACATAGAGCCCCTTCAAATTTTATATGTAAAATTTTAACATAACCAAAAGTGTGCACTCATTATTCTTTGCATAACTTACCCAAATAATTGCTGCCATTCTTCACATTTAGGCTCGATATGTCATATAATTACACATTACATGTTATTTGGTCCAAGATATTTCCTGTTCTATTTCATTTTTGTTGGACTGACAAATGAAACAGAACAGGAAAAACTGTTTGGCATCAGAGAATATAAGTGAATTAGAAACAACTGTCACCATGTTTTTGGTAATATCTACATCCAAGTCTGTTTTGGGGGGGGTCTCAATAATGTTTGTGTGAGGCATCTCAGCAATGCCTGTCTCTTCAGGTCTCAAGATGCAAAAACACAAAAAACAGAATCAATCCCTTGGACATTAAGGGGTTGCACACATTAATGTGCTATTCCTTTAAGATGTGAGCTGTCTATAAATGTTCCATAAGTTGTTTTCAAAAGAAAAAGAAACTTTTCTCCAAAATTCCCTGCACCATATTCAAGAAAAGCACTACTTTTTAGGGAAAATTAACCAAAATAATCAACTTTCTCCTTTTATTAGGTCTAGTATAACATCTGCTAAGGATTGCTTCTTTACTTTGTCCTCTCAAAGACAATGTCTCTGGGTAGTTTCCCACTCACTAGTCTTGAGATTCTCAGATATCACTTCTAGGAACAGGTCAATATATATCTGGAATGAGGGTTGACCTAAATAGTGTGGCTTGGGCTACCAAAATATTTTTTCATCTTCCAAAATATTCTCATCTCTATCATTGAACAGTTGCTCCTGAGAGCAGCCATTCATACATTGAGGGGAATAATTCCAAGTCTAAGTGTTACATGTGTGTTGCTTACATTTTGTCTTACTGAATAGAGTCAGGTATAGGAGGGAAAGAAAGCCCTGGGTACTTGACTGATACTGCCAGATCACTGATGTCCTTATCCAGCTGTACCCTTCTCCTTTCCAGAAGTCAACCTTCAGCTCTTGTTCAGATTACTCCTCATGGTTCTCTTCTCCAAGAGAGTTTCCTGTATTGACTCTTGTTTTGAAGCTTCTTCAGCTAGTTATTCCTAAGACTAGCTTCAGTGCTTTCAATGCTACAGTTCTACTGTTAGAGTTATTAGGTGGGGATGTTTTCGGGGTAATTATACATCTTCCATCAAACCACTTTTCATGCTAATGAATACCTTTTACTGAATATAGCAACATGAGAGAATTAATATTGAGACAAATGCTGATTAAGAGAAGACAGGGGAAATGGGAGGGCGGGTAGATGTGGTTAATTAGGTTTTCTGGGTAACTGGAAGTTAAGAACAAAGCCATTTTACATTGTTCACGTAAAAGGGCCATTAAGAACTTTGAGTCCACTGTCTCTACTTAGTGTGTTGAGTGCAATGATACACTTGAATCACTCTTTACTAATTGAACATCTTTCAGAGCCTCTAGCCATCATTTTAAGGATTAATTTTGATTGACCATCTACAAATGAAAATGCACAAGAGAGAAAGCATAAGACTGATAGCATACTTATCCCCAAGACAACCCCTGAAAATTGTTTTATTGACTGAGCTCACTTTATTATCATCTACCTCTATCATGCAAAATCAAAATGAAACAAAATAAATTATTTGAAAAAGCATAGGTAATTGAAAATTCTGGGTAGTTGGATGGTCATTAATAAAGGACTTTAAGTGACTCACCTGGAAGAGAGTCCGACGGTCTCCATCAAGTTGTTTTCTCCTGGGCTATGTGCAAAGAGGTTGTTCTTGACATGCACTTGCTAATCCTGCACTTAGAGCAATTTCCATGGGGTGAAAAGGTCATACTGGCCTCATCTTTTTTGAGACCAAGGGAAAGGTTTATGAGACTTTTGCTGAAGAATTTGTTTAGTAGGCCCAGTGAGAGCTCTGTTTCTCAGGGCCAGAGCTTTGTCTATCTGTCCATACGAGGGTTGAAACTGCCATCCCAGAAATGGAGCATAACTCACCAAGCCTGACAAAAGGAAAGGGTGAAAGAAAGGCTTGAAGAGAAATAAAAGAAAAATTCCTCTAACTAAATTATCCACTTGATTTTTCCTACCTTGGAAAAAGACATGTAACACCTTAAACCAAAACCTGAGGTTCATCCTGAATTCCTTCTTCTACTTCATGCTCTTTTGATCAAAGTCATTTGAGATCCATATCATTTTGTTAAACTTTTTAATTAAACTATAACAGTGCACAGTGACATTATAGAGCCACTATTTAGAAAGCCATAAGGTTATCCCATCTTGCTCCACTTCAACTTCAAATTAGCCAATATCTCTTGCTTGAACTACTGCATTAGCTTCCTCATCAGTCTCCCACTTTCCCTCATAGTTCCGTGCAGTTCATTCTTCACAAGGAAGCCTCTGGGATCTTTTCAAATATAAATGAAATTATGCTTTCCACAAACTCACCTTCTATCCCTCTTTCTTTCACCTGCCTCACCTGTTGCTGTCTAGCCTTGGTGGCTGGGTTAAGTATTGTTATTTTTGCTTTTGTTTTACATGTGTATGGTATTGAGATGCGACCCAGGAAGTGCTGAGCTATATTCCTGCAGCCCTTTCAAAATTTTATTTTGAAACAGGGACTCACTAATTTGCCCAGGCTAGCCTTAAACTTGCACTTCTCCTGCCTCACGTTCCCATAAGTCTGAGGCAAAAGTGTGCCCTGCGCCCAACTCACAGTGGGTGCTTTGTTGTTATTGTTTTGTTGTTAACTTTAATTTTTCTGCTGGTGCAGAGGTTTGTCTTACTGAGGATCTTTGCAATGCTGCCTCTCCACCTGTGTTAGCACTAGTCTGATTCTTCTCCATAGCTGGGCTATTCTTTATCCATGAGATCTCACCATAAATATTACCTCCTTGGAGAGAACTTCCCTGATCCTCTAACAAAATTCATGATTACTTCTCCACATTTATTATCTTCATATCATGACCCTGTTTCCCCTCATACAGTTTTTAACACGAGTAATTTTACAATTATTAGTAAAATCATCCATTTAATTTCTACTTCCACTCCTAGAACTTAAGCTATAGAATTATGATGGTGAACCTGTGGCACACGTGTTACTGTGTTTTTCCTTTAAGGCAAAATATGTTAATATAGAGGTTGGTTTTTTCTAAATTAAAACCTCAGTATTCAGGTTTAGTTGCACTGTTAGTCCATTGTGATAAATAAGTGGCTTTGGGGTTGCATCTTGGCACTAGGTCTCTAAAAGGTTCACCATCACTGGTCTAGAATCTTAAGGCCATGCCTTCTTTGTTTATGGTATTATTCCCAGTGCTTACTTATTACTCCACGCACAGTATGAAGACAGTAATATGTAGTATGTATCTGAAGACATGGATGAGTGAGTGAAGCAATGAAACTGCAAAAAGCCTGAACTCAAACCTTTTTTGCATCTACATTAACCTCTCTTCACTGCAATAAAAGACAAGATGAGAGAGGATTTAGACAAGTTGTGTGCTTTTGAATTTGGAGGCACCAAGGAGCATGTCGTAAGCCAAAGGGGAAAATCAAGTTTATTCCATTACTAATTCATGAGACTTGGGATTGAATGATAAAAATCTAATGATGTTAATGTTGGTTCTGAATGCTGGCTGACAGTCTCTGAAGACAACGTAAAATGGTAAGAGGACACTGCAATTTAATATCCCAATTAGGATAGAGCTGTCTCCTCCAGGGACAGCCTTAGCTGCTGAGTGATTTTTTTTTGTCCATTATAATCATAATCAGTATTACCACAGGCAACCCAAAACTTCTGGATCTCAATTGAGGTGGGTCTCCCTTCCACAATCCGTGGCACTAACAATCCAGATTGGTGCAAAGGGCAAATTATGGGGAAATTCTTTCATATTAGAGAAGCATTCTTAGTAAGATTCCTTTGAATAGCCAGCTCCCTGCGTGCATTGCAACTAGAATTTCACTACAAAAATAGGACTTGTCTATAACCTTTAAAGACACATTGTCATCATCCAAAATAAAGCAGTAAAAATGACTTTGCTTGATTCTCTAGCCACAGACCAAGCTTCTGCTTTGAACAGTCACTGAATAGAGCCCCTACCTCTGGTCTCACATTTACCCCTAATTTAAACCACAATGCAGAATGATTTCCAATCCTCCCAAAGCCCAGCCATTAGACCAGACAACCACCTCACAAATATGAGGCTTTGAACAACCCAAGGGCATGTGAGGAAGGGGAAGCAGCATCCATGACTCACTGCCAACCCATTCCTGCTGCTGGAAAAAAAATGACTCTAAATGCGCATCCTACTACTTGTGAGTCAGGAATGTCATTTTCATTTATGAAAGATGAAACATTATTTTTCTCTAACATTTCAAGTGAATAACTTTACATATATTTTCCCCCAATTTCCATAGGAATTTGATGCCATGGAAGCAATCAGCTACACATCCCCAGAGCCTGGCAGAAGCCCTTATTTCTCTTACAACCACTTTAAGATCAATAATTCTGAATTCTCCTCCTCCCTTCAATTACAATCCTGGTGAGATCCACCCTGATTTGGGAGTCCAATGAGGGAGACAGTAGTCTGAATTCCAACATTATTTTAGGATTTTAGATTCAGTTTTTTATTGAGTCTTAGAAACTGACTTTCAGAAATTCAGGCAATATTATGTTCAGAGAAGCTTCTGCGCCTTCTCCCTGTGAAAAAGTGTTTGCCTCCCACTGTGAGATTCCCTAAGGCATTCATCATCGGTTATGTCAAGGAAAAGAGTGGAAAGGAGCATAGGATACACCCTCTCTTGTTCACTCTCCAGGGCATAATGTTTTATTTCTTCAGCTATTAGGTAAATACACCTAGTAGAACAAAATAGAAAATATATTCTAGGGGAGAAGAGACAGAGCCTTTGAGTTATGTGCAAGATGTATTTCTGGTGCTATTTCTTCCCATCAGTAATGCTGTTCTTTAGTCGATTGGCTATATCGTGTACTCTTTTTTTTTTTTTTTCTCAGATCTGGTTCCTGAATCTCGAAGATATGAGTAATGAGACCACCATTAAAGGATTTCTCCTCCTGGGATTTGGGAGTCTTCATGGGTTACGGTTTTTCCTTTTTGGAATATTTCTGGGACTCTATGTAGTGACCTTGCTGGGTAATGTCCTCATCCTCACAGTCATTTCCAGTGACCGCAGCCTCCAGACTCCCATGTACTTCTTTCTGTTCAATTTCTCCTTCCTTGAGATCTGGTACACTACATCCATTGCCCCTAAGATGTTGCAGCTGCTCCTTTCAGCTCCTGGAGCTATTTCTTTTGCAGGCTGCGTAGCCCAGTTTTACTTCTTCGCTTCCATGGCAGTAGTTGAGTGCTTTCTGCTGGCAGCCATGTCTTATGACCGCTACCTTGCAATCTGCAGCCCCCTCTGGTATTCAGCCCTAATGAACATCCGCACATGTGTCCTGTTTGCAGGTGGGTCTTGGTTGGGTGGTTTCCTAACTCCTGTGGCCACTGTCACTATGACTTTCCAACTGTCATTTTGTGCTACCTATGAAATTGACCACTTCTTCTGTGACCTGGCCCCTGTGCTGAAGCTGGCTTGCTCTGATCTTGAGACTGTGAAAAAAACTACTTTCCTCATGGCTTCCTTCGTCACCACGGTGCCTTTCCTGCTCACCACAGCCTCCTATATCTGTATCATGGCTGCTGTGCTCAGGATACCTTCATCTTCAGGAAAACAACGGGCTTTCTCCACCTGCTCCTCTCACCTCATTGTGGTAACACTATACTATGGAACACTGGGGACAGTGTATGCCATTCCCACAGCAACTCAGACTGCTGCTCTACACAAGATCTTCTCATTGCTCTACACTGTGATCACCCCCATGATCAACCCCATTGTGTACAGCCTGAGAAACAAGGATGTTAAAAAGGCAGCGAGGAGACTTCTAAGCAATTGGGTATATACCAAGAAGATCTAAGGGTCCTTACCATCATGAAGAAGTCCCATTTCTCCGTAGTCTGGGCTTCTCCAAAGGAGGCCAGACACAGCCTGAGAACTTGGGGGTTTAGACCACTGCTGCTCCCTACTCTCTAGGAAATGGCAGCAGATCAGGGACTTTTCCCCAGGTCATACAGCCTGATGTCCTTAGGCTCTCCAGGTTTACCCCTGCACAGTAAGATTAAGTTTACCAAGACACATATGACTCCATCGGGCTATACTACCAGATACAGATGCCTTTTAAAGGGAAATGAGAAAGACCCTGCCTGCAGCTACAGCTTTGTGTCATAAAAGCTCCCTTTCTTCTCTTTTCCTTTCTGTATGTGTGTATGGGGGTGTGTGATAAAAATATTTGGTGGTGCTAAGGCTTTTTGGTTACATTATGTACTTATATTCATGCAAATAAACAGAGAAATACACAGAGTAGATACAAAAGAAGTATTTATTTATTAAGTAAATCAGTGACGAGTCAAAGCAATAGATGTGTAATGGATAAAGAGTGAATTAAGTCACATTTTAGGGCCTATGCTGGCCTTTTCTGCCCAGGTCCCTCATCCTATACCCACACTTCCTTCCACAGGTAACCCCACTGGAACCACCCTAACCTTCCTGCCATGCCCCCGTAAGCATCCTTCCCTCAGTGGACAGATGAATATTTTTACAGTCCAAACTTAAACTTACCTTTTAATTGTTTATTCTCCTCCTCCATAGTTCTTCACTGTCCTGGGGATGAAGTCAGAACTTCTTAGCTTGGCCTCTGGCAACCTTTTCTCTCTCCCTCATTATCTCTCTTCTTGCATTTTGTGCTCCAGCCACACTAAACTTTTCAAACAGATTTGGAAGCTCCTTAAAGGCATGGTCACTTCCTTGCCATATCTTTCTTCCCCATAGTACCTAGATCCAGAGTGGGACAATAAAGTCATCACCCAAATAAGACATCTTTAGGTGAATTTAATGCAGTTATTACCTATCTTTCCTCTTAGTTTCAATTTATTGGTTTCTAGCCTAAGAAGCCCTTTAGCTTGAGGAAAACGCTGATGTTGACATCAGTGTTGTGTGTGTACATGTGGTTTTGCCTCATTGCACTTGTTCATGCTTTTTAGTTTTAAAGAGACACTAGAAATGTAGACAGACACCTCAAAAATCTCCTTTTACAAAATGAGCAAAAATTGCCAGGTAGTTTGGGAAACACTTTCCCAGCTGTTTCTTCTTAAGCTCTTCTCGAGCACCTACAGAGCTCCCTGTTGCACAGGGTCTAATTGATGATGATCTGCTTTTAGCTTCTTGGAATTATCTATAATTATGAAAGAGAGCTGCTGAACACACTTCTTGTGGTTAAGACATGGATGTAGAGTGGAAGTGGAATTACTGCCCAGCCTTTTAATGTTGGCCTCGCTTGTTCTGTAAATGCACAGTGGAAAGGCTTCATCTACTTCATCCAAACAGGTCTTTTTTTTTTAAGTACAAAATTCTAAAGCATTTTTACTGTGTAGGCCAATAGGAAATTATAAATATATCTAGTAGGCCAAGATCAATTAAACCTAGAAAGCTTCAATGATTTTCCATTGCCTTTAGGATAAAGTCTGAATGCTCAATGAAAGTGACCGTCATCTGTCACAATATTCAAGGGCCTGTAATCCATCTCAAGTCCATTCATGGTCTATGATGATACATAACTCTTACCTAAGTCCTGATTTTTTTATTGCTCTCTGTACTTTTGTCTTCCTAGATTTAAGCTCTTCAAACCTACTTGCCACCTCAGAACTTTCCTAATGCTGTTTTTTTCCTTCCTCCCTATCCCATTTACCATCTAGCTAATTTTGGGGGCACCATCCAGTCCTTTTGTAATATGCTTTTAGAGCATTCTGCTGCTTTTTCATTATAACTTTTGCAAAAACCACATCAAATAATTATCTGGATACACAATGTATAATCAAAATATATATTGAATGTTTACCTTAAACAATAAAAGAGAAAATTATTATTAAGGCCCCTCAAAATACACTGCCGTTATTCTAACACACTTACTCTATCATTATTGCCTCTTTCTGAAGCAGTTCTGGAAAATCTCTTTTGTGAGTTTTTATGAGATGTAATAAAGAATACTGTGAATGGTGATGCAGGATGCCATCCAACATAAAGGCAGACTCCTAAAAAGGTTACAATGGGTCCTCATCTACTTTATCTGCTGAGTCTGGCACTGTGTGACTTGTAGCTCTTCCTCAAAGTCGAGATGGTCACAAAAGGTAATCATTTGAATTGATTCCAGGACATCCACGCAGCCAATAAAGACATTCATTGAAAAGGAGTCCCAGAATTGCTTCAGATAATGGCACAAATGATGGAACAAGTACGTGCTAAGTGAGAGTTAGCATTTTGAGGGACCATAAAGGCATTGTCTGTTTTAGCGTAATAAGTACTTTTTATTTAAACATTCATTGAATGCTTGTATTGGAGCTCCGCGAGGGTGTGGGTGTGGGTGTGGGCATGTATCCATTATAATCTTCACAATGGCAGGATTTGGGTCAGTTTTATTTGAATACTATGTCTCCAGCATCCAGCATAGCACTTAGCACTGAGTAATTGTTCAATAAATGCTGGTTAATAAAAGAATGAAAAAGAGTCATCTACATTCATTTCATTTATTTGATAAACCATTATGCTGCTCTCATTCAAGATGCTGTTATTTAGTCTTGTGGGCCAATTAATTTCAGTTTCTTCCCCAAACCACAGTGTATTTCAATATCCTCTGCCACTTGTCTCACAAATGTGTGTGTAATTCCCCAGAGGAAAGTTGAAGTGTGTGGACGGTTCAGGACAGCCCACCCTGGGTACTGGAAAACGTGGTAAAATGTGTCTAGCTCACAGTGGTAGTCAACCTTCCCTGATGAGCCCCAAAGGTGGCACTTTTCTATTATTGTGTTTTGATTGATGCACTTGCGTCTGCAATGTGAATCAATTTCCTCTATTTGGTGAAACATTATGTTAATGATTGGACGGAATAATTAATAGCAAATCAGATTAAATTTTCATGTATCTGTACAAGCCAAAGAGAAATTGTCCCCATTAACCCGATCAGTACAAACTGCCATACTCAATTAGAAGAGTTGTAGCCTCAGTTTGTACCTTAACTCCCACTGTTTTGGCCAGGTGGCTTCCAGTAACTGAACAGCTGCTCAGGAAAGAAGAAGAGGAAAACTGGGATAGGCAAGCCTGAGAAAAAAAAAAACAAAATGAGTTTCAGGCCTGATCTAAAGTCAGGTTGCCAGCAGTTCCTGTCCCAACCTTAAAGGTTTATTCATACCCACATTTCTGTGCAAAGCAAGCACAGTACGAAGTAAAGAAGGTGGCATTGTTCTCAAGGCAGTGGCACAGACCATGTCAAGGTAAAATGCTGTAATTGTGTTTCTGAGGAGTGTGAATGGAAGTAAAACTCCAGAAAGAGGACCTAGAGACAGAGTCTGGGACTTTAGGAAAAGAGAATTGCCACAAGCTAGGTACAGTGTCAGGAACTCAGTCAAACAAACTGGGGTTCAGGGGTTAATCATAATGCAAGCCAATAATAGAGACAAGCTATATGCAAGGCCTCAGGGCAGGATCTCCATGATTTCCCACCTTTAACCGTTCTTTCTCTTCCTGTTTTCAAACTCCACAGGCTGCTTAAGTTCTCATTCCATCTTCAGCCTCATCAGTGGTGCTAGGTCACTGCTGTTATGAATATGAATGAATGTGGGGACAGGATGTCAAATCTCAATACTCTTTTGGTTGGTCATGGCTGTGGTTTAGCAAAGCTGGTATCAAACTTTTTTTCAACATAATAGTGAAGCCGCAGGAGGGTTTATGTGGCAAATGGACCAGAATTTATATATCCAAGAAAAAAATTATCCTTTTCACAGAAGTCCCCTGGGAATCTGATGCTTTGGCATATTTTGTAGATATTTTCTTTAGATCCTTAAATAAGTCTTTCAGATCTCTTCAGCTGAGGCTAATATTTACCTTTTAAGATTAGACTTGTACTATCCAATAGCCAAAAGTTTTGTTGATCTTTCTCTACTACATAATGTTAGAGATTAAATTGAGTGGTACCATTCAAAAAAGGTAGCTTCTTCAACTATTATTTTTATAATTATAAACTTTTAAATGTCATCTAGCCCTTTTCAATAAACCAGAGATAGCCAGGATTTTGGGGTGGGATCAAACAAAATATCAGAGCTGACATGGGTTTTAGGATGGCCTTGAATATTATGTAGCAAGTACATGCAGGTGACCAAAATGTCCTCAATAGTAGGCTAAGTAGTCTACTATTGCAATGGTGATTATACAAGTCAAGGCAAGAAATGGGTAGAAGGAATCTGGGAGTCTCAAGAACAGATGGAAATATAGTATTAAAGTAAATGTTAGAAAGGCCTATAGAGAAGCAATTCAGAATCCTGCTCTAGGGAATCTAGAAGATCAGTTGGGAAACCAAATCTAGATGTGGATTCTAGAATAAAGTGATAAGAAATGAAGTAGGACTGCAATTTAAAGGCATAGCATGACAAACCAGAGTCAGCCTGAATTTCTGTTATTTCCCCTATATCAGACTAAGATTGTTCCAAGGGCCTAGGCCAGACCCAAACCCTCAGGGATTGTTGAGTGGTTTCTCAATCTTCTTTTTAGTTGGGAAGTCAACATCTATTTTACTAGCCTAATTGCCTTTGAAAGGCTACATAATATTCAAGGTCATCCTAAAACTATCACGACTGTTGGCAAAGTAGCACAACTCTATTATACTCAACTGTATTTGGATTCTGTATCCATTTGGAGATCTCTAGGATGTAAAAGTTTGTCTCTGATGATTCTAGCACTTTTTATTCTTGATCATACTAGAAAAGCCATTTTCCATGCTGGTTACTATTCTGCTCAAGAATACCTTGTTTTGTTGTGCTTCCCTTGAAAGTTCAAAACAAATGTCAAATATTCCCTGTTTTCATTCATCAGTCAAAATACATTGACATCTTTATAGAAACTTTCTTTGTGTTTAAAGTTTCCTCCAAAACAAATCAGTTTCTTAATCAAAATTGGATTCTTCAGTCATCATTCTTGCTGTCACAAGAAATAAAGAGAATTACTGAAGCCAATCTCTGACCTTTTCAATATTTCCACTGGCCCCATAAATGACTAGATGACCAATTTATGCACCACCATGAGTGTCTTCACTAGTCTTCTGTGGCAGTCCCAATTCTTCTTCTTGATATTATTCATTCCCTCATAAGCATCCCTTAATATATCTCATTTGCAAATTTATTTCATACAATATTTGATATTGATCTCCTCATTTTAAATGATAGCCAGTCATTAGCCTGGTATGATGGCATAACCTAGCACTCTGAGAAGCTGAGGCAGGAGGATCCCAAGTTCCAGGTCAACCTGGGCAACTTTGCAACTGAGGGAGATTCTGTATCAGAATTTTTAAAAAATTAAAACGACTAGAGATGTAGTTCAATGCAAAGACCATGAGTTGAGTTCCCAGTAATGCATACACACACACACACACACACACACACTATTGCAGTGACATGAAAACAACAGTGCATTTCAGTACCAATGCTAACTAACACCAGACTGATTGATTGACTTTGAAAGTTTTGGTCCTGAAAGTTAAAGCATGCTGCCGGTTTGGTCTTGGTCACAGTTTCAACCTTGGAGTAACAGCTTACTTTGGAGCAGTAAAGATGAAGTTATAAAGACGAGTATTTTAGAAATTACACTTATTTTGTTCTTCCTTATTCGTGTATTTTGTGACTATCACTGCAGTTATGGCTAGCTGAATGTCACTGCCATACGGGGTTGAAGGGCAGAGTTTGAGGAGACATCTCAATTTAGATTCTATGTACCTGTTATGGCACCCTGGAATATATTTCCTAGTGAAACCCTGGAGAAATTACAGTATTTTGTAGAGGTTAACATAACAGCCTCAGGAGTAGGGACTGGATTTGAAACCTAGTAAGACAATTTGCTAACTTAGTCAGATCAATCACTCACTTTCATCAATCTCCAGTTTACTTATCTACGCAATAGAAATAATATTCACCCGCAAGGTTTGCAAGGATGAAGTGAAATAATGCATGCAAACAATGAACATGCTACCTGATGTATGCTGAACCCTCCACTATTAATTGATGGGAAGAGCTGTGGACTTTGGTGAAAAGTCACAGTTTCATTCAGTGTGTAGTAGAACACCTCTACGCATAGTGCCTCTTCTTATTCAGAAATTCCTTTCACAATATAATGACCAAAACAATATTCCATTCCAGGCATATGCCAAGGAGAGGTGGGACTTCTCTCAGGCCTGTGAGATGTATTTCTGTTTCCTTGGGACATGACTCTGCACTGGTTATGCCTTTTACCTTCTCCACTAAAAATGACTTGGCTCTCGCGGTCCTTCAGTTGCCACTGCCGCTAGTCAAGCTTTCATTAGTCCTCAATGACTCCATGCACCTGGGCTGACTTTTTATAATAAATCTGCCCCTCATTAGGTTGATTAATTTAAATGTTATTGTTTGCTATGGTAACTTCCAAATATAAACAATAAACTCTGTTCCTAAGTGTATAGCTTCATGGCATCTATATTAATAAACACATTAAGTACAGTCAGTGTTACACATGTAAATGAAACCTGTACTTTTGTTGGTGGTATTAGTTTACCAAACATATTTTTTTCATAGTGGCAAAATGATTAAGCTCCAAAGCATACCCTATAAATAAGGTGCTTTCGTATCATGAAATTGTAAAGTTCAAGTCAAAAGATTTACTGTATGTATAATAATCCTAACTACAAAGATGCATTACTTATCCAAGGGTGTCCTTCCTGAAGACCATAATTGTCTAATATTCAAAGAGGCAAAAACTCAGAATTAAGCGTCATAAGTCCTAGGGCAGCCAAAAAGATGATGCAAAATTTATCAACTAAAATTTGTAGGAAAACCCTTAAAGCTCTCAGTGCTACTTTATACACAACTATAACTCAGCTTGTTTTCTGACCCTGAGGTAGAATAGAGAATGGCAAAGGACTAGTGTGGGCATAAACAGTGTTATCAGCAAGCAGAGACTTTAGAAAGACAGGATACTCTAAAAATTGACAGCCTGCAGTCATTTAATGGGTGATTAAAAAGTCCGATACTTCTCAAGATAGCTCTTAAGGATATCTCTACATTTAGTGCAACCCAGTAATTAGTGTTCATGAAGATGGCACAGAATCAATCTGAAAGGGTAACTTATGTCAGGTATGTCTGGCATGAAAAGACAGAGACTTAACCATTTGAAACTATTGGCTGATGCAAGGGACATTTCTTTGGAAAATTCCTTTATGTAGAACATGCGTTTGTAAACAGCTTCTTCCTGGTCCATGCCAAACAGATCAGGTGTTATAGTATCAGCCAGACAAGGCGTGTCATGCTCAATTCTGCCAGCTTGGTGTCAATGACCAGATAACAATTTGTAACAAGCACTTTATTTATATGTACCTAAGACAGAGGTCAATAAAATATTTGTGAAATGTTTTCTTTCCCCTCTGGGTGGCATGCAAATAAATATCACCAGTCTGGTTGGCATATGAGTTATTTCCAACTTTATTTAATGAGATGTCTATTTTGCCAGATCTCTCTCTCTCTCTCTCTCTCTCTCTCTCTCTCTCTCTATCTCTCTCTCTCTCTTTGTGTGTGTGTGTGTGTGTGTTTGTGTGTATTGGTGTATTGGGAAAGTATTATGAAGGGTTGGTTCCTAAAGCTCCAGAGAGTTTTTAAATGGTTTTCTTTAGATAAAAATGATGTTTGGAGCAGGTCATTTTACCATAGCATCTTTCAGAAGAAATATGTTCTAATAAGAAAGGAAAATATTGGCAAGGAAAAGTTATTTTTCCAGGTCTCTAATGAAGTCAGGGAATTTCTTCTCACTTTGTTACTAATAATAAACATAACTTTGGAAATCACAAAGTAATGACCTCCTAAGGAGTTGTTAGTGCACTTACTTTTAATAACCCCCCTGAGCCCATCTCCCAGTGAAGTTCTTTGTAGTTAAAACATCTTCTTTAAGTATGTTTGGTATGACCAATTAAAACTATCTTTTCTACAGTACATGCAGCACTAACTCCATAATCCCAATTAGTGTACAGAAGAAGTAAAGAATATGATGAAATGATCAGGTTATTGGCTACAAGAAAGGGAGTTACTTGCAAACTCAGCTTCAAGGTACATAGATAACTTGTGACTGCACTGTGTATGTATCTATACAGTATGATTTGTGTGGATAATTTGTAGGAAGACATGTATATGAAAGATGCTATGTGTATGAGTGCATATTTGTATACGTACATATCTCTTCATACATGAAATACTGTGTCTCTGTGAGGTTGGGATCCTTTTGTGGAAGCACAGAGTTCACTCAAGATAATTTCCAAGGGTACCATGTACCTTAGCCTTACACTCAGTAGTTCATGTCCATAAAATGGTCTAGGATTATCCAGGAAAGAGGAAATTGCTGGGGATTTCACTCAGAGGCAAAAGTGCCTGCATGACAAGAGCAAGGTCCTGAGTTTGATTCCTGGGTTCCTATTATAGAAAGAGAGAGACATAGAGAAAGAGAGAGCGAGAAGAGGGGAGGGGAGGGGAGGGGAGGGAAGGGAAGGGAAGGGAAGGGAAGGGAAGGGAAGGGAAGGGAAGAGAAGAGAAGAGAAGAGAAGAGAAGAGAAGAGAAGAGAAGAGAAGAGAAGAGAAGAGAAGAGAAGAGAAGAGAAGGGAAGAGAAGAGAAGAGAAATTGAACAAAGTTTACTTGGTATAAGAAGACAGAAAGTTATGTATGTGAGACAATTACAGTGAAAAGGACATGGTCATTAGAAGAGTTTCTTCTCATATTTTGTACACAAACTTATATAGAGAATTTCTCTTCTTCCCCTCCAATGACACACAGATGAGATATTATCATATCTTCCAACAAAAGCATGTCACATTATATTCTTCCAGTGTTGATACAGGGCTGTATGTCATCATTTTGTGTCTGTAGTCTGCATGCTTGTGTATGTGTGAGCATTCAATTTGGGGTGGGTTTACAACTGTTGAAATGGCAAGTGTGAAGGATATACAATTTTAAATGAATTCAGTCTAATTCAAATATATTTCTTTTCTATTTCTTATCTTGACCTCCATCTTTCCTGGTTTCCTGGTCCAGTGCCCTGTTTTCCCTTTAATGGGGAACCCATGGGGGCACATTTCGCTCTGTTAGAGATTGCTCAGATTACCTTACCCTGCCCAGCTGTCCAGCCCAGCCTCCCCATTGCCCCATCCTCTAGTTTCAACTGCATTCTCTTGCCAGAGCTGCCACCTGTTCTTTGGTTCATTCTGGCCAGAGCAACTACTTCCTTAAAACTGACCTAATGACCCTCCTTGGGGTTAAGTTAAGCAATAAATCTGGCAGAACCAGAGGGTAGGAACAAGGTGACAAGATTGGACTTCAAGACTATGTGACGTGAACCAGGCTTCCACGGGGAGAATACGAAGCAAGATGCATGAGGGGCTGCCTGAAGTGGGTGCTACTGGTTTGGGGTAAGAAGAAGCATCTCGAAGCTTCCAGGGGCCTTGGTCCCAAGGAAAAACCAAATGAGAATGGAAATGAGAGTGAAGTGTGAGGGATTCATCAGTGAGGAGACTAAAGAGTGGGCAGAAAATATGTAGCGTCTTGGAGTCTCACTCCAAAGTGAGCCAGAAAATCTCAGTGCTATCCCCAAGAATAATCTGGGCAGGCATTTACTGGAGGCCTGGTATATGTCAAGTATTTGCCAGTCACATGGTGCACCTCAGCAAGCGGGATATCACCGTGCCCCTCCTTGCACTCACTGTGTATCTAAAGACACTGAGAAGCAAGTTCTTGCTCACAATTATGTATGAGAAGTGGCACAATAGATGTCAGAGAAGGCTTCCCAGAAAAACAGTTAGGCATGCGAATAGTGGAAGAGATGAATGAACATTTAAAGGCCACCTATTTGGCTTCAAAATAAATTCCAAATTCTTTGGCTTAGAATGCAAAGGCTTTAATGAGTTGGCAGCAGCTTCTCAGGTCTCAGTTGTCACCACTACCACCCACACACTGCATCCTCCCACATTGGGTTACTTGCAACAGTTTGGAGAATATATATATATATATATATATATATATATATATATATATCCTTTGACTTCTGAGCCATTGCAGATGGTGATTGCTTCATGTGGAATGTCCTCCCCAACCTCTATCCATGAAGCCTCCTTTATCGTGATTCAGTTCATATAATGTTTCCTCTTGGAAGTCATCCCTTAACCTGACCACTACTCTCCAGGGTGCTTTGAGTGCCTGAAATAATTTTCTAGGGCTACCATAATCAAGTACCACAAAGTCAGGGGATTAAATAATAAAATTTATTTTCTTGAAATTCTTAATACTGGAAACCTCACTCCAGGCATTTTTGGTTCCATTGAGAAAGAATAAATCTTAGTACTTGTTCTTGACTGCTGGTGGCTTTCTGGCAATCTTCACATGTTGTGGCTTAAATGTATAACTCTGATTTCTGCTTTCATATTTACATGGAAGTCTACCTGTATCCATGTCTGTCCCTGTGTCTAAATTTCTCCTTTAATGGGGACAGCAGGCATATTGAATTAGGGCTTACTCTCACGACCTCATTTTAATTTGATTACCTCTGTAAACACTGTGCCTTCAAATAAGGTTATATTTTCAGGTACTGGACATTAAGAATTCAACATATCCTTCTTGGAGACATAATTCAGTTTATAGCAGTGCCTCTTCTTCGGTGCTTCCATAGGACCCTGCCGTTATCATAGTATTAATCAATCTAATTATAATTGTCTCTAATTGTCTGTCTTTCTCTTCAGGCTGTGAGCTCCATGCATTCAGGGATTATAATTTATGCATTGTTATATCCCTAGTACTGGAAACAAAACCAAGAATATAGTAGTCATTCAGTACATATTTGTCACGGTTTAAGTGTTACTTCTTTGATCAGAGGCCAATTTTTTCACTTGTGCTCTTACATTTGCAAGGATCCTATCCCTATAGATTCCAGCATCTCCAACTTCTTCCTCTCTAATAGTAATAAAACATTTTCCATTCTTTTGCATTATAAGACTAACTCCTTCCCTTGAGCTTCCTTTTACTGCTTTAACTATGTCTATTTGCTATAAGAGCCAGACTTCTCCAAAGAATTATCTCTTTATGGCATCTTGTCTTCTTTACCTGCTTTTCACCTGTGTTACTCCAATATGGTTTCTGCCCACATCATTCTACCAAAAGGGCCTTTTCTGAAGTTGTCAGTGTCCTCCAGGTTACCAGATACAACACATTGTTCTCTGTCCTCAGTTTATTCTTCCCCTTGGCAGTTTTCCTCGTAGTTTATCAAGCCCTCCTTATTAAAACATTCTCTCATCGGTATTTGCCTACTTCTTCTCTGACTGCTCTACCTTCTCACTTGCTGGTTTTTGTAATTTACACAATCTCTAAGTTACGGAATTTCCAAGGTTCCATTTTGGCCTCTTTTCTCCCTCTAAATTGTTTCTCCACATGCTTTCACATTTTACATTTAAATGCCACCTACATGCTGATGGATTTTAAATTTATATTTCTGGACCAGTTATCTCTTCTGAGTTCCAGATAAGTGTATTTAACTACCCGCTTGACATCCACTTCAATATCAGAATATTATTGGACACAATTCTATCATCCTTCCTCCTCTGCAGGCACATATTCAATTTACAAATCAGAAATCAGAAAGTTATTGATGCTTCACTCTACAATCCATCATCAAACTCTCAGTTCCACTTTTGGATGTATCAAGTTCAAATCATTTCTCTCCATTTCTACCACTACGTCTTAATCCACACTGCCATCATCTCTTACCAGTAACATTATATTACATTCTAATTGTTTTCCCAATATTTAGTAGCCCTTCACTCCCACAAACAACCAGAGTATTCTTAAAGCATAGAATAGATCATGTTACTCAACTAAAAATCACTCAAGAATCCCACTCACACTGACAAGGAAATCCCATTCACTATCTGATTCCTGCCTACCATCCCAGCTTCACCTATGATGATCTTTTGATCACTATATTCTAACCACACCAGCCTTTTCTTTGTTCTCTAAACACTCTAAGATCTTTATCATTATAGACTTGTTGCTAGCTGCACCCTCTATCAAATACTCCCCCATCCCACCTCATTTTATAATCTATCTTAGCCTGCATTACTCTCAATAATCACTCAGGTATTGCATCTCTGATATTCCTAAAATGATCTAAATATAGTCGCCTTGTTATATGTCATCCTAGCAGCCTGAACTTTTTCTTTGTAGTGTTTGTCACAAAATTAAATTATTTAGGGATAGAATGGATACAGGTAACACTAAAAAACCAAGGAAGTAGTAATAGTTTGGTACTAATGAAAAGCATATAACCATTCAGATATTCATGAAAAATATTACTGTCTCCTATATGCCAAGCATTCTTCCAGTTACAGAAGACAGTGTGATAAACCATTGTGATAATTCCTTAAACCAAGTCCACAGTGAATGCCTCAGAGTATAGAAGAGCAGCACTTGGCTCTGGGTATTGGATGGGAGAAAACAAGCAAAGCTTCCTGTGGAGGATGATGGTGGAGCTAAACACGAAAAAAAAAAATGAAGGGTTATTACCTAATTGTTGTGCAAATGTGATCAGAACTTTTCAGCCATAAAGCATGAATCAGGCTGAACAGGTTGGTGTGGTAAATGATGAGCTAGGGCCTGGTGGGAGATGAAATTAGAGCAGGAGGCAGAAGCAGGGTCATAAAAAGCCTTGGATTCCATGGTGAGGAGCCTGCACTTTCTTCCTGTGAAGATGGGTATCAAATATCCACCATGGGCAGGACTCCATAGGCTGGGTACTTGAGAGCACAACTGGAAGTGACTTTCTGTCCGTCCTTGAAAGATTTACAATATCATGGGAAAATCAGAGCTATGCATAAGAAGAGCAGAGCTATTCAAGGCCATACTGAATATTTGTTTGTTCATATGCTCGACTAAAAATTTTGTTAGGCCTTTCCATTAGGTTGCTTCTCATTATTATATAATGCTTTTAAACCTAAGGTAAATGAGAACATTGGAATTTTATTTGCAGAGATTCTTTTTATAGGTAGTTCTTTCAGGATCTACATATTTTATAAACAACGTGAAAACATAAATTCTGAGCAACTAAGACCATCAGCCTACAATATTGTCATGCTTGGAAACTGACCACATTGTTTATTATTTTATTCCTAGCATTTAATATAATGGACAAATAATATTAGGTTCTCAATAAGTATTTTTGATTGAAGAAATAAAGATATATATTTTCTCCCTTTTCAGAGAAAAATCATTTTGCTCTGCCCCTCTCTTTTTCTCAGAGTATATCTTTATTATGCCAATTGATTATGTTAGGTAGCTGGAAAGAAATATGAAAATAAGAAACAGAAATATAAGTGAGGCAGCAAGGCAAATTCAGGGACACAGCAGAAGGATCTAGGATGGGAACACAAAGAAAGAAATGAAAACACAGTGGGAAGCTGTAAATGCTACAGAAAACTCAATCTAGAAAAAAAAAACCTACCAGAGGCAACCCACACGTCTAATAAATTGCTGTAAGTGCTTAATGCACATTTCTCAAAAACTACTCTACTAGTGGCTTTCCATATATTCTGTTTAATTTTGTCTTTATTTTTGTTATTCCAGGCTAAGTGAGCTGCAGTAATATCATTAACCATTTAACAGAATCAGCTGTCTAACCAGAACTCTAGATTAAGTATGGAAGGAAACATAGCCTCTTCACTTAAGGAGCACCTCAATTTTCATGGGGGTGTTGTAACTATCACTTCTCCTCCAACCCCAGAATTTTCCAGTCTGACTTATTTATTTTCCCACCTGCTTCACTGATTGAAGTTTTCAATGGCCCATTTCAAAGTATGTGTTTGTGGTGTCTTGCTTTCTATTTTCTTTTCAAAATCAGAGCAGCATCTCCCTAATGACAAAAACAAGAACCATCTAATTTTGAGTTTTTTCTTAACATTCATTACTTGTACATATGAATGAGATTCAGTGTGATATTTCAAGATGGAAACTGAACACAGCTAACATGTACCTGCAAATACTTATCTCCATAGTTAAGCTCTTGAAGGGATTGTGTGTACTACTGATATATTGTCTGTCTCAGAATGGTTACCCTCTCATTGACTAGGAACTATTTCTCTCCTCTCACATTGTAAATAAGCTTAAGGAAAACCAGTTCATTCCACCAGCATCTCAGGACCAGTTCTCTCCTGAAAACATCAGATTTGGGTATTAGCTTATACTTGGGATAATACAAATTTTATTCTACTGTGTACTGTCCTAATCCAACAAGAACTTCCTTGAGGGTAGCAAGAGTGCTGTGACTTCTTGATTACAAGATCAAATCACCAGCTTTCTCAGAGCCTCTTTGACATCTCTATTTTTGAGGCTGTAGATAAGAGGATTGCACATGGGAATAACGACAGTATAGAGCAAGGAGAAAGTCTTGTTGACAGCTGGCAACTGGCCAGCTAAAGGAACAGCATAGATGAGAATTAAGGTTCCATAAAACAGGGTCACTACTACTAGATGGGACGAGCATGTGGAGAATGCCTTTTGCCTACCAGTATTAGAAGGTATATGCAAGACCACAGAAAGGATCCTCCAATAGGAGCCTAAAGTTAGTCCAAAGGGAGCCAGTGTCACAAGGGCTGTAAGACTCATGCAGACCATGTTGACCAGATCCGGATCTGAGCAGGAAAGCTTCTGCAGAGGTTTCAAGTCACAGAAGAAGTGGTCAATCTCATTGTTACCACAGAAGGTCAAGCTAGATACCATGGCAGCCTGAAATGCAGCTGCCACTGTGAAGCCAATAAACCATGAACCAATAACTAGCCCTCCACACATGGCTCTATGCATTAGTGTTGAATAATGCAATGGTCGGCAGATAGCCAGGTAGCGATCATATGACATCACAGTCAGCAGATAACATTCAGTGCTGCCCAGGGCCCCAAAGAAGTAGAGTTGGATAATGCAACCTACCATGGAGATCACTTTATTTTCCCTCAACAAGTCCACCAGCATCTTGGGCACAATGTTGGATGTGTAACACACCTCCAGGCATGAGAAGTTTGCCAGGAAGAAGTACATTGGGGTCTGGAGTCTCTGTTGTGTCATCACCAGCGCCACCAGAAGAAGATTTCCAGAAATGGTGGCTAAGTAGATGCCACCAAATAGCAGGAAGAGCAAGGGATTCAGTTCCTTGAGGTCTCCAAACCCCAGTATGATAAACTCAGTTACCATCATAGTGGTATTTCCTGGCCCCATATAAAGCAAAAGTTCCCCAGGAAATCTTGGCTTCTCCATATCAAAGTATCAGGTCACTCCACCACTTAGACTTCTCACAATCGAGTTCTACCACTGGTGACAGCTCTGCAGTGTTGAGGGCATAGCATGGGGTTTGATCTTCATCAAGGCTGATTATATTTGCCTTTAGAAAACTGTTTCTAGAATTTAACGAATTTGGACAACAGAAATTTCCAAGGAAATTCTTTACCAAACATAGACAATTCCAAGAAATGGCAGGGCAGAAAGCACGTCACATCTATGCCCCTCGTGCTTAGAGCATTGACATCAGGGACGAAATGTTGTGAAGAATCATTCCATCAGTGTTGCTAGACTACCTGTCCTCCTTAGGAGTTCCATCTCTCAAGCAAAAGGACAGCAGTCCCTGGAAATGGTAGATTCTGTAAAACCAGGTGCATTTCTTGAAAGAGAATAAAGATTTCTGATTTGTAAATCTTGGTCCCTTAAAAGACTGGAATTTAGGCTTCAAGGAAGAAAGCTTAGCAGCTGACATCTAAAACTACTGGTTAGACTCATCCTGCATGCATACACACACACACACACATACACACACACATGCACACACACACACATTTATAGGAACTCACCTATACAAAGAGAAAAGGAATGTGTGTTATAATTATTGCTATTTTTTTGTATCTTGGTTTCCTGGATCAGTCTTCGAGAAGCATATTTCTTCCATGGGACTTTGTGCTTCAAATATGTTGATACTGGAGAGATAATGGCCATAGTTTAGATCACAAGAGCCAAATAAACAGGTTTTCCATATCATCAGGTGGGGAGAAACTTGCATTTTTTTTCCTTCAATTTTCCTAGGTAGTGTGGTGTACCAAATAAACACACAAACTTCAGAGGTAGACTGCCTAGGATCGAATTGCAGCCTCTTAAAAAATTGCTGGCTGTGTGACCTCGAGCAAGTTATTTCACCTCTCTGAACATCAGTTTTCTCATCTGGAAAATGAAGATAACAATCGTACCTTCTCACAGTGTTGTTTGAGGAGAACATTTAAAGTAATTAGAACAGTGCCTGACACATAGTAAACACTAAATGGTCATTAAGTATTTTTGCTTACAAAATAAAACATCCCCATAGAAGCATTAACCATTACTAATCAGGATGCTGAAAAAAGAGAAAGCAATATAAATGCACAAGAGGAAATTGTACCTTTCTCATTACTTCCTAAGTGTTACCTATACCACTTAAATGCTTAATTTGAAGATAATTTAAAAGAATATTAATAGCTATAGAGTTAGGTAAGCATTAGATGAGATCATGTATGTAAAGCACTTACCACACTGAAAGTGCTCGATTAATCATGGTTAATAACAGCACAAACAACAACGTCCCTGAAGTTATCAAAGGACTCTGTGACAGAGGTGAGACTCACAGCTCTGCGTGATTCCAAATGCTGCTCACGCAGGCGGCTACTATTATCTGTGCTCGTGTGTGTGCATGTGTATTCTTTGTCTGTGTGCCTGGGGTTTTGGAATTCGCTTGGAAAGGGTTAAAGGCAAACTTGTCTTTTGGTGAGGCTTCTCCTTACTCGCTCACTTTGTACGGGATCCCACCACACACCAGCCACGCAACCATGGACATCCACACTGCTCTCTTTGTTCTTTTGACTCCTGTTCTTGTCCAGCTCCTGGCCCTTGCTTCGACCTCCTCTTTGAGGGGGAACTCAGCCCTGTTATTGGATGTTCTCAGCTCAGGCTCCCACCTCCTCCTCAAGAGCTTTGGCTCAGGCTCACTCTCTTTGCTGTCCCTAATACTGAGGCCATCATGAGCTGTTCCCTTTGGAAATGCATCTCTACCCCCACTCTGTCACTGGCTTCTCTTCTATCCTGATTCATTTTTATGTACAGCACCTACCACCTATAGCATGTAACACATTTTATTGAATTCTGTCTACTAATCAGTCTCTTTTAAAATAGGTTCCGTAAGAGCAGAAATGTCCTCTTTTATCCACTGCTGAATTCTCAATTCCTAGTGCATTGTTTGGCACAGACCAGACACAATAAATATTTTCTGAGTGATTTAATGAGGCAAGATGATAGAGTGAACGATGCCTGTCTCTGGAGTCAAATAAAAGCATGTTCCGCTTTGAACTGTGCCACTTACCAGTGCACGACCCTGGGCCATTTAGGCACTCTCTATGTGCCTCTGTTTCCTCATGTGTTAAATAAAAATCTTGACAGAGCCTCTGAGGTCTCCCCAGATGTCTATTGTATGCTTCTACTAGCTCAGGGATTGGTAGGCTATTTTTAAAGGCCAGAGAGCAATATTTTAAGTTTTATGGGTCATCCAGTTTTATCAGAGCCATTCAACAGTGCCACAGTGTCCAGAAAGCAACATAGACAACACTTGAATGAATGGGAGTAGCTATGCTACATAAAATTTAATTTACCAAGAAAAAAAAAAGTTGTTGGATCCCAAACTATAGTCTGCCAACTCTGGCAGCTGGGCACCATGGCACCTTGCTGAAGTTCACATATACTTTGTGGCTGAGAGCCACTAGGGTGTGAATAGAATGAAGTATGAATGGAATGAAGTGTGTTACTTTTCGAATGTGCCCTTAAAAGAAAACTGTATACCATCACCTTCTTTTTTGCATCCTTCTCCCTGGCTGGAGTGCAAACCTGATAGTAGAATGGGATAGTAGACATCTTGGATCATGAGGTGGAAGCCACATATTGGGGAGAGCAGAGCAACAGCACAATGCAAAAGCTGCCTGGACCCTCCAACATGACGTGCCTTAGAGACCTTAAACAGTCTGCCCAGACTTTGCCTGCAGAGAAAGACATTTCTAGTTTGCCTTCGTTACTGAATATTTTTAGTCTTTTGTTATGAAAACCTCACCCTATGTTAACTAACAAATGATTATAACTACCTCTAGGGTTGTGGTGATTAGTCAACATGATAGTATAATACATTTATAGTAATGGCTGGCACAAAATAGATGGCAGTTTGTATTATGATTTTGTCTGTTAGTAACTTCTCTCCTTTTTTCCATTCTTCCTCTTCCAAGATGTCTTTAAATATAATCATGAACTGCATAATGACATTTCAGACAAGAGACAACACATATGATGTTGGTCCCGTAAGATTCTAGCACCTAGTGATGTCGTGGTTACCTTGGTTGTGTAAGTACATTCTGTGATGTTTGCAAAACAACAAAGTCACCTAATGGTCCATTTCTCAAAACACATGCCAATCATTAAGTGACAATTGACTTTTGGTTTATTCTAAGCTGATTTTTGTTCTCTCAAGATCCAATGTTTGGTCAGGCACAAATACTTTTGACATAGATTCAAAACTTCTTTATCCTATGAATTCAAAAACTCCTCATTTATGTGAGAAGAGACTTGAAGCAAAAGCAACCAGTCTTGCTTTTTCCCAAATAAAATTAAAATGATACATTTGACTGATTTGAGCCTTTTTCACAGTCTTAAACAAGGTAAATAAGGAATCAGTCTTCAAGATAGCATATGCATAGTCCCAAATCAAAGTTTCTCAATTTAAAATGATTCTTCCCACACCCACCTGGCCTAGGTAGCATTCAACAATATCTGCAGATGTTAGAGGTCCAGGATGCTACCACAGGCTCTATGATGCCCAGAACAGCCACAGTAACAAAGAATTATCAGACCTAAAATACAAAATGAATAATGCTAACCTGAAAGAATTTTGCACCATAGGTGGGCAGTGACTTGCCAAGGAGGTAGGTAGACAAAGAGATTTTTAAGAGTATTAATTTCCAACTTACATATGGACTGTTCTGGAAAGCTGATCTGATTTTCTGAGCCTGAAGAGTCATTCTGGCTCTCTTTTCTTGCCTCTCCTTTCACAATGACCCTTAGGCTACTTCACAGGAGAAAAGCATCTTGAATCTCGCCATGACTTAGGGTTTCTTCTTCTCTGAGTATCTAGAGTACTGCAGAGTAGAAAGGATAAGACCTGGAGGCCAGAGCACAGTCCCAGGTTCCCATTAGTACTCTGTCACTTACTAGTTGCATAGCATGCTTTTATTTACTTATTTTAACACTTTTATTTACTTATTTTAACACTCTGGGCACACTAAGGTTTTTGCATAAAATTTCATTTTGCATACCTATTATTGTTAGGATATATAATAGGATGATCAAGAGCAGACTTTCAAGTATAAAGATGTTTGACATCAGAATAAAATTCCATAGGGAATGAGAATGTGAGTTAAATGTCTCTCTGTTTGAGCACTTGGCCATTTATATTTTAATGAGTGACAGTGGATATTAAAATACTATAGCCTTTAGTTAGAACCCATTGAAGCTGTTAAAAGAATGATGCAAGAGTTTCATTTTAAACTGTCAGTATTTACAAGGTTACAAAAAAATACGTGTTTACCTCTATTTGAACTTACAATGATAAATTTCCAGATGTCAATCTAAAAATGTGCAAGGGGCAGAAAAAAGCATAAAGTTTAAAGAGCTACGTTCCTGCCGAATCCCTTCTGTGTCCTTTTTCACTTGATGAAAAAACAGAAAGAGGAAAAAACCAGTCACATAGAGATGTGATTAAAATGCAGCAGCGAGTCCCACCGCACAAGACCGGTTTTCTCCGGTCCCGTTCATCCTGCCAGCTAGCTTCCAAGTGGTGTTTTTTTCCCCTCTTGTTCAAGAAGTTCTTCATGCTCCCCCAGCCTTCCTTTCAACCTAATACCTATTTTTTTCCCTTTTTATCAAATAATGACTCTCTTAGTCATCACTGCAGGTCTCCTGGACTCTTACAACCTGCTTATGACTCAACCTGCTTTTAGCGAGTGGGCCTCCAGATATAATCCGCGATTATCAGGCAGAACTTTCAAAAACATATTAAAAGAAAAGAAGTTTTAAAACAGTGCTATAAGGCTGTCTGCATGCACACACTCACTCACACAAACAATACCATTTTAGCTCATAGAGAACTTGCTGTCCCCATCAAGAGACCTATTGAGAAAACAGAGACAAGTCAATCAAGTGAATTCATTTTTTTTCTTGTTTTTATCCAGGAAACAGTGGGATCTGCTTCTTTTTCTAATGGTAACCTTTATTGTTTTAGGCAAATCTTGAAAACCATTTGTGTTCACAGGTCCAGGAGATTAATTGAATATGCACACCTAAAAAAACCATTAGTGCACACAGGAGATGGTTGAACTGTTACAGCCATGAGAAAGAGGGGTATACTTGATATCACCCACCAGGCCAGACCTGCACTTTCACTTTTATTTTCCTTTGGTACCTGGGATTGAACTCAAGACCTCGTGTTTACCAAACAGACACTAACGCCCCTAGACCTGCACTTTCACACAGAAGTCAGAGCACACAGCCTTGACACAGAAATGACCATAAACAAAATGGTTTGCCTTCATTCACATTGGCTTGCAGCGGGCAAGGTTGGACACTGGACTCCAGTCTGATAAATGTCTCTGGCTTCATTGAAGGTCTGAGTCTCCACTTGATTCTTCCTTGTGGAAAGACATTTATTGTTTGAACCAAACCAAAGAAGAGAATGCTTCCTTGAGTTCTCCCCCAAGACTGATCAACAAGTACTGGTTTTAGTTTTCCTGCTTATCTTGTGTTAGCTCTGTGGCCTTGGGTGATATTTTTAACATCTCTGAGAAGCATTCTATCTCTGAAATAGACATAATGCAATCTACATGACTCTTTGTCTCTCAAATAGGGATAAAGACTCTCTTTGACTCTTTATCTATGAAATAGAGATAATGCAATCTACCCTGACTCATATACAAAATGGATAGTGAAAGTTTTAATGAGGCAGTATTTTAAAATACTCTGCACACTACATTAAAATAACAATAGTTTATAGTTTTTGTTATTATTGTTCCCAAGACCACATATTCTACATTTGATTACCTATAATCATTAAAAAATAAAACCAGAATCTGTTTAAATTCTGCCTATTCTTCCCTAATCTGCTCATTAATTCCATACAAAGCAAATTTCAGTCTTTCTGTATGTAGCTCTACAGATCGTTAGAAGGGAGATCATTGAGATTTACACCCTAAGCTGGATTTTCTCCTTTCTGAGCTAAAAGGAAACCAATCCCTTGAAAAACAATTAAATAGGAAAAGTACAACACCAATGGACTTGCATTTCTCATCAGTATTGTTTGCTTGAATGATGGCTACTGTCCCCCTTGGAAATTGTTAACATATTAAAATGATGTTGTTGAGTCTGGCAAAGGGAAAGATGCTTGGGTTTATTTTTTCATTCCCAGTTCTATTCAGTGTTTAATACCCTTTTGATGTGCTTATGCATAAGTGGATGAAATTTCGCAAAGATTATTTTTCCTAAGTAAGTAGCCTAAAGTCCACAAGTCCTGCCCCCATGTGCCAACATGAGCCCCAGGCCCCATAGCCTTGATTCCAACCTTCACTAGCTGCACCTGCTTTGTCTGTCTATTCTTCCTGGAGGCTATTCCACAGATGTTGGGGGAATGAGTGTCAGTAACTGATGCCAGTGTAAAGTCTTTTCTCTACTTGTTTTTGGCAAAGGAGGAGACTAGTGGCCAGCAAGTAGGCTGGTCATAAATTCTCTTTTAAATGAAGCTGGTGAGTTAACCACATTTGCTTCCTAGGTGTTAATGCTGCAGTTTTAATTTTCAATCAGTGACTAAAAGCAAAGTGGATGGAGCCCTTCCAAGCCAAAGAAAGTTCTAGGGGACCAGCTAGGTAGAAGGGTGTGTTATTTTCTTTTTATTTTTTGTTAGCTTTGGTTTTTCTTTGTGACTCTGTTTGTTTGTTTGCTTTCTTATTTGTTTTAATTATGCACACCTCACTGCTTCTCTATAATCCAGGTAAGCAGTGAAAGCAGGAGGGTCCTTGAGCTGCTTAAGACTTGAAGCTCTGTCAGGGACACTCCAGTCCCATTCTCTGCCATATTAAGCTGATCCCTCAGTCCCAAAATGTTCCTTTTCTCTAAGATCTTAAATCTGCCAAGCCAAAGAAAAAGGAGGAAAACTTACTTATAAAGAATTATGTAGATATCAGTAAGATAAAATCAGGCATGATTGAGGAGCTATCTTTTTCCAGCCATCAGCTAACATACATTCTAGAAGTCCTAGAACATTATAAATGGTCAATCTCATGAGTGTAGGAATGCCCACTGCCTCGATTATGCTGCACACTGATGCCTAGAACAGTAGCTATGCAGATGATGTGCACTCAGGAAATATCTAGGGAAGACACAATATTTGGGAAGAGTGGCATGAGAATATGGAGAAAAGAAGATAGGGAGGGAGGAAAGAAGAGAGGAAGGAAGGAAAGAGGAATGAATGAGAGAGTGAGAGAGGGAAGGGGGAAAGAAGTTTTCTAAGAAAACCATGTAAAAGAATAATGTTGGCAAGGCTTTGAGAATCCTGAGGTCATACAGGAAGAAGTCACTTTAAAATATCACTAATACTCAACCCTCTGCATTCACAAAACCTATTTGAAGTATTCAGCATTCCATTTTTGAGAATTGATTGGATAAAAGTTTCCATGGCTCTCTTTGATCCCTATTTTTATTGACATTAAAGTTATGTTCATACATTGGTCTATAACTGAACTGAAAATTTCCAGACTACAAATTCAGTTTAAGATTGTCACATGAGCTATCAGTAAGCTATTTAGGAAACCTACCTGGATTAATTTAGTCTCCAGAGCAGCCAAACCAACTGGTCAATTTCAAAAGAAAAAGAATTCAGTCAACCTGGCTATATTCCCTTCTCCCCACTTCCTTGAATATGCATGGCACCTGGATAAATTTCTATGTAGAATAAGCTTTCTAGTTTATTTAGAGATAGATAAAATGTTCTTTTGCAAATTCTGAGCAGTTAATACTCAACAAAACTAAGAAAGGTTAATATACTCTTGTGGAGAAAAAGAAAAATTAAAATAAAAGTGATCATAATTCAAATGAAGAAAATTGTCAAAGGCTTTCCTGCATTCAAATTACCTTTGGCCCACTTCCCCACACCTTCTACAGTTGAAGTTTGGCAGTGGTACAAAGGGTAAGAATGACCTCCCCTTGGCCCTGAAAGTGCGTCAAGATTCAGAGATGAGCCCATACTTTCCTTGGTAACTTAAGCAGTGTGGGCATAAGCCCTTTGAAAAGATTTAAAACACGTGGGTTGAAATCAAGAGTTTTCAGCCCACCCTTCAGGGGTCAGTTATGCCTCATGAGACAGATCACCCAATTTTTGAATCTTTCTGCAATGTTGTGCCGAATGTAGCAACGTCTATATTGCTGTAGTGCTAGAGGTGATGGTGTTAGCGGTCACAGGAGTGACAGCCATTAACATTTCTTGTGCTTTAAATGCATAGTGAAACTTATGATAAAGAATTTACATGGATTAACTTATTTACTTATGTATTTATTTATTGATTTATTGTCTTGCTTAATCTGCAAAATTGCCCTATAAGGTTAACTACTGATGTTATAGTATATGCATTTTTTCAGATGATGAAAGAAAGGTAAAAAATGTTAAGCAGCTTACCCATAGAACATACTTATTTCACCATAAAACTCTCTGCTTCATAATTACAACCTGTTCTTTGGTCCTCCAAATCTTATTCTAACATACAAATCAGTAGGTGTTAAAGCTGATGTGGGAAACTCAGTAAGAGACAAAGTTAAAATTAGGGGGTCTCATCCAGGGATATAGCTCAATCACACAGCAGCTGACTGGCAAAGGCAAGGTCTTCAATTTGATTCCCGGTCAAAAAAAAATTTGAGAGGTTCAATGTACTGTCCAACCAACCCTCAGTTCTACAAACTGATCAAAAGCTCTCTGCTTTCATGGAGAGTAAAAGGCACTGTTTTTAGATGCTAAGGAAAGCCTGGCATTAATATGTAAAAGTATAGTTTCTATGAGAATGTTTCCATAATGATTGTTATACTTTGTAACATCAAATTAACCTATTCATAGGTCACTACATTAAGGCTGGAATTATGAAATCTTCCAAGCCAAAGAAAAGGAAGGAAAACTTACTCATAAAGAATCTATGAACTCTCTGATCTTTTGTCAATTTACTAAAATCAACATAATCTAGATTATAAGCCAGGTATCCAGACTGCCTTTTAAATTGTTAACAATATATAATTGCCACCACATTCTTTAAAATAGTCACATAGTTTATGCAAAAGCATAGTTGTTGACAGAATGATAGTTGGTATAATTAAGGAAAAAGAAGGGGAGGAAATAAGCATTTATTGACCACTTGCATCATACCATGTTTGGAGTCTCCACATACATTGCATTATTATAATGATAACACATATTTTATATGATTATTCTGAGCCTTGAATGAGTCACATATGTGGAAGTGACCAGGGGTAGACAGAGAAAGAGATCTAGCCTTACTGATCACTGACCATGTTCCAAGGGCTGTGCTATCACATACACTATTCCTTTTTAACCTTCAAAACAGATCCGCACACTTGGCTCTACTATCTAGGTTTTATGTATAAGGAGAGTAAAGCTCAGACAATTGGTAACTACTAAAGCAGACCCTGAGCTGACTGAATTCGATATCTCTGCTCTCACCACTGAAAGGATGCCAAAAGCCCATGTAACAGCACTTCATCACTGAGGGAGGGAACACAAGCACCAGAATTCACTCACTCATTTACTCACTCAATAACTATGCCTTTGGCACATACTCTGTGCCATTTCTGGGCTAAATTCTTTCCATAATTTATCTCAGCGAATCTTCCTAATGCTCTCATAGATGAATACTAGGATTATTTTACCTTTGTAGAGAGAAAGAAAAGTACTCAAGGAGGTGAAACATTTTTTTCAGCATCACAGAGCTAGGAAATGGCACAATGTAGATTCAAAATTAATTTTGCTTGTCTTTAAAACCTGTATTTTTCCCACAATACTGTGAGTACTTCTAGGAAGAACCCCCTGTATACAAAGTTACATAGTTTTTATGGTAGGGTTTGGCTCCCAGCATTAGGAGTCTATTAAGTGGATTGATCTCTATAGCCTAAAAGAAAGTGTATCCCCTGGCTCTTTGTAACCAGAGGGAAAAAAAGGAATGTTCAGGAGGAAGTGTTTGATAGCTCTGGTCACTCTAGAGTTTGAAAGAATTGCAAGTGATCATGAGCCAATTGACATGCAGCAACATTTCTGACCTATATTTTATCTCCCACTAAAGGTACATTCAGGGATCCTCAATCCAAAGAGGAGCAAGCTCCATGAAAAATCATCCTTCAGTACTAGAAATAGTCTTCTAAGGTCCCTTTTGATGAATAAAGTGTAACATGGGAAAGGTTACTGAATCTCATGTGAAGATTATTTTAAAGTCATGAAGTTACCTGCAACATTTGCATCAGCAGTATCCTCTGTTTAACCCTATTAATGAGTGGGCCAATGACCATACCGCACAGCAGGAAAGCCCCAGCCGACCTCCTTCCTGACAAGGAGCAATGGTCAGTCTCCTGTCTGGTCATAGCTACTCCCGTACTCTCCATGCTTGCTCTAGCTCCCTATTTTCTGCCAGCTAAAGAGATGCTTTCCTAAATTCTAAGCAAACAAACTTACCTTTCATCTCATTTGCAGTTGATCCATTTGACTATTTCCTCATAAGATTATCTACCAGGTCAACAGAGATGGAAGTCAGGAGTTTCAGGGAATTCTAACCTGTTGGCTGGAAGACTGTCTTAGGGGATGGTTGGCCCAGAATAGAGATGTGATTTAATGAGGCCTAAATGGAAGGTTCAAGCTCTGTGGGACCAGTTATTATCTTACATAGGAAAACCTGTGCCATATCCGAAACCTCTGTGTGACCATCTCTCAAACACAGGCCCCGGTTCACAAAGAAGACAATGGATCAGAGAATAGGAAACCTACCAATCAAGTTCATTTGCTAATAAAGACACAGGGGAAATAACTGTAGGCTTCACACTTTACTGGCAGTGTAATACAATAGTGTACAAGTGGCCTTTGGAACTATAAGCCTGAGGGACTGAAGTCACTTCATCCCCTCTGAGATATTGTTTCTTCATTTTTTAAAGGGTAGTGAGCTGGGTGAAGAGGAGGCAAAGAATGAGACAGAAAATTACATTCGTTGAATATGTCCTTTCCTTCAGACATTGTACTCAGTACTTCATATGTACATTCACTTGATCCTTCTAAAATTTCTACAAGTTATGAATTGTTATTGAGATAATAATGTACAATATAAGAGAGTGCCTGGCTCACTGTGTACTTAATAAATGTCAGCTTTCTTTTTTTCTGAATCTATAGAAAATTGACAAGGACTCTAGTTTTCAGAGAAGACATCTATTCCACATTCTCACTGATGCTTGGTAATGCAGTTTGAAGAGGCTGTAGGAATCATGTTCAGAAGTAATCACAGAATGTCAGGGAGGAAAGAACTTCACAGATTGTTCAAGTCTAACTGTTCAATGGATAGAACAGGGAGATTCTTGCTTGTCATCCGATGTGGCAGGAAGAACTGTAAGGGAACCCAAGAGTCCTTCCTCTCACACATATATGTTTTTCTGCCTCTTTAGGGACTGGCTCAGAAAAAGACCTTCCCAACCCTGAGGCAACAAAAGTGAAGGGAATAATTCAGACCTTGTGGCTGCAAACACCTTGAGGTTCAGGCACTACTGTTTCCTGGGAGTTTCACAAAATGGTTTTGGGATGTAAGAAGGAGGGAGGAAAGAAAGGGAAGTTAGAATCCACAAAAGTCATCATGATGGGGTGGCCAACTTGGAAACAATAGCAGAAACAAAAGCAGAACAATGACCTTTTCACAGCCCACCTTTGGGAATTAGGGAATGTCACAGTGTTCCATCTTCCTTGAGGGGTTTTGAAGTCCACTACACTCTCCTATGGGTTGGTTAGCAATCCCGAAAAACTCTCCCAGCCATTGTTTACCAAAGTCTCCTGTTTAAAGGGATACTCTCATGAAGAAAAATTCTACTCCAGGAGCTAGAGCTATTCATAGTATATATTTCACAAAAGTTTGCTGAATGAATGAAGGAGAGTCCAAGTTTACCTAGGGAAGTTCTCCTGGTCTCTTATTGAAGCACCACGGTAGGGTTGAGTTCCTAAAGCAAGATATAACCATTGGTGGCTAGTTCAAATTCTCGCCTTCTAGCCCATAATCAGAGCCTTTCTCTGGAGGAGACCACAAAAGCAAAAAATATGTTCTCCTTGATGTTTGCAAAAAGGTTGGAAGCAGATGTCTAGGCAGTCCAACTTGAAAGGACTGAAGCCACAACTGAAATACCTCAATAAGAGGGATAGAGGTGGGGAACAAAACTCCCTACTCTGGTAACAGACCTACTACTACTCAAAAAATATTCGAGGAGTAATCCCAATCATCTCTACCATAATGTAACCTCTGTAGAGAAATGGCCTGAGTGGAGGCTAGAATAATCAAAAGACCACATGGGTTATGGAGGTAAGAACAGAGAACAGACATTGATCAAGAGGATGATTTTGAAGTGTCAGAGAAAATTCCACTGTAGTTTCCAAATTTCTTTGAATGAATAAGCACCTTGTTTTGTTCACAAGATTAACCTTATAGGATAAAAATCCATCAATTAAAAAGGCATAAAAGAATACTAGAATCCTGTTATATGGGTACACACACACACACACACACACACACACTCCAACATTCATAAGATAGACACAAAAATTCAGATGCAGGGGGAAAAAAGTAACAAAAACCCAGACAGAAACATGGCAGATACAAACTCATAGCATACACAGATATAAATGCATAAACATAGATAGATAAAAACATACAAACAATCATACACAGAAATACAAACACACAGCATGCACATAAACTACAAACAGAGCAATCATGCTTCTTGGGAACACTGGACAAACCAATGATCACAAAGTCATAGTTTTCTGTTACTCCCAGCCTTTTTTCTACCTGGCTCACCATGAAAGAGTTTCCTTAACTTAATCAATTAAAAAAGTTGTAACAATTTTCAATACAATATAGTTCCTTTCCTTGGCAATTGTTTTGAGGACTACTAGACTGACTATTTGAAAAATATCATTCTCAAAATAATGTATGATTCAGAGCTGGAAATAGAAAAATATCTCCACAAGCAAGGTTTTTTACATTATATTATTTGATAAACTATCATCCCCACACTGCATTCCATAGGCCACTGATTATTTTGGTTGGACTCAAATGTTTTTGAACCAAATTTTCCTTTTGAATTGACATTTTTAAATCTTTGCCCTAGTCCTACTCTTCTTGAGCCAATTTCTTAGATTGTTCACCATGTGATAGCAAAATACCTTTTACAGGGTTATTTATAAACAGCAGAATTTCTTTCTCACAGTTCTGGAAACCAGAAAATCCAAGATCAAGGTACAAGCAGACTCAGTGTCCGGTGAGGGCTCCCTCTGTGTTCCAAAGATGCACTTTCTGTTTTGTCTTAACATGGCAGAAGTCCAAGAGCAAACCAGTATCTTAAGGCGTCTTTTAAAAGAACACTAATCCCATTCATGAAGGTGGAGCCTTCATGCCTAATCATGGCACACGGACCCCACTTCTTAAGACTATCTCATGTATGAAATTTGGAAGTGCACAAACTTTCTGACTATAGCACATAATTTTATATCCAGCTTCCCTTAGGCAACACTAGATCTGAGAGGATTAAAGAAAAATCAGAAAACTAAAATTCTAAATCATGTCTATGATCAGTGTTCCAAATCTCACTCTGAACAGGTAGCAATTTGATTTATGTTGACTTTGGTAAGAAAAAGGTAGAAGGTGCAACAAATTTGTTTCCTTTACTTTCTGGGTCACCATAATTACATAAGCCACTTATTGTGCATAACACTTTTCAGTTTATAAACATGCTATTGGAATTACTTTTTATTCCCTGGAAGCAGCTCTGACTCTTTAAACCATCTGCGATGGTTAATATTTCTTTTGTTTGTGTTTTTCTCTGAAACCCAAGTTGGCCTCAGATCCATTATCCGCCTCATTCAGTCCCCCAACTGCTGGAATTACAGGTGTGAGCCACCATGCCCAATTTATGATGGTTAATCCTGAATATGAAACTGATTGAGTTGAGAAACATCTAGGAAATCAATAAATCATGCTTCTGGGCCTATCTGTGAGGGTATTTCTAGAGACTATTGGCATGTGAAATGGCAAACTCAAGTGGAGAGACCCACTTTGACCATGGGAAGCAACATTTAATAAAGTAGGGGCCCAGACAGATGGAAACAGGAAAAAATTGGAAGCCAGGTAGCACTGCACAGGTCTTCCTACTGCTTTCTCTTAGCACACTTAACCTGTTTTATATCTCCTTACTTTGCCTCTTTTTTTCTATGCCCAAATAGATACTATTATCTCATTTAATCTTTAATAACTTCCCAAAAGTCCTACAGACAATGAGTGGTAGAGCCAAGATTACAATCCAGAGCCACTGGTTCTTAGTGCTTATACTATTTATACAATGATACGTTGTTCTTCAAAGCTAATTTGTCAAATTAGTCTGCTAATTGGCTAATACCATATATCTTCTAATTAAAAGAATATGAAGTAGCTATGTTTTGCTGTTGTATTCAGTGTGCACAAGAGAAGCTCAATACACATTTGTAACTAAAATTTATTGCTAAATAATTGACCATCTTCTATATTTCTGGCAAGATCCTGTTGATATAGGGGAATGAAATTCCCAGCCAACTACATTTCCAGTACGAATTTGTGTTCTCTAAAATCAAAGAATGAAATTTAGGAACAATGGAGGTTAAGAGTAGAATATACTTATTAAGCGAAATAAAGCATTTGTCTGAGAGAGAGAGAGAGAGAGAGAGAGAGAGAGAGAGAGAGAGAGAGAAGAGGTCCCAAGTGGATTGCCAAAGACTGTCTTTTCTAGAAACTTTTATAGAGCAAAACTAGAGATGAGAGGGGTCCAATATAGGGAAAAGTGGGAACTCGCAAGGCAGATGGGCATGAGGTAGGACAGAACTATGGTCAAACAATAAGATTAATTGTTCAGGTAACATTGACCAAATCAGGGACAGATGGGGAAGCGAGTCAGGAGCAAGAGGGCATTCTTATGGAGCAGTGACTCTTCCTGTAGGGTGTTGGGATGGTGGCTCCTAGCTTCATCAAGGTGATCCATATGTATTTAGAATATCAATCCTTGGTATTTATACTTAAGGGAGTAGTTGCTTTTGTTTTACCTTTTCTCTTGAGATCCAGCCCACAGAGGGAGGTGTCTGTCTCCTCCAAGGTCACAAGATATCTGGTCTTCTGTGCTGCTCCCTCAAGGGCCTATCCCAGTCTGACTGCCTATAATATTTCTATCTAACTTAGCTGCCTATAACACTGTGATAGAAATTAAACACAATGTAGTAAAGCACTAAGTGGCATGCATTTAAATGTCCACTTATAAACTGAGAGCAGTAACAGATTGAAAAAGTAGTTCTAAAAGGTACCAACAAGGAAGAAATTAACATTGGCTAGTATTATCAAGGAGAAAATCAATGTTGAGCTTGTCTACAAAGAACTGAGAATTTTAAAGACAGAAAATTTTCCATGCAGGAGGACCAATGTAAGCAATGACAAAGGCAGATGTGGATGTTCTGTGCATGGGAACAACTGAAGTCTCACTTCATTTCCATATATGATAAATATTAAGAGCCATGTGAAATACTGGGCCAGTTAGAATTGCCTGGTTGCTCCCTAATAAGGAAGGGGGCAGTTTGCATCACACATATGCTGTTTTCTTGTATGACTACACTGGGTGCTCATGAAAAAGTTTTTATTTTGCAGGGGGGGGGCTTCCCTAATTGCTTCCTCAGATTCTGTGCTCCTATGAAGCAAAACCCAGAAGGAGTGGGGCAGTAAGTCTACTCACAGGCAAGGATTTATTTCTGGAGCAGTGTAGAGCCCAAACTTCTTTGCCTCTAAAGGGAGGATAGAGAACTCCTCTGCACCCAGGACTCAAGAAAAATCTTCCTCTTGAGAAGAAAAAAGATAAGCAAAGTCCTCTACTTCTAGAGGAGTGGCAAGGATATTTTTTGAGCCCAGGATCATATAAACATACTAAACACCGAGTTGTTACACAACTGCAAGACCGACAGTAAATTCCTGCCTAAGATCAAACAGAGATGTGAGTTTTGTTGCCACTGTGAAGACAGCCAGGTAGATTAGGAAGCCTGTTCTTAAAGCCCAGGTACAAAGAGTCTGCCTGCAATTGAGACTGGAGCATGAAAATAGAGAAAATGTCATGACTCTGTGAGCAGTCTTGTATCAAATGACAAACAACATCTTACCACTGGAAGAGGAGCTAGACTCCCCTCTGTGGCCCAGGCATGCAAGGGCAGCAAAAAGCTTAGAGGGAAGCAGAAAAACCTTAACAAAATTCCCATTCTAAGCATATGGTATCAGCAACCTGCCAATGGAGGAACTCAAAGCCTGTGGTGCACTAACAATGAGAGCACAAATGTTTTCTCACATCACGAGTGAGTTGACCCAATTCACAGTTAGATCATTGTGTACAAGAGGAAGCAGGGCCATTTCCAGGTATAGGTACTGTTTACCTTAGTTTCTGCTATCTTAATTACATTAAGTGTCAAAAGCAAAATTGAAAAAAAAAATTGGCAAAAATAATTCAATCAAGCAAATCTGATTTGGATATTGGAATGATTACATACAGATTTCTTTAGATGTAGAATTTAAAATAAACACACTCCATATTATAATGACCAGTGGAGAAAATATACTCATCAAAGAGTGGAGAATTTCAACATAGTGATAAAAAACAATATGTAACAATGAAATGGAAATACTAGAAATAAAAAGTATGCAATAACAAAGTAGTGTAATGAAGTTATACAGATAAAGATTGCCTAGGACGGTGTAATAGTTGACATATTGTGTCAATTTGAAAAATTAAGAAGTTTAACTAACGGACTCAGCAGAGGGCCAGGATCCTCACTTGGTAAACATCCTCCTCCTGTGTAAGAAGAGGGCACAGAGATTGTGAGTGCTATACCCATCCTGGAGTGAGTAGCTTACTTACAATATAGGGAGGAAAAAAGGCTTGCCCCCCTTCACTTTCCACTCTTGTTGCTGTTGCTGTCTTCCACTGCCTTGAACTGTTGACTCTGTGTCATGCCACTCTGCCTTAGAAATAGCTATTTATGGGCTGAAACTTCCACAAACTGTAAGCTATATAAACTTTTCCTTCCTTAATTTTGGATTCTGGATATTTTGTCTTAGCACCCCAAGAAAAGTAACTAAGACAATTGGGTTCATCAGCAGATGGATACAACCAAAGAAAGAATCAGTGGGCTTGAGAATAGGTCATGGTGAATTATTCAAATTATAATATAAAAAAGATAAATAAAAACATGAATAAAGTATCCAGAAGTTATGAGGCAATTTAGAATTGACTGAAATACAAGTGACTAAGTCTCACAAACAGAAGACAGAAGAAATTGGGAGAAGAAAGAATTATTTAAAAAATATAATGGGTTAGAGTTTTCCAAAAAGGATAAAAGATTATAAGCCACATACATAAGAAAAGATTTCAAAAAATTATAAAACAAAAATAATAATGGTTAAAAACAAAGTAAATGCAAGAAAACAAAAATTAGGACTTCAGTAGGTTTTAACTCAGAAACTATACAATCCAGAATACAAATGGGTGACATGTATAAATTATTGAAAGAAAAAAAACTGTCAACCCAGAAATGTGCAAACAATGAAGGAAACCTTAAGATTTTCTCAAATAAAAGCTGAGTTACATTACTTCAAACAACTGTGTTATAAAAATATTGAAAGTTTTCCAGTCAGAAAGAATATATGAGATGGAAAGTTGAAAGAAATGAAGAATAGTAGAAATGGTTAAAGATAAGGAAAGCATACAAGGCATTCTTTGAATGTTTTATCTACATAAAACATAATAGACTGCTTTGAAAGAGAAGAGTAACAATGGATGGTGGGGCCTACAGTGTATGCATAAATGAAATGCATGATAATAGTACAACAGACAGGAAGGAATTGTAAGTTTCTTGTGGTTGTTATGGTGGAGTGCCAATTTGGATTGGCTCTGAGATCTGCTCAAGGACTGATGGAGCATATTTGTGGGTAGGCATGTTGGTGTGCCACCAGAGTATTGCATCTGGCCCCTTCCTTTCTAGCATTGTCCCCCTGCTCTGCTTCCCAATCACCATGAAATCCGAGGCTTTGCTCTACCTACCTTTCCACCGTGATATTTCTGCCTTAGAGCTAGCTGACTCTGAACAGGAAATTTCTGAAACTGTGAGCCAAATTAAAATTCTCCTCTTTTAAATTGTAGGTCTTGGGTATGGTGTTCCAGTGAAGGAAAGCTGATTAATAATTGTTTTTATATTATATATGAAGTGGCTCTGATTAAAGATGCATACTGTAAATGATAGTGAAGCCAATAAAGAATAATTTGAAAAGAACTATATATATATATATGTCAATAAAACAGATAAAATGGAGTCACAAAGATTCTTCAATTTATCCAAAAGAAATTATAAAAGCAAATAAAGAATGGATGAGATCTAAAAAAAGCCACTAAGATGTTGATTTCACTATATCGTTAATTCCATTAAAATGAAGTGGCATGAACACTCACAGAAAAGGTAAATCTTGTCAGATTGACTATAAAAGCAAAAAACAACTATACATGATTTAGAAACATCAGTATATGAGAAGTAAAATGAAGAAAAATAAGATACATCATGTAATCCTTAACCAAAAGAGTGGCTATAGTGATTCTTAGACCAAAAATATATCAGAACAAATAATATTTCTATAAAAGATAAAGAGGGACATATATAATGATAAAGTATTTTGTCTGTTAAGAAGAAAAAATAATCCTAAATGGATATAGAATTATCAATGGAATTCCAAAATACATGAAGCAAAATTTTTTAGAAATAATATATATATATATATATATATATATATATATATATATATATATATATTACTACAGTTGTTTTCTTCAACATTTTTCTTTCATTTAACCACACAGCAAAATGAATAATATATGAATGTATAATACTATTGGCAACTTGACCTAATTGACCTTTATGGAACATTCCATTCTATAGCAGACTATAAATTCATTTCAGGTGTACATGCTATATTCACAAAAATGCATACTTTGCTCATAACAGAAAATACAAATTTTTAAAAGATTGGAGTTATAGAAAGTAGTTTCTGAATGCAACAGAATTAAACTACAAATCAATATTTTGGAAAATATCTAATTATGTAGAAATTAAGCAATGGTAGTCTTTTTAAAAATGGAATTTATGGAGACAGTTCTTACTGACAGTGCAGTGAGAAACAGAATGCAGCCTGCTCCCCTAGGACCCTCCAGGCTCACCAGGTGGCTGACCTGGATGGGTCCCCCGGGAAAGGCCATGCAGGTCCTGGACCCCTGAGATCCCCCATTGTGACTGCCCATAGGCTGGGCCCAGGCTTTGAAGCACAGGCAAATGGCTCCCCAGGCTGCAGGCTCTCCAGGCTCAATCCTACTGACCTAGGCAAAGCTCTCCACAGCTGTGGAAGACATGGTGCCTTGCAGTAGCTGCAGCATGGCATGGTGAGAAGAATGGCAGCCTCTCAACCTCTACAGAGGCCTGTTGCATCAAGGGCCCAAGAAAGTTGCTCTGGAAGCTTGGCTACTTGGGGCTGTAGAACTGTGCAGACCCAGGTCCTGGGGTGACTGCTGTGTCCCAGTTGGTGGGAACAGTGTCTCCTTGCTATGAAGAGTAAAGGCTTCACTTGACCCTCAAGATGAGGGAGCACAGACCTACCTAGGACAGGTGGAATGTCTAGCAGGCCATGGTCCATTGCCAAAGAGAGAAACAGTAAATTAGCTTTTAGCATTTGGCTAGTTGGAAATGCTGGCTAATCTTTGGGAAGATTTACGGGCCATTTTGAAGCCCTGTGTATATAATATGAAAAGCTCTCATCATTGCCCCCAATCTTTTAAAATATAACTCACTGCATGTGCACAATATAGATGTAAAGAAGTTGCCAATGCTAAAGTTGTGAGAAAAACCACGTCTTGGAAATAGCCATTTGTTAAAAAAAAAACCTTCTTCTGGAAGTGACTTTTTGAAATGTAGTTCACTAAAACATCTTGAGAAGAGACACTAGGAGTGACATCTGTCCATATTTATTCAGTGGGTTAGAGGACACAGAGCAGAAGACAATGAGAAGACAAGAAGGTCCATTACCAAACTGGTTTTATGTAGAAGATATTATTCATAATATAGCCATTGTTTTATGTATGTGTTTTAGTAAATAGATGATTGATAGATAGATAGATAGATAGACACATAGATCAATATTTAACAATGCTAAGTACTTCTTTGATATAACTGATCTTTCAAGAAATTTCAAAATACCTGATGCATGTTAAAAAGTATAAGTAAAAAATAATGCTTTTTGTAAATTTCTTTTTTGTTAGAACTTACATAAAGTGTTATTTTGGGGGGGAGTAGGAAAACCTCCTGAGTAGCGCACGATTTGTTTATGCACTGGTTCTCAGAAAAGAAGGAAACGCAGTACTATGCTAATGAACTTACAGCAAGGCAGGTTACAACTGACACATTATTTGTGCATTTTGTTTTATTTTTCTGTTTATGTAGGTATTTAAAGGACAAATGAAAGCTTTTTCAACACCTAGTATTCCTAGATGCTAAAGAGGTGGCCCGTTTCAATAAAAAGTAGTTAATAAACTAACAAAGTTTGCACATTTTGTGTTAAAAGTCCTATGAAAGAGTGTCTTCTGAAAATCTGAGCATTTTAGCCCACTGATTAGTGGAGACAGGAAGGGTTCTAGACTAGAATGCTTACATTTTCAAAACAGTTTTAATTATTGTCACGTCTGCAATTTAATCAAGATTGCTGTGTATATACAATGCAAAAATTGAATTCTTATTTAAAATATCTAGCCTTATCTAAATGTTTAGAAGAGCTCAAACTATGTTAAATATAGAGGAAGTGAAAAAGCACTTTATAAATATGTTTTTGCTGAAGTTCATATGAAATACTGCCTTTTGGGCATGTGATGGTTAAACCACTTCTTGAGCAGTATGGTGCTCTCTGTACTTGTTCAGTGCTTTGGTGGAGGCAGGAAGGAAGCAATTGCAAAAGGTATTATGGTAGTGCATTTGTACCTGGATGTTCTGAGACATAGTTTTTCTGTATGATTTGTGGGTTTTGTTTTGCTGCATATGTAGTATACATAATGGGAAAATAATTCCAAATTCTGAACATCTAGAGGCCAAATATTAAGGAGGCATATGACAAAGTAGTACAGTTAGCACACTTTGTATAATTTTTTGTTGAAATACACAAAAAAGCTTGCTTTCTGTAAACAAATGTTTAACCCAACCATCTCTAACATTACACGTGCCTGTACTTGTTCACTGGGTTGAAGACAAAGTGAAGGAAGTGAGACCAAAATGGTCACATTTAGAAGATACCTCAGATTACAATAGTTGCTATATGTGCAATTTTATTTATCAGTGCTGTATGATAGCATATAAGTTCTTATATGAAAAATCTAATTCTAGATATGAACAACTACTTGATATCTTAAAAGTGGGACACTTTAAATAGCTTTTAAAAGCTGATAGGAAATACTATGTTTGGAAATAGAATGGTTAAATCATCTCTGAACATTGTACTGTCTGTAATTGTGCCCTGGGTTGGGAGACATAGGAGGGAGAAAATTGTGAAAGGCATATTATTAAGTGTATTGTATAAAATTTCAGTGTATCCATTGCTCATATATTACATACATTTCATTTAACTTTGTTATACTTTATACGTAGTTTATACAATGGACATATGCATCTTAATTTTATAATAGTCTCTATATATTAAAAAGGCTGCCAATGTATGACAAAAGTAGAGTTAGTAAACTAATGTATACTTTCTACTAAAATGCATAGAAAGGTTGTCTTCTGAAAAGGACTTTTGGAAGTGTAATTGTAAAATCACATTTGAATGACACACGCCTATATCACATATGACAGAGAAGAAACTGAAAGAAATGAGGATTTATAGGCCCAAATGCTCTACTTAAAAGACACTTTCACATATAAGCATTGTTACCTGTGTATAATTTATTCAACACTACTGTGTATGTAGCTAACAAATTTGAACCCATATTTGAAACATCCAGTCTTTCTAGATGTTTAGAAGTACACAAAGTATGTTAAAAGAAGTAGTAAACAGCACATTGTGTAGATATCCATTTGTTAAAATTAATGAAACACTGTCTTTAGGAGATGGAATGATCAAACCATTGATCTGAGCAGTAAACTTAGTTGTGTTAGCTCAGAGTGGGGGAGGGGAGGAAAGAAAGTACAAAGGGCTCTAAATCAATGTGATTTAGGTGAAACATGCCTATATTACATGTGACAGAGGTTGACCACTGTCCCTATTGTCTGTGTATTTTGTTTTGCTTTCCTGTGTATATAGTGTGTGTAAAGGATGAAGGAATCCTAATTTACATCTAGTCTTTCTAGATGTTAAAGATCTTGCCAGTGTATGACAGAAGACGATTTCTAAATGTCTTGCTTACTTTTCTCATTGCCAAGACAAAATACCCAATGCCCAAAGTTAAAGGGAGAAAAGATTTAATTAGCTCACAGTTTGTAGAGATTTCAGACCATAATTGGCTGGCTCCATGGTGGGGTGATGCATGGCAGAGAGGCAACCATTCATGGCGATGGGGCAGAAGATATCAAAAGCAACAATAGAAGGAAAGACGACCCTCTTTCTGCTTTTTTTAAATTGTATTCAGACTGCTGAAATTAGGTCAATGCCAATCCAATCAGTGGACTGATCCAGCAATCACCCACCTCTAATCCTATCATTGAACTATGAATCAATCAAAAACTCACAGCTACCTCCAAAACAGCCCATCTAAAATGCATGAGGCTTTGTGGGGAGGAGGAAGTATGAAGAGAGGGAAGTTAGTGAGTTCAGATTGTCTCGCCATTGTTTTTATGTACATTTTAGTTAATATTTCTGGGTATTAAAGGATGTCTTACTACCCAAATTATGTTATAAGTAGCAAAATAAACCCCATTTAAATGTCTTCTTGGTAGTTTTTAGGACGAATTGTCTACTGGAAGTGACCTTTGTTAAAGGCACCTCTTAGAGCTATATGTGGTCCTGAACTTAGTCACTGAAGTAGTGAAGAAGGAAAAGGGAAAGTGAGGGTGGTAAGGGATCTTTGTTAGTTGTTCCCTATCTGGAAGACAATTATAGATTATAACCATAGGCTTGTATGTGTATTTTTGGTAAAGTACTTACTTGGGCTTATTGTGCACAGAGTTCATCCAGCATCTAGTTTTCGTAGATGTCCTGAGGTGATAATGTATGATAAAAACTAGAGGTAGTGATTTAAAGAGCATTTAAGTATCTTATTTTATAAATGATAGAAAAGATGCATCGTGGACTTGGAATCGTTATAACATCTCTAGGCAGTGTGTATCAGGACTCGTCATTAGGCAGGAAACAGGAGTGGAAGTAAGCATATAAGGAGAGGTGTGTGGAAAGCGTGCAGATTTACATTGCGCTGAGACGAATCAATGTGTGTGTCTTCTAGCTATACAATCCAAATGCGTTAATAATTTAGTGGGAACATGTTGTCTTGATAACATTTTAATAGTAGAGATCTGTTTAACTCTCAGATACTTGAGTTGGTGTATGTTGTTGCTTTATGTCTCATTTTAAATTATATTAAAGAACTGCAGTAGTGTAATTGTAACGTTGGAAATACTTCTATCTAGAAGCCTGTTGCCATTTTTATCTTCAGTGAAATTTTTGTTCCCAACAAAGGCAAGATGACAAATGTTTTCTAACAGATTGAGTTGGTATAGTGTGTTCTTGGTTATCACAAATACACTTGTAGTTTTGGGATTTTGAATCGGTGAATATTCATGATGTGCGGGAAAGCATGACACACACTGTAGGAACTCAGTCACACGAAATGGTATGTCATGTGTGTACATATTGTACTTAGAATGATTGACTTTGTTCTTTGCTTCTTGTGTTTTTTATTTTCTATAATATGTGTTAACTTTTAAAAATTAAAGAATATTTTTAAAACTAAAAAAATCCATGGAATAAAAAAAAGAAAATCATGACATTTTGTGCTTAGTGAAAATGAAAACATATCAAATATGTAGGACAAACTTAGAACATGCTTACAGGATGATTTAGAATGGAAAAATTTGTGTTGGGAAAGAAGAAAGTTTTCAAATCAATTATCTTTAGTTAACAAAACAATTAAGAAACTAGGAAAAAATAGTAAAATTAAACATCCCAAAGTAAGATGTTAAGAAAATATGAGGGTCAAACATCAATGGAAAACATAAAAATAATTAAAATTAATAAAATGATGCAAACAAAATAAAATTTAATAATAAAATTTAAAAAATAAAATCAAAGCTTGATTTTGAGATATGAACAATAATATTAACCTCAATGCAGATAGATCAAGAAGATAAATTACTAATGATACCATAGAAGGGAAAGAAAGACATTATTACATACTTTTCAGAAACAGAAAAAGAGAATAAGATACTATTTTGAATCAATTCCTTGCCATAAATTTGATTAGCAAGGTGAACTAGACAAATTCTTTGAGAAACACTATCATTGCTCACTAGAGAAAAAAGTCAAAATGGCTTTATATCTATGATAGAAATTAAATTTTCCAAACAAAGAGAAACAAATAAAATTTAAACCACATATATATTCCAAGTATTCTTCCAAGTATTTAGGGAAGAAAAGACATCAATTATGAACAAATTATTTCTGAAATATAAGTGTAAGGAGCACTGATACAAACTTATTCTGATACACTATCAATGTTATGATATCAAAACTAGAAAGGGCGTCACAAGTAAGAGAAGAACAATATTCCTGAGTAATATAAACTCAGAAAGCCTCAACAATATAATTAGCAAATAATCCATCAATATCTACAAAAGATGTATCATGGTGCGGTAGGTAAAATAAAAGCTCTAGAAAGATTTCCGTGACCTAATCCTTAGAGTCAGTGGAAAAATATATTTAAAAAATATATGTAATATATACAAAAGCATATAATGTATAGCAAGATAACAATTACTGTTTCAGATGAAATTTAAATTCCTTATTGATGTGACTTTAACATAGTGAGATTATTCTAGATTATTCAGTGGGTCCAAGTAAAAACATCAGATCCTTAAAAGTGGAAGAAAGAGGGAAGCAAAAGAGTCAGATCTAATATGCCAAAGACTCAGTAGACCATTTCTAGCTTTGAAGATAGAACAGGGTTATAAGCAAAGTAATACGTGCAGCATATAAAAGTTGGAAAAGTTAGGAAAACAAATTCTTTGCTCAGGTTTCCCAAAAGGAACAGTCCTATCAACACCTTAATTTTAGCCCAGTGATACTACAAAGTTATAAGATAATAAGGTTGGGTTCATATAAGATTCTACATTTGTGACAATTTGTTATGGTTGCAATGTGAAATTAAACAAGTGTGGTAATTCATTGTGGTATCAGTTTGAATAACATACAGCTAGTAGATTAGTTTAGCACAGTTCTGAATATGTCTGGTTGATTGACTATTGAGAAGACCCACCCCTGATGTGGATGCTACCAACCATTAGGCTTGGACTCAAATTCAGGGTTATTCATTTACCTCAGCCTCCAGGGTACTGGGTTTATAGGCGTGTGTCAACACACCTGGCTTATTTTTTATTTTTATTAATGTACCTTTGTGTACTTGATGATTGCATTCATTGTGGAGAATTGGTACAAGTCCCACCCCTCCTTTTCATCCTTGTTTCTTCCAACTCTTGGTCCCCTTAAATGTTCAAAAGCTCCAATTTAATTTTTTCTCTTCTTTAATTCTTTTTCTATCCCCTTTTCCCTGCTTCTCTACCTCCTTAACTAAAATATATCAGACACACAAGCTTAAATATCACGTGATGTGGTGCAACTCATAACTTTTTGTTAAATTTTCAGTCTGCTTTCAAGATATTCAGTTGTGGTCATTTCAAGATGTCACTATGTGGCCATCTAGTAACAGGACAGAAAAGCTGAAACATGGTAAAGAGAGTGACTGACTTGTGAGAGGGTAATCGCCCTTTGTCACTTAACTTGCTTGCTGTGTGACCTTGGGCAGATTTCAGTCTCTCTGTTAACCATAAAATGAAGAAAATAAAAGTATCTACATCTCATATGGTTATTTTGAGGATCAAAGAATTTAAACCATATAGAGTATTTGCAATCAGTCAATAATAGTTATGATCATTTTTATCCTTGCTTTCCCCATCAATTAATGGAGCTAGAGCTTCTCCATCTTCTCCAGGTACTCACCATTTCTGACTTACTTATCATCACAACTGTTTGGGACACATAATATGACACCAGCCTATATTTGAACTATAGATGAATATGTCAGTGACTGAATGAGTGAATGACTAACGTGTACATTAATGAGATACATTGAAAGCTTTTTTGTATTACAGTTTATAATATAAGATCTATAGTAAAGCCAAGGTTCCTCCTGTGCAGCACTTGTCTCTGTTAGACATATAATGGTTTTGGATATCTGCCTTTTAATTTATCTAATCATAAGAAGGTGGTGTGAGGACTGCATATACAACAACTCAAAAATGCAGCTGGAGCAAAAGAACAGAAAACAATGACCAATGTACACAAGAACCAAGATTAAATCTTGACTCTGCGGGGCATACTATTGTAAGCGAATCATTATACTAAAGATCCTCAGGTTTGTGATCTCTAAATCTCGAATTATTATGCCTCTAATTCAGTGTTCTGGTAAGAATCAAAAAGATATAAATTACAGACTTGACGTTCCAACTGACTTTTCTCCTCAGTGTTATATGTTAATTATTGATATTAAAGCATGCTTGTTGATTTTCCTGGAGTTTGACATGCAGTGGAGACAATGGCACTGATACATTCCAGAAGCAGGCAGGATAAAGACTTTTGTGGGGACATCCACACACTGCCACAGCTGAGCCCGGTGACCACTTCCTAATATTTCTTTCTACACAATCATCAGCCTGTTAGGGCTTAGAGCTATCTGTGACTTGGCACTGTGTATCTAGCTTCTTGTTTTCTCAGGACCCAGCAGGCAATATAGGATCAGTAATGTCTGTCAAATTGATTTCAGTTGCAGATTCACTCTTGTACCACTCATATCATTCTCTTTCATTATCTCTCCTGTTAGCATGCTTCCTGCTCCATTCACATATTCACTCAAAAACTACTCACTGCTTACCTACTGAATGGCAGACCCTCTGCTAGACTCTGACAGTCAGTGCTGCATGAAAATTACCTTCTCCCCACTGAGCACTACCTACTTTCTGGAGACAACTCCAGTCCTGGGGAAGTTGACCCCAGACATCAAAACAATAGCCCTGCCCAATGGAGAGGGGTCCGATTTGCCCAACATGGATGAAATAAGACATTCCTACAGTCCTTTCTGAAGATCACTGCTCAAATTTCTAGTCTCTAAAGGATCAGTATCTCCTTGCTACAGCCCCAAGAATGCCCTTCTGTGCTTCCCTGGGGCTCACAGGAGATGATCAACATAATTGTTTATAGTGTCAATCAACTGAGGTTTGTAAGCACTTCCATTTTGTGTAGTGTAGTGTAGCATAGTGTAGCGTAGCGTAGTGTAGCATAGCGTAGCTTAGCTTAGATTAGTTTAGCTTAGCTTAGTTTAGCTTAGCTTAGCTTAGTTTAGTTTAGTAACTTTAGTTTGTAGAACATAATGTTAACACTTGCACATAAATGTTAATTCTTATTTCAGTCCTTTCCTCACTCCTCCCTCCCCCCTACCCATCTCTTGATCACATTTGTTTTTGTTTTTGTACGTGTTTGTGGTGCATAATGTCTACATTCTGTGTGTGAAGTCGGTGCATGTACATAACACATCTCAATTCTTTTCATCCCTTTTCCCTCTCCCCTCCATCTCTTGATCTCCTTCCACTTTGAAAAATATCTATCTCCCTACTTCCTATTATGTACACTCTGGGTTTCTCCTAATAAGAGAAACCATTTCATATTTAAGCTTGTGTGTCTAATTTATTTTACTTGACATTATGGTCTCAAAGTCTATCTATTTTCCTACAAATAATTCATTTTTATCTTCCTTTATGACAAAGTAGTACTCAATTGTGTGTAAGTACTACATTTTCTTCATCCACTCATTTACAGTGGACATATGGGCCACATCCAAGATTTAGCTATTGTGAATTGTGCTGCTGTAAACAGGAACAGATATATCACTGTAATATGCTTTTACTGCTTGTATCTAGATGTCCCCTCAAAACCTTATGCGGTCACTGGTGGATTTTTTAACGGTTGGATGTATATAGGGTATTTGATGCTGGGAGTAAGGATGCCCTATGCTGGGTGTGGGTGGCACTAATCAATACACTTGCACCCTAGATAGAATATAAAGGGACAGAGAGAAGTTGCTGCTGCTTTCATATGCTACTGCTGCTGCTGCTGCTGCTATAGTTTGCTGCTTGCTGCTTTCTGCCTACCCTGCTATGCCACAGACTGTTTCTCCTCTGTGTTCCCCATCTGCTATGTCACCCTGCCTCAGAGCAGCCAACTATGGACTGAAGCCTCTACAAACTGAACTCCAAAAAATCTTTCCTCCTTTAACTTTAGATATTGGTTATTCTGTCTGAGCAATGAGAAAAGGAACTAAGAAAAGTGTCTTTACCTCTTTCCAAAAGATACCTAGAATGGGAATAGCTGGATTGAATGGAATTTCTAGGTTCAGTTTTTTGAGGAATCACCACACTGATCTCCATAGTGGTTGTATTAGTTTACATCTCACCAATAGTGTAGAATGGTTCCTTTTCCCTGAAGCATTTGTTACTATTTGATTTCTTGATTACAGGCATTCTTTCTGGGGTAGGATGGAATCAGTGTACTTTTGAGTTTTTCTAAAAGCCAGTGATGTTGGGAATTTCTTCACATATTTATTGGCCCTTAATACTTTTCAGTGAAATATCTTTTCATTTTGATTGACCATTTTTGATTGAGTCTTTTATTTGGAGATACTACTTTTTTTAGTTCTTTATAGATTCTAGGTATGAGTCCTATGCCTCAGGAATTGCTGGAAGCATTTTTCCTATTCTGTAGGTTGCCTTTTCACTCCATTGGTTGTTTTCTTTGCTCTGCAGAAGCTTTTTAATTTCATATGATCCCATTTGTTGATTTTTGGAAATATTTTCTGTACAACAGAGGTTCTGTTCAGAATGTCCTTGCTTATGCCTACAAGAGTTTTATTTATTTTGCCTTCCAGTTTATTAAGTGTTTCTGGTTTAACATTTAGTTCTCTGATCTATTTTGATTTTAGTTTAGTACATGGTGAGCTTGTGTCTAGTTTCAGTCTTTTGCATGTCAATAGCCAGTTTTCCCAACACTGTTTATTAAGGTGGCCAAGTTTTCTTCAGTGCTGTTTTTGGTCCATAGCTGAATGTGCTTGGAGTTGTTTTTACATCCTCTATTCTGTACCATTGATCTGCACATCTGTTTTTGTGCCATTAGCATGCTGTTTTTATAACAGTAACTTCATAATATAACTTGAGGACTGGAATAGTGATGCCTCTCTCTTTACTCTTTTAACCCAGGATTGCTTTCACTATTCTGGGTCTCTTCTGGTTCCACATGAATCTTAAAATAATATTTTCCAGTTCTCTGAAGAATGTTATTCAAACTTGGATTGAGATTACATTTACGCATTCCCACCAGCTTGACACACCTGTGGTACATGCATAACTGTCTCATCAGGTGATTTGAAACACTGGTGATACAAATAAGTCTAGTCATTTTATTGATCTTTTTACTCATAAAATTAGTAAAAGTCTATAAATGGACCAAATCTAGTTAATTGCTTGAATTTCAATAATTACAGCCAAAATATAAATACTAACTACAACTGTTTATACCAATTAAAAAATTGTCATATACTCCTATAATCCCAGCACTTGGAAGGCTAAGGCAAAGAATCACCCTGAGTATGAGGCCAGCCAGGGCTACACAGTAAGCTCAAGGCCAATCTGAACTATATAGCAAGACCCTGTCTCAAAAAAAAAACTAATTGCAATAATCAACATATTTATTTCATTATATTAAATTTTTTATTTATATTAGTCAATTTCTTTAAAATAGTTTATTACATAAAGGCAGCTGATTTGTGAAAAGTGCACAAAAGATCATAATGCATTTTGCTTTTTTGACACCACCACAGCACCCATTTTTTTCAGATAATTTTTAACAACATTGTCTATATTGCTTGTAATGTACATTGTAATGCTACATTGCATTTCTTGCTGATCCTAAAAGAGCTTCTATAAACTGAGTGTTTTCTTGAGTGCTTTTTTATTGTGACATTTATTCATGGATTAATATTCTATCAATAGTTAGTTCTCTTATTTACCTGGTAGGGGAAATACCATGATCATGAAGGTGGTTTTCCCAGGTCAAATCTTATTCATTGCACTCTGGATGAGTTGAACCCTATGATTCCCCAAATACAGGAGACTCAACTGCACATTTTGCTGGTAGTGGGTAGTCTGTGTTTCTGCTTTTTCTTGCTGAAAAATAAATAATTAATTCTCCAAATTTAAACATCAAACACAAGTACACCACAGCTGGTGTATAAAATAGACATTTACAACTGCCACATCACAAATTGAATGTATTACAATTTTAATACCATTTTCATATTTTTTAAAGAACTGTAATATGTAGTACCTGGTCGGCTAAATCACTGCTTTTCTTTGCATTGCTGCAATCAAAGACATCATTAGGTTTTATGTTTCCAGGTTTTCCTTCAATCAATGTACTCCTATGATTTTTACAAATATTAACACATAAATGGTTCTCTTATCAACTCATTTAACAAATTCTACACCCAAATGATTTTCAAAGTTTATGTTTTCACCACAGTTTTGCTTTGTCTTTGCTTGTATTGGTAAAAGATATTAATTTGGCTGTATTGTGCTGCAAAAATTGCAAAAATTTCTTTTTCTAAAAGTTCTTATGCTAAGGCTATAGTCAAATAGTAACTATGAAATGTTTAAATAATAAGATATTCATTAAATTCAAAACAACATCATAAGACGATCCATTCACTGAAAGGTTTGCACTTTTTCCAGTATAGACATGTAAATCATAGGTATAAACATTATGCAAACAAAATTTATTTAATTTTATCTCAAATTTGCCTATTTTCTTTTGATGTATTGGTGCAAATGCACACATCTTTACTATAAAGTCATATCATACTTTCAGTTACCATTACATTTTTCCAGGTTTTACAGCATTCTTAAATGTACTAATAATTTCTTCCATGATTTTTAAAAACTTACTCAAGGTATTCTTGGTTCTGCATGTGGTATTGTAAAGGAAATGTAAACAGTTCAAAGTAGCCAAAAAGTTATTTCATTGCATGACATTCTTTATATGACCATCAGCATACATGTTATTTTTAGAGCAAAATAATCTAATGTCTGGTAATGTTATTATCCCCATAATTAATAGTATACTGTACTTATAAAATTTTTTGTATTGCTAATTGTAACAGATTCCCAACACTGCTGATGTTTTCTTCTTTTTGCCCTATAACCACATCATATGACATAATTATTTATTTCAACTATAATTTTAAATATATCATTAGATACAAATAATATATGAAATGCCAAACGATCACTGCAATTAATATTTCTTATTAGATGTTCTCCATTTTGCAGGTCCTTGTGCTCATGTTTCTATCACTTTTGTGCCTATTATTGCCTGCCAATATTCCTCTTGATTTTCTACATTCATATCCAAATCCATGCTATGTTCATTGAATATATTAGCCACAAGATTACACTCATCTAACTCTAATGATTCTTCATCTGAAGAGTACTAGGTTGAGATAATTTCCTCTGATGAGATATAATTAGAAATTCATTTGATGAATCATTTATTTTGTTTGATTCTGTAATGGAAAAAAATTTACATTGAGATATTCTTAAAATTAACAAAAGATAAGTTATAGTGTACATATATGTATGCAATAAGTACATATTATTTTCCAATGAAAATGAGAACCACCAAGGACCCACAAGGAAATAATTTTTAAAATTTACCACTGAGGGGCAGGGGATTTAGCTCAGCGGCATAAGCGCCTGCCTTGCAAGCTCATGGTCATGAGTTTGACTCCTGGTACCGATAAAAATAAAATAAAATAAAATAAAATAAAATTTACCACTGAACATAGTAATAATAATTCATCTATGAAATAAAAGTGGTTATTTTTGTTTTAACATGATATTATTTTGTCCTAACATCTATATTAACAAAATAGCGTATATATGTTAGGTATATAACATCAGATGAATGAAATTAAATCAGAGTCATTTGGCAAAGAGATATATAAATTAAGACCCAATCATGAATGTGATATATATATATATATATATATATATATATATATATATATATATATGTCATTCTTGACTGTATTGTTTTGCCTATCCAGGAATGAGGGGTATCATTACATTTTCTAATGTCCTGTACAATTTCCCTTATCAAAGTATTATAGTAATCATCATATCATTCTTTCACTTCTTAAGTTGAATTTCTAAGTATTTAGTTATTCTTGGTGCCATTGTGAATGGTATATTTCCTGAATTTCTTTCTCAGTGGATTGACCATTAGTGTATACTAATGTTATTAATCTTGTGTGTTGATTTTGTATCCTGTTATAATACTGAATTTAGTCATTAATTCCAAAATTCTTTTGGCGTATTTTTCAGGATCTTCTTTGTAGAGGATTATGTCAGCTGCAAATAATGATAATTTGACTTCTTCTTTACCTATACATATTCTTCTTGCTTCTTCTTCTAGCCTAATTGCTCTTGTTAATGTTTCAGATGCTACACTGAACATCAATGTTGATCATAGATACTCTTGTCTTGTTCCTGATTTTGGAGAGAAAATTTTCAGTTTTCCCCCATTTAATTTGATGTTGGCAGTGACTTTGCCATAAATGGCTTTTATCAGATTGAAATAAGTCCTTCCACACCTATTTTCTTCCATGTTTTAATTCTGAGTAGATGTTCAATTTTTTCAAAGGCTTTTGCTACATCTATTGAAATGATTGTGTAGTTTTTGTCCTTGCTTCTGTTTATGTGACATATTACATTTATTGATTTGTGTATGTTGAACTGTCCTTACATCACTGGGATGAAACTTGCTTGGTAAATTCACATAATCTTTTTGAAGATTTGATGAATCCTACTTGCAAGTATCTTGTTGAGGATTTTCACATCTACATTCATTAAAGAGATTGGTCTTGTACTTCTCTTTTTTGGCTGGATGTTTGTTTAATTTTGGAATCAAGGCAATGGTAGCTTCCAGAAATGACTTTGAGTTTACTCCTTCCCTTTCAAATTAATTTTAAAAACTTGAGGAGTATTTGTGTTAGACAGTCCCTGAGGTTTTTGTAGACTTTAGCAGTGAAGCCATCCCAACCTGGGATTTTCTTAGTTGGTATGTTATTACTGCTTCAATTTCATTACCTCTTACTGGATTACTCAGAATTTTTAAATCATGTTGGTTCAATTTTGATAATGCTTATTTATTTAGGAATCTATACATTTCTTGTGAATTTTCCAATTTATTGGCATAGAGGTCTGCAAAGCAGTTCATGTGTTGTTTATTTTAGCAACATGTATTGTGATTTCATTTTTTCATCACTAATTGCAATGATTTTGATCTTTTTCCTATTTGGGTTATATTGCTTAAGAGTTTGTCTTCTTTCTTTTTTAAAGAACCAACTCTTAGAATCAATTCTTTGGTGGTGTTTTGTTTTGTTTTGTTTTTGTTTTGTTTTGTTTTGTTAAGGGAGTTGTCTCAATTTCATTGATTTCTGCTTGGATCTTTACACAGACATTCCTGATTTACTGACCGAGTTGTATTCCTGAACTGGGTTGCTCATGGAATTGGTCCCTAAATTAGGAATTGTACATAGTATGTACGTTACAATAGTCAGAACAAAAAAATTGTCAAAGCAAACTCCAATTTGATGACTTTGCCTTTATTTGTATATTTCTTACATGCAGTGTTATGTAACAGAAGGCACAAGTACAGTACTTTACTGTACAATACAATCATCAAAATTATAATACTGTATAGAAAGGTATATTATACAAAAAGAGACATTCAGGCTCTATAAACAAGATTGCAGAACTGTACACAAAAAAGATCGGTTGTAAGTTCAAGTAGTGGATTGTAAATCCAAGTAGTTGTTAATCAAGTAAGTAGTTAAATGAAGAGTATCTGTAATTTTCTCCCTTCTACTAGGTTTGCGTTTGGATAGTTCTTGTTTTTCTAGGACCTTGAGGTACATCATTGAGTTAATTTTCTGGTCTCATTCTGTTTTTTGATGTGGGCATTCACAGCTATAAACTTTCCTCGTAGGAGTGCTTCCATTGTATCCCATAAGTTCTGGTATGTTGTACTGGCATAATCTTTAATTCTAGAAATTGTCATATTTATACTTTCATTTTTTCTATAACCCATCATTTAGTTAAAATTATTCAGTTTCCATTGTATTGTTGAGCTTCCATACATTTGTATAATTTCCATGTTTTCTTTTGTTTTTGATATCTAATTTCATTGCACTATGATATAATAATATGCATGGTATAATTTCAATTCTTTTATATTAACTTAAGGCTGGTTTATTGACTAGTATTGGGTCTATTTTGGAGAAAACCCCGTGTCCTATTGGGAAGAATGTTTAGCCTATTGTTGTGTGGCCATTCTATAGATATCTACTAAATCCATTTATCTGAAAGTTTGGTTAAACTCTAATATTTCTTTGTCAGTTTTTTTGTTTAGTTAATCTGTCCATTTGGGATATGTGGCATTGAGTTTCCCCACTGTAGTTGTATTTATGTTTATCTGCTCTTTCATGTCAAATAGTATTTATTTTATGAAGTTGGATGCACCATTATTCAGTGCATATATGTTAATAATTGTAACCTCCTCCTGTTAGATTGGTACCTTGACCAATATATATAGTGACCTTTTTTGCCTCTTTTGAAGAGTTTTGTTTCGAAGTCCACTTTCTCTGCATATGCTACAAATGCTTTTATTTCTGGATCCCATTGCATGGAATATTTTTTCCGTCTTGATTTTTAGTCTATAAGTTTCTTTTTGGGTTAAATGTGTTTTTTATATATAGTATACTGTTGCATTATGTTTATTAATTCATTCTTCCAGCCTGTTTCATTTGATTGCAGAATTGAGACTGTTCAAATTGAGTGTTATTCCTGATAGGTATTGACTTATTCCTGTCCTTATTTTCTTTTCCTATTGCTGATTTCTTATCTTTCCCTTCTACTAACTGCTCACCCTACCTGGTATGTTCATTCTATTAAGCCTTTTGTCATTGTTAGCTTGTCTCTCTCAATGAGGGGTATCCTCAAGATTGTCTTAGAGTGCTGATTTTGTGGTCATGAATTTCTTCAGGTGCTCTTTATCAAAAATATCTTGTTTTTCCATCAATTTGAAAAGATAGTTTTGCAGGATAAGTCAGTCTAGGTTGGAAATTATTTTCTTTAGGGATAGAAACTTTTCACTCCAAGCTTTCCTGGCCTTTAAGAATTGTGTTGAGATGTCTGCTGTAAATACAATAGATTTTCCTTTATAAGTGATTTGTTGCTTTTTTCTAATATTTTCAAGATTTTATTCTTGTGTCAGACTTCTAGGATTTTGATTATGATGTGTTGTGGAGAGTTTTTTTTTCTGATTGTGGCTATTTGGAGTTCTATATGCCTCACTTATCTGTATATTAATTTTTTTCCTTATTTGGAAAGTTTTCAGCTACTATTTCAGTAAACAGATTTTGACTAATTCCAGTTAATTTTAGATTAGTGTTTCTATCATCTAGAAGCTATTGTGTCCATTTTTCTTGTTCTCTGGTTATTTCAATGTATCTCTTGTTACCTGTCTTCTAATTCTGAGACTCTGTCCTCAAATTGCTCACTTCTGCTGCCTATGTTATAGATAGAATTTTTAATCTTCTAAATTTCTATTTAAAGCTCTTGTGAACTCTAAATTGTTTCTATGCTGGTCATCATTTTCTTTGGCTCTTGTTTTAATGTCTTCTTTAGTCTTGTTGATGGTATGCTTAGTTGGCCCAGTATCTTATTTCTTATATCTTCTTTGAGTTTTCCAACTGCCTTATTGCACTGTTTTTTATCTCCCCTTATATCATTTTGAATAATTTGGATGTGAGGCTTTTGCTTTCCTCACCTTCAATGCCTCATGGTCCACTTTGAGGAATTTTGAAGTTTTGAGAGGCATTGTGTTGACTTGTCTTCTCATGTTTCTATTTTTATTTGTTTTGTGTTGAGGTTTGTGGTTTTATTTTAGTGGAAAGTTTTGCTTTGAGTAGGCATCCTTTTACTTGATGTCTGCTTTTCAGTGGTGTCCTCTGAGCATAGATAACTACCAAGTACTATCTCTGTCCCAGGATCTCACCTCCTTTGTTTACTTGATATGAAAGTTTGTAGCATGTTAGCCCCAAAACCCAGTTCTCCCAGAATGGGCCACAATATTGTTAATGACTCCAAGGCAATCTATATACTGATATCTCAAGAAAATTAATAGCAATAACTATGTCACCTTGGCTATAATAATAAAATCATTATAAATTATACCATTAAGTACAAACTAAATATTGACAAACACTAAAGATCAATAAAGTAAAACTCTTGTCCATAAAAAAGAAATATATAATTAATATTGTAAACATTCAGATAAACCAAATATTAACCTATTATTAATCTACACTAAATATCTACTAAATGGAACAATTTTATTAACAATACAGCAGTATTCAACAACAGTAGCATAAATGTAGTTATTTAGAGATTCATAAAATTTAGTTGTACTATTCAAAGGTGGGACAGATGTAATGGGAAGGGCGTGAAAAATGAAAAAACAAAATTTGAAAAATGAATCAATGCAATGAGAAAGATAAGAGAAAATTAAGACAGAAGGCCCTATTGAGGAATAAAGGGAAATTAATAGTGATAGAGCATATTTGCTAGAAAAAAAAGATAAAGAGTAAATGCAGGAGATTAAAAAATTAAGATCAAAGAGAAAAACTTGGCAGGGAAAAAGATAAAAGGAGAAAAAAGAAACTAAAAGAAGAGAAAAATTGGAATAAAAACCTCAAACCTTAAATAATCCCAATGAAGGAAAGATAAAAGTAATACAAAAGAGAAAAGTAAAAAACATCAAGTCAAAGATAAAATTCCCGTGAATGAGTGTTTTCTTCCTGCACTCTGCACATTTGAGAACCAGCCAGCTAGGATTTTCTACACCTAGCTTTAGGGCCCATGGGTCTCCGTGCACTAGCGCGCCCTCTGCTGATTACCCCCAGACTGCGGTTACCATTTAAGCCAAGACCTGTCCTTGGTGAATGTGTTCACCTTCTGTTCACTGTGGCTATAGGCCACCACGTGGGGAACTGAATGAACTGGTAGATTTAATGTCAACAGTGAAGGAGTCTAATTGCTCCTTTCACTCACTGGTTGTTGTCCTCATCCAGGATCAGGTCAGTTGCTTAGTCCTTGCCTCTGCTTCCCTATGCCGTGCTCCACTGGGCTCAAGCTGCTGCTGCTCAGGTGCTGGTGTGCTCTCTTCTGGGGAGTGCGTAGAGGCATTGATCCTCTAGCACGGGTCTACTCATGCATGTGCATGTGGGACACTATTCCACGTTGGCTCCCTCATACAGGCTGTAGGTGCCACTTTTCTGACATGGATCGGCTCACACACAAGGGGTTCTGGGCATGGCTCATCATGCGCAAGTTTGCTCACTCAATTGGGGCTGCAATCACACTTCTTTTTCTTAAGATTTTTCGTGCAACAACTTCTTTTTGTCATCTAAAGAACTGTTTATAAGGTATTAATACTGTCTCCAGTTGCCAATGGAGAGATCTAAGCTCGGAGAGATGACACGACTACGCTAAGGTCCTATAGTCAGATTCAGAGATATGATCTCCTCCAGACTGTCTCTCTTCTCCAACCACACCCATCAGGGAACAGCACATTATGAAACTGAGAGATCCATGCACAGTGTTATTTTCTATATTGTTCTAGAGGTCCTCGATTTACAATTGTCAAGCGACATCTCATCCTGGATGTCAAACAAGAATCTCCAACCCCAAAGTCCCAAAATGAACTCAACATTTCCCTGACTCCTCCTCCTCCCTCTTCCCAAGCCAGTTTTCCCTTTCCCTACAGTACATGCACCCTTTATTAGTTAACTGCACCATCCACTAAATTGTCTGAACCATATTAATGCCCAGGAGGCCTCCTGTGCCCTTCTTTCTCTCTGCCAAAACCTACCCTCATGACTCCACCCTCCAGGTCCAATCTTACATTTTACTCCAAGATGCCTTGCTAACCTGTGAGCTCACTTCTATCCCCACTACCAGATTGTCACTTGGAGTCTTGTTACCGTTTTCTGCACTTCAGATCCTCTATTCATCACTGGTTCCAAATTACTTTTGTTAGCTCCTTTACACGAATTCAAATGCTTACCATTTAAGCTCCGAGAGCTCATCTTCAGACCACATTTCTATCTTCAGTCTACCCTTGTGCTCTCATCCAGTTTCAGTGCTAAATATTGTCAGTAACCCATCAACACCCCAGGTTTTACCTCCAGACTGAACTATTCCCCTTAACCATTATATATCCAATATATAACCAATATATATCCAATTTCCTACTGGTAAATTACACTTGGATTGTTAATAAATATCTTAAACTTACACCCTAATCTAAACTCCAGATCTTCCATAAACTCAAGCTTCCTACTGATAAATGGTGTCACTATTCTTACTGTTCAGACCTTGGTGAGCTTAGGATCCTAGGTGATCCTATAGCCAACATACTTTTGCTCCAGGTTCATCCCTCTTCCCATTTTCTCCATCTGAAGTGTTCCTCTGGCTACATCGTTGACACAATATCATTTCATGCAGTTTTCTGTTCAGTAGTAGAAAGGACTTCCATGACCATCACATAAAGTATGGCAGAACCTCTCCTCCATCACTGTCTGCCTTCTTATTCTTCCTTATTTTTCTTCAAGACACTTTCCATTACCTAAAAAATTATATATTTATTTGCTTGTTTCTTTATTATCTATCCCAGTCCTCTAGTAAGCCCAGTGGGAGCAGGGGATTTCTTTCGTTCATTTTATGTACAAAACACCTTGGAGAGTACTTGGGACATAATAGTTGTTCAATGAAACTTTGTTAAATTAATAAATAGATAAAATAGACAAAGAAAACTAGACATATAGATAAGCAATTACATATGTTCTGCATTTTCAGGCCTCTAATCACTTGCTCATGCTGTTCCCTCCATCTGGAATGCCTTTTTCCTATCTATGGAAATTTTATGCTATCTGCTAAATTCCAGCTCAAATATTGCTCTGTTTATAAAGCTCCATCCAACTCTCCCCACCATGACAGAATTAATATTCCCAACCCTTGCACTGCTGTAACTTTAGCAAGTAAATCTCTACAGTACTCATTATCTGCTGCCTTAAGTGAGAGTTATCTGAGTATCAGGCTGATCCCATGACTAAACATTGAGCTCCTTAAAGTATGGAATTCCCTGATGTGTCTAGCATAGTGCCCGGAACATTGCTAAATTGAATGGAAGGGAATTAAATGCTTATTATCAAAGTAGACAACTCCAATAAGGATAATTAGCCTTGAGAATGGCAGTGTTACCAGCAACTCAATTAACGAACTCTAATTGCTCTTCCCAGACATGGACATCAGCTGGCATTCATCTGTGGGCTGTAACATGCATGAATCTCTTCACCATAAATTTTCCGCATGAGCTGGTGCTGCCTGGGCTATTCTGGGGCCTTGCGTTTCCCACCTCAGAGCATCAGGCATAAGCAACAAAGAATAACAAGCAGAGATCTTTCTCATCAGCTGCAGGACCCTCTCTAGCAGGGAAACATGAGGCCTTTCTCCTCATGCTGGAGGCTGTTTACACTAAATGGACAGTTTATCTCTAATCAGCCTGGAAGATCAGAGTAGGGAGACCACTGCTTCTCCATCACACTGATAATTGCATCTGGGTAACAAGTTTCTCCCAGGAGGCACATCCCCAGAGGTGAAGATCATATCTTCTTTAAAAACTGAAGCCTCCTTAGAAAAAAGAAATTATATTCCCTCTATAAGAATTATGGTTTCACAATATGAAAGACTAAATAATCTATATAATCTGGAAAAATCACATCCTATTAATAAAGTTTTAAACATCACGTACCATATGAATGGAAGACATCCAAGCCAGCATCTCTTTCCCTGACATTTCCACTTCTGGCTCTTATATCCACATGTCTAATCAACACACACTTGGATATCTAATAGGAGTTTCAGATTTAAAATATCCAAACACTAAATAAAAAACAAACATCTCCTTATTTTTCTCTTCAACTACATTTCTTTTACTATTGAGGCAAGTTCACTCTTCCATAAAAACCTTGAAGTAATCCTTGACTCTTTTCGTTTTCTGAGAGTCATATCCAATTTGCTAGGAAAAACTGTTGTCTGAATCTTCAAGCTATTGTCAATACTCTTTATTCCTCACTATCTCCACCATACCTTTCTACCTCACGCCACAATTTTTCCTCAGTTGTATAATTGAAAGTGCTCCTAATAGATCTTCCTGCTTCTATTCTTGCCACCTATCTCTCAATTCCATTTCAGTAGAGCAGCCAAGATAATGATTTATTCAGATTATGGCACTCTTCTGTTCAAAACACTACTCTTGATATAAGTATTTTTATTGTGATGTATAATGTTTAATTGTACATGTCTAAAAGATGCCAGTTACCTGGCAAAACATTTCATGATATGTCTAAGAGGGCATTTTCAGAAGAGATAAGCATTTGAATTGGTAGACAGTGTAAAGAAAAACACCCACATCAGTGTAGATGGGCATTGCCCAGTTTATTGAAAAGCAGAAAAAAAGACAAATGAAGTATGAATTCGCTTCTCATTTTAGCTGGGACATCCATCTTCCCTGTCCTCAGACATCAGCACTGTTGTTCTCAAGTCTTCAAACTCAGATTGAATTACTTCACTTCAGATGATGCTAACTCTCAGCCTTCCACTCCATTTCTATGGAAAATCCTGACTAACATCATAGTAACATATACATAACATAAACTTAGCCACTAATGAACTAATGTTGTACATTCATCACCATCCTCAAGTTCCAGAAAATTCTTGTCGCCCCAAAAGGAAACTCCATACTCTTCAAACAATCACTCTTCATTTCTGTCTACCTCGCCTCTGCTAATCACTAAATTCCTTTCTATCTCTGGATTTACTTGTTCTGAACACTCCATGTAAATGAAACCACATGATATATAGCCTATTGTGACTAGTTCCCTTCACTTAATGTGATATTTTTGAGATTCATTCATATTACAGATTCTTACAATGTATGAGAAAGAACTTCATTTTAGCTTATGGCTAAATAATATCCATTATTATACAGATATATTACTTCTTGTTTATCTAGTTATTGATTGTTGGACATTTGAGTTGTTTCCACTTGTGACTGTTGTGAATTATGCTACTATGAGCATTCATATAGAAGCATCTATTTTCAACTCTTCTCGTTACATATCGAGAAGTAGAATTTTGAGATAATATGATAATTCCATCTTTAATTTGGTGAGGAACAAATAAATGGCTTTCCACTGTGGCAGAGCTACAGAGTAAAATTTACACTTAACAGAGTAAAATTGCAAACAATAAGCTAAAGGGGAATTCATGGTCTCATACACCACATATCAACTTTCTTATCTCATCTCTTAATTTTCCCCTTCATTGCTCTATTTCAGCCATTCTATCATCTTCCACAGTTCCTCCAACCTACCATGCACACTCCTCAGTGCCTTTATACAAGTGATTTTCTCCTCCAGGAGCACTTTTTCACAAATACTTTTATTCAATGCTTCACCCATTCCTCTAGATGTTTTGGTAAATATTACTTTAACTCTAGAGGTAAAATTACAACTCCAGCTTTTTACCAGCTTTACCTATTCTCCTCCCAAGTTGTGTTAGTTTTCAAGTGCCACTGTTACAAACTACAAGAAAATGGGTAGTTAAAACAACAGAAATGTTCTTCTTCATAGTAGTAGAGACTAGAAGTCTGACATCAAGTAGGACTGGTTTTTTTCTGTGGAGTATTTCCTTGAATTGTATATGATTGCTGTCTCTGTGTCTACATTGTCTTCATTCCATGCATGTCCATGTTCACATTTCAATGTTTTACAAGAATATCCATCACATTAGATTAGGACCCATCCTACTAATTCCATTTCAAATCAACAAATTTTATCATCCCTATCTCCAAATAGTCAGATTTTGAGACATGGAAAGTTAGTACTTCAATTTATGAATTTTCTGGCTGCACCATTCAATCTGGATTACCTACTTTATGTTTTTCCTTGGTGTGTATCACAATCAAATACACTGCATATCATACTTACATATTACACTCGCTCTTAATTGTCTTTCACCTCCACTAAAATGTAAGCTCAGTTAAATCAGTTATGGTCATACCCTTTTATCACCAATACATCTACTTTTTATAAAACAATGCCTAAAACACAACGGGCTCTCAATAGATATATGTTGGATAAACAAATATTTCCTTCTCTACATCCAGACTTGCTGTAAACTGGGATTTATTAACATAAGCAAATTATTTCTCTCATCAGCCAGGCCTTTCATCATGATCAGGGACCACATCTCCTCCCAACTAAGCTGTAATTGTTCTCTCATTAAATACCAAGGGTGGTATGTTTTGCTTTATGTGAAATCACTCCTTGTTAAGTCCAATGCTAAAAGAAAAAACTAAATTTCTGGTGAATAAATTCTCTTTAATGTGAGTCATGTTAACAAAACTGTAGATTTATGATCCAAGCTTCTTCCCACTATGCCTTGATACTGGGTTTCTGATGTAAATTTGATTCATTTATCTCTTACCAGCATACAAAGCCTGCTGAGCAGAGGAACTTTTTTGATGCAGTGGAAAAGGTGTTAGAGAAAAGCTAAATAAAAAATGAGTCCTGTTCCTCACGTTTCCTTAACTTTTGTGTCATCTTGAGCATACCACTTCCCCATGGGGGATCCAATTTTCTCATGTGCAAAATGAGAAGGTAGGGACAATTTCCTTTCTGTTCCCAATCTTACTAAATGCCACTATCATTTATGTAATTGCTTACACAAAAACCCTGGATCTCTCTCTCTCTTAAAATGACCCTGGATATCTCTCTCTCTCTCTCTCTCTCTCTCTCTCTCTCTCTCTCTCTCTCTCTCTCTCTCTCTCCCTCCCTCCCTCCCTCTCTGATGTTGAGGAATGAAACCAAAGAAACTCTATTTTATTGGGTGCTTTACCTGAAACATCTCATTTAATCATTATAAACAACTCATTTATTTGTTTTTTAATTTTATTTTACGGAGAATAAAACAAAAGAGGACAGAATAAAGCAGATCAGGACAGAACAATGCAGGCAACACAGCACTTCACAACAAGACAATTGGATATCAAAAGTAGCTACCATAATGTCTCTTTCTTTGAAATAGTTGAGCATAGCTTCACACACAATAATATCAAACATAACAAAATAGAAAAAAAATATTCAAAAGAATGAAAGTATTACAAGCCATTCTGGACCAAATAAAAGAAAATGAACAACGGCTACTATAGTATCTCATTTTCCATAAAAAAAATTTGTTTATACTATCATACATATTAAAATCCAATAAGACACAACACTATAGAACCAATGGTAATAGAAGAACAAAAGCATGGTAGGACTTCAAATCAAGATGATATTAAATCAGCAATGGCTGCCATAATGTGTTGTTTTCTACAAAGTAGCTGTTCATACCATCACACATAATAAGGTCAAACAAAAAAGAATAAAACCATTGCAACCAATAAATGAAAATTTTATAAGATTTCAAAGCAATATAATTGGGAACCATGATTACCATAACATCTTATGTACTCTTATCATAAACAACTCATTGAAATGGGTGTTATTAGTATCATTTTTCTGTCTCTGTCACTTTCTGTCTCTGTCTCTCTCTCTGTCTCTCTCTGTCTCTCTCTCTGTCTCTCTCTGTCTCTCTCTCTCTCTCTCTCTCTCTCTCTCTCTCTCTCTGGTATTGAAGACTGAAACCAAAGGAACTCTACCAATTACCTATATTTCCAGAATATTTTTCATTTTAAGAAAGGATCTCACTGTAGTCCAGGTTGTCCTGAATTTACAATCTTCCTTACTCAGCCTCCTGAGTAGCTGAGGTTGCAGATGTATGCCATCATACTAGGTTTTCTCTACATCTTTTTAAACATCATATCCAAATATCTCATTATTCCATTTAAAACCAGTCTATTTTCTCCATTACTTTCAGGGAAAACATTCTATAATCTAAAGTCTAATAACTTTCGTGACCTGGCCCCTACATAATGTTCTAGCTTCATCCTATTCATCATTTTTTATTCTTTAATACTAAGGTACTATTCAAACTTGGATCTTAATTACTAGAGCACTTTAACTTCACCTGGACCCCTAACCACAAATCCACCAGCCACACACACAGATTCTCTGTTTTACAAGACCAACTCCCACTTTTTTATCAAGACATATTTCTTGTGTCATCACTTGTAAGAATTCTACCTTTTATCTCCACTTTAAAACAATTGTCTCCAATTTCTGCTTCCACAGAGTTTTGCATTCACTGCACAACTTGTTCATTGCAATGATCTGCTTGGTCACCATCTTCCCCCATGAGACCACAAACTCCTCAAAGGCAGCAATAATGTCTTGTTCATCTTGGCATCTCCAATGCCTTATACAGAGGACACCAAGAAAGTAAAGCAAAAATGAATGCAATGCTCCCTGAAAGGATAAGTGGAAAGATCTTCAAACTAATAAATGTGACCAAGTCATAAAGTCTTGGTTCAAATCTTCACTCAGTCTTTTATTAACAGTGTGACTGAAATGTGTGTGAGTTAGACCCTAATCAAAAAATCTGTGGTTTCAGCCTATATCCTGAGTGTTGTATTGGGTGTTTTACCCGCAATTCCTCATTTAATCTTTATAAACAACCCATTAAAATGCGTTTCATTAATATCATTATTCTGTAATAGATGGAAAAAGAGACTTCAGTGACCAAGGTTATAGAAGTTAGAAATGGCATACTGAATACCCTATACAAAGCCATAATTAGGCACTGAGTCACACTGCCTTCAAGCTTGGGTACTGGTAGAAAAAGGCCAATGACAAGTTGTAACCTCTGGGATGGAGGAACAGTGGCTGTTATGGGCTTGACAGGCATGAATATCCAGCATGCAGTCCCATTACAAGGGAAAACCTGGTATTTTTGGCCTATTTTATGCTGCTATGACCTGCAGCTAAGTAATGTATAAATAAAAGAAGTTTATTTAGCACAAAGCTTTGGAGGTCGAAAATGCAAAATCCTGCAGCTCTATTGATTTGGCCTCTGGCGAAGGTCTACTTTGCTGTATCCCACCATGACAGATGGCATCATGATGGTAGTATACATGAGAAGAGAGATCGTATGATGACACAGGAATCTAAAAATAGACGGGAGGGGACAGTCTCACTTTTGTGTAACAATTGTCTTCTGAAAGAACTAACTCAGGTCCTATGAGAATTACCTTACCCTGTGCTGTGGTTAAGAGTCTCTTTTGATCTCCCCCACAACACTTAGTTTAGCTGATTCCAACACATGAGTCTATGGGAGACACATTTAAACAATATCCTAAATTCTGAACCTAGTAAAAGTCCAAGGAAAGCAGTCAGGTGGATGAGCAAAGGCATAAAAGAAGTTTTACATACCTAGTAGGCCACATTTTCTGACTTATTCAAATATAAGGTGCTATCCAAATATGGCTCATACTGATCCAAGTGTTTACCTTTTTTTAATGAATTAGAGTACAAACCACATTGCCTTTAATCTCCCTCAAAAACTTCCTCTCTCTTCAAATACACTTACCTGTCTTGCCACTTTGTGAAGCAGTTCTGTAAGTCCTCTTTCCTGAATTTCTATAGTTGTGCTGTCATGGCTGCCTGGATGTCTTGAATTTATTCAAAATATTTACCTTTCATGATCGTTTTGACTTTAGGGAAAACCTATAAATACAATGGTGCCAGGTCTAATGAATTAGGTAGATGAGGACACACCATAGTAATTTTACAAGCCCAGATTTCCACTGCATGGCACTTGGCAGCAGCAGGAACTGCATTGTTTTATTTGGAAAAGTGTGTGTGTGTGTGTGTGTGTGTGTGTGTACTGGGAAAAGAAATAGGTATTTCTGACTGAACCTAATTAAATGTTTAATGTGTTTACAGCTTATCTAGCATGTGTGGTTCCATGGGTTTGATATCTCCTCCTTTGTGTTAGCTACCGATTCCCTTTCTCCCTACTCCTTCTCGATTAACCCAAGTAACTGAATTTCTTAGGCATTTGCTTTCCAGAGCTACAAGAGGACCCTATAAAAGGACATTTTTGGTTTTTCTTCTCCAGAATGTCTCAAAGTTTCTAACAAAAAGCACGGGATATTAACTCTAGGTCATGACAGAGATTCACAGGAGAAATATACCACTGGCATCTGATTTCTGGAGTGAGACTAACTTGGGAGATTGGTAATTTCCCATAACACACTGTGACAAACTCCAAGAAATAAGGAAATTGAACAGATCATGTCCTCCAATAATAATAACTTGTTGGGTAAACCCTTTCTCTTTCAGGGCACAGCTTCTCTCCTGAATATCTGAAAAGATGAGAAGTACATAAGCTGGAGATAAGGCCCCTTGTGGCCTCTTGACCAGGCACTCTCGTACAGAATACAGCAGGCACAGCTGTTTGTGAATCTTCTGATCCACACACGGACCCCACTTTCTATTCCATAAAGGAATATCTATATGGATATTTTCTCCCTTGTCCCCTCTGTTCAAAATAAGAATTCCCTAATTTACATTCTAGCAAGCTTCTATTTATTAATCAGACTTTCACTCAAGTGTCTTCTCTTTAGTGAAACCTTTCCTGACTTTCAAATGACTGAATAATGTCATCCCTTGGAGTGGCATAGTGACAGAAAAGTTAAAAATCAGCTGCCCAGTACTTTAAGACATTACGTGCTCATCACATAGACCATCAGACTCAGCCTTGACTGACCAGGTCAACTGCAACTTCGAGATAGTCCAACCTGACTCAGTCTGACCCCATCCATCGGGACTGCCTGTACTGCCTGATATATAAACATGGTCTAATTTCAGGGACCTTCCAACTGAGATAAATTAGTTAGGGGCACGCTTAGTTTCAACCACACCCTCAGGCATAGCTTCCTCTCTATTTTCTCCCACCTTATGATACACAACCGTTATGATTAACCTGCCCGGAACAAACCTACCTGACAACATATGACGTGATTCATGTAACCAATTATATGATAACCTGCTATCAGCCTTTGTACTTCCTGCTTATGAAATGTGTGTAAGTCTCTGTTTCACTCTTAGTCAGTGCTTTGATTTGGACTTGACCCCTCCAGCCTGCTAGCATAATAAACAGTTGCTTTCCAACTCCTCTGTGTAAAGTGTCTTCCATATGTTTTGGTATCAGATTTCTACATTTTTGGTGCATTGGCAGAGAAGATAGTATGCTGACCAATTTAGGTCACTAGTGTTGGCCTGCTGGCTGCTGCTGGGACCCATTCCCTAATCTGTGGATGAGAAAGAATTCTCTGAATCTTTTCCAGGAGTTTACTTGGCAGTCCAGTGGGGGGCGACACTGCATGACAGCAGAGACCTCATCAGACCCTGGGAGGAATTGGAATATGACCAGATGGGGCTTTTGGATAAGGTAGGCCTGCCCCAGGTTATGTCCCACATTTAGCCTATTTACCTGCTTGTTATGATCCCCACTGTAGATAAAGTAGGACCCAATCACTTTTTGATGTCTGACACCTGTTCTGGTTCCAGTTCCTTTTCGAATCAGGTAGTCAGCTGCAGCTGCTGTTCCAGTTAAAATTGTCCATGGGATTGGAGCTGAAAATGTGTTAGCTTCCATGTGCCTGTGCATGAATATGTATTCGTGTGTGTGTGTGTGTGTGTGTGTGTGTGTACAAAGTGAAATTCATGAGTCCAAAGTCACCTGGACTCAGTTGGAACCTGGGAGGGGAAAAATGATCTAATCAGTCTTGAAAATTAAAACTTTAAACAAAAACCTGCCCAGGATGTCTGCGAAGACCGAGCTGACATATTCATCAGGCTGGATAACAGAACACCTCTCCTTTTTGTGTAAATTCCTGTCTTTGCTGTCTGTGTAACTAGTAACCATGTAATGTAACTTTAGCTATAACAGGACACTTCTTTGTTTTACTAATGGATTGTAATACAACTTGAAAAATATAAACTCCCTAAGCAATCCATGATGCTACCTGGCCCTCCAACCATATATGACTCTTTGAAAAGCTTGAAACCCCACCAGGTGAGACCCTGATTCTTTAGAAAAGAGATAGAATACCTGAGGAGCCAGGTGGCCCAATGGCTAAGCTATTACAAAGACACAAGTCTGAGAGACTGAGTCCCAGATGCACACGCCAAGATTTAGGGGACAAAATGAGTTGTCTTTTCATTTCAAAGCAAGTAAGTGAAGAAGACAGAAACCAAGCTCTCCTCCCACCTTCAGGAGCCACAAGACCACCCTTTGCTTGACATCACCAGCCTGGCACTACCTGCAGGCATCTGAAAGCTGGAACAACACCAGCCTGAGAATAATAGCTGAAGTCCTATCAAACCTAAGGAATTTTTACAGGGGAAATTAAGTTACAAATTTTAACTGATTTTAATTATACTTCAGGTTTTTGGTTTGAGTTGATGTGCATAAAGCATTTCTCATACGTTACAAAGCTTTGAATTTACAGAGTTCACTTGCTATTTTCTCTACTATGTTGTTTTAAAATAAAAACTCTGATTCAAGGTTATTCAGAGGTCTGTGGTTTTACTATCTAAAGTGGGAAAAGAAAACTTTAAAATTCAAGCAGCTATAGTCAAGTTTGTTGTAGAAAGTTATAGTAAGTGGGAGAGGAATAATATTAAGAAGGCTATAGATGTAATAGATATATATTTGTTATGAGAGGATTCTGTATAATGGAAGTCTTGTCCTGCTAAACAGATAAAAAGACAAATAATGATAAAACTGAAAATTATTTGTATGTCAAGGAAAGTTTGTAGAAGCAGTTTATTAAAAGAAAATATATGTATGGTTGCTTGTTAATTTGGTGGAGCTCAGGTTGTTTCTTCTAAAAATCCCCATGAGGGAAATAGACAAATTAACATGAGATTACCAGTCAAATAATAGCCTTTAAAAACTTATATGATGTATATTCTGTGTGTTACTCAGTTCTAAGATGGAAATTTAAATGTCACAAGAATAATGCTGTCATGATTGTCATTTGATCTCAGGTTCTCTTTGTTAAACTGTATAACTGTTATCTATTAACATTCTGTAGGCATTCAACTACTTCACAACCATAATTGATAATAAATAACAGTTCTTTCTACACTTTATATTTCAAAGTGCTTGATATTTAGATAAAATTATAATAATTAAACCCACTACAATACTATTGCCACTAATCTTCTCTTCTGGATGTTCAACAATGAAAGTTTAGAGAACAAAGCTAAAAAGATGACTGAATTAAAAAGACAACCAATATTTTTGCTCAACCCTCCAAGGTCAATAAAAACCCAAGACATGAGGATGTAACAAAAATGGCCCCCCTGACAGTGTATTTCAGTTTTTTAGTTGCCCAGGTAATAGTTCCTGTTCCACACCTGGTTGCTCTTAGCTCTTAAAAATGGCAGATCACTGTGATACATAGCTGGTTACTAGGATGTTATAATGTCAAACTGCTAAAATATGCCTCTCCTCACTGTAAAGCCAGTACAAGATCTCTGCACTGTTAACGTGGCCACCATGGCCTTTCACCCAACTGTCAAAACCTGTACACTCTCCTGGGCTTACTTCCTTCTGACATTGGCTGGTCTACCTGTTTGGACTAAAAAGACACTTTCTTCTGCCTTCCAGTTATCCCATGCCAGTCACCTCCTGTTTGTTTTTGAATGGAGGACCGTAACACAAGGTGAAAGGGACAACTTACATAGAGCCACTTTCCTCAAGGAAACTGAGGCGTTCAAACAAATTAAAAGAGCTCTGGCCTCAGATCCATCTTTAGGAATCACAAATATGACTCTTTCCTGCAATCTATTTATGCATTAGAGACCACATGTTGCCTTGGGAGTCCTAACTCAAATGATATGAACTTAGGAAAGACCAATTGCTTACCTGTCAAAGACACTAGACTCAGTGTCAAAATGATGGCCTCCTTGTCTGTGGACACTTGCAGCTACAGCCCTCCTGATGAAGGAAGCAGACGAATTGATTCTGGCATGGAACCTGACGGTCCAGATGTCACATGCCATTCTTGAGCTCCTTAACAGTCGAAGACACCATTGGCTCTTGAACAACCATGTCACCCAGTAATAAGGATTGCTTGTTGAAAATTCCCAATTCAAGTTCCAACCAGTCAAAACTTTAAATCCAGCCACTTACCTGCCCACAGAGCTCAAACAGACAGACTGTGACTTCCTTGCACAGACTTATGGGCTGATTGCTAGCTGACCTGATCTATAGATAATGTCCCTGGCCAATGCTGAGCATACCCTGTTTACAAATGGAAGTAACTTGGTCAGAAACAGAAAAAAATGTCATCCTGGCTGTGCAGTCCTTATCACTGAAGAGGTGCTCCTAGCTAGACCTCTTCCCTAAAACTGGTCAGCTCAACAGACTGAGCTATGGGTCCTAATACAAGCCTTCAACTAAACAAAAGACAAAAAGGTAAGTATCTATACATATTTCAGGTATGCTTTTGCCACAGTTCACGTCCATCTGATGCTATAGAAGGAACTTGGCCTCCTGAGGGCTAATGGTAAACAAATTAAAAACAAGGAGAAAATTTCACAGTTTCTGGACACTATATAGAAAACTAAAAAGGTAATTATTATCTTTAAAAAGTAAAAATTACAGAGATCCCTCCCGAGAGTCATCAATCTAGGATTAAGTAGTCTCATTCTGATGACTGCTAGAAAGCCTACCCTGATAAATGAGATCCCTCAAAGAGCATCCTAAAAAGACTGCACTCAAAGCTCTACTCTCACTACTCAGGAAGCTGATGAGTCAATGCATAGCTGAAGGTTAAATGGACATCATATACCAGAGTACCTGTCTTAATTGACTAGTGTTCTACAACCTAATTTGACTATTGGTTCCTCTTCTCTTACCTTGGTGTTTGTCACAGCACTCTGGGCAGTAGTCCCAAAGGACTAGAAAATGCCTTGCAAACTTATCTTTGCTCTCTTCTACACTAATGTAACTATTGGAATGGCTACTTGATCTGGTTTTCCAAGTTTTAGTTTCAAAGTGCTGTTACTCTGCCTGGTTCCTAGTTCCTTATTTCCTATTAATTTCACTGTTCACTTTCACTCTCTGTATCACACCTGTGACAGACTGGAAAACCCATCAGAAGATATTTTTGTTCTGTCCTATATAAATATAACTCTTGAGCCTCTAATGACTCTCCTGACAGTCCTCTTTTTAGATCCCTGAATGACCCAATTTCTGTCTAAATGCTTTGCAACCTGGTACCACCAGCTTTTCTTCACAGTAAGCCCCTGTTAGCAGCTCCTTACAACTGAAGAAACTGAAGAAAAATAATATTCCCCATTTTAATAAAAGGTGGGTAGTGTGCCAGAAAAGTTAAAAATCAACAGTCCAATGTTCTGTTAAAACAAGATGTGCTCACTCAGCCTATCACATAGTTAGACCATTAGACTCAGTTAGCCTTGACTGATCACTTCAGCTGTAACTTAGAGACAGTCTGACCTGACACAGTCTGACCCGACTCAGTCTGACCCTATCCATCGGGACTGCCTGTACTGTCTGACATATAAACGTGGTCTATTTTCAGGGACCGTCCAACTGAGAAAATTAGTTAGGGGCACTCTTAGTTTCAACCACACCCTCAGCCATAGCTTCCTCTCTATTTTCTCCCACCTTATGATACACAACCATTATGATTAACCTGCCCGGAACAAACCTACCTGACAACATATGACGTGATTCATGTAACCAATTGTATGATAACCTGCTATCAGCCTTTGTACTTCCTGCTTATGAAATGAGTGTAAGTCTCTGTTTCACTCTCAGTCAGTGCTTTGATTTGGACTTGACCCCTCCAGCCTGCTAGCATAATAAACAGTTGCTTTCCAACTCCTCTGTGTAAAGTGTCTTCCATTTGTTTTGGTATCAGATTTCCACAACACCATCACACTCTGTTTACATTTCTGCTCTATCATCTTTTAGTTATGATAAATAACTTATCTTCCCTGGTGGGTCTCAAATTGTTGGGAAGGTAACCTGACTGCCTACACTTCTATTTTATTCCAATCCAAAGTCTCAATCCCTTAGTCTTATCACAACTTGAACTTGGTTTAGGGGCTGGCACATTGTAGGTACTCAGAAAATAAAGAATTGGGAATAGAGCCGTGATGACATGGTGGATACTAGGTGTCAAGTGATACGGCAGAGAAATAGGAATATACCAAAAGAAATACCCATGACCCAATAACTCCTTTGATAGGCCCTTTAATATACCAAGCTAATCCTTCCTCAGACTATTGGAATCAAATCCTCACAAGCTATAAACATGGATAGTACATATAACTGTAGTAGGATAGCTTCAACTCTTTTGAGAAGATGGTTAGAAGGGGGGTATCTGGATCAAATTGAATTTCTAACTTATTTTTTGAGGAATTAAAGCCATACTACTACAGTGATACACACATTCCATGTTTATAGCTTAGAGCAGCACAATTTATAATAATTAAATCTTGGAAATGGACCATACGCACATCAACAGATGAATGGATAAAGAAAAGTGGCATTTATATACAATGAAGTAATACTGTCCTGTAAACAAGGATAATTCATGTACTTTGGGGTAAATGGATGCATGTTTTTTTTATGGAAAAAAGTAAAACAAATTTTTATAGCAGAATAATAGGAAAATATCAATAGTTAATACATTACAGATTGTTATATTTAAAGTAATTGTTCAGAGTACACATTATAGACATAACAATTTCTTCAATGAATATTAGCACACACCTTCTTTTTCAATGAACTAAGAGTCACTAATAGTAAAATTGAGTGGCATTTTCCTTTTTCCTTTCCATCCTTTCTCCTTTCCCCTATCCTAGTTTCTTTTTCCTTTTGAAAAATTTCTTCCCATTTCACAATATCTATTGTACATTTTAGAACGGATATATCATGAGATCATAATCTTAAGTGAAATAAATCAGATACACAAGTTAAATTTCACATTGTTTCTCTTATGAGAAACCAAAAGCAAATAAGGAGCAAAACAAAAGGTAGATATTAGGAATCAAGAACATCTTTTTAAAATGAGAAAGGGAACAAGAGATGGAGGAAGTGGGTAGGAAAGGAAGGGAAAAGGGATTTTTTAAAAAGTTGAAAAATAGAAATAGAGCTTTTGCAAATGGAGAAGGGAAAAGTCAGTAGGAATGGAGAAGGAGGAGAGGGAAAAGGGACAAAGAAAGAATTAGGATATGTTATATACAAATTTCTCTGTAATCAATATGTACTAGGAACATGAATTAATAAGTAAATAAATTCAACAGGTCTTCAATGAAATAAACAAAATCATTCTACCTATACCTTAGTAAAAATAAAGATCATCACAAGCTCCAGATGTGTCCTTCATGACAGCATTGAACAGTTCTTTCAATTTAACTGTTGGAAAAGCATCGAATTTTTTCTCTGGCACTATTTCCTGGCATTTAGATCTGCTGTCATACTCTCTTTTGTCTCACAGCTAATGAACACATTTCCTTCCCTGATAGTAGAGTCAATAGGCTTTGGGAATGTTTCATGCTGGTGCCTTCTGAGGGTGATATGTGGAGTTGTCTCATGTTGTGAATGCCCTCCCTTCATGTCACATTCCGAGATCATTTCTGTGGAGGTAGAATCAGTTTTGAGAAGCTCAAGATTTGTGGGAGGCTGGACATGGCAGAAAGATGACTCATTTCCCTCTTCTCTAGCCCCTTCATCCACAACCAATGCCTATTCCCAGCTAGAAATGGGCACAGGAGAAACACACCCAAAGGGCCCATGGTGATAAAAGTCTCCTGGACTTGCCAATATTTTGACTTTTTTCTTTACCTACTGGTACAGTGTTACAAGAAACCTAAAATTACCAAAAGATAGCTATAGCCTTAAGTTTAGTAGGAATCTTACAGTGTCCCCTAGTGGAAGCACACACCCTCTGGCAACCAGGACATCTAGCAACAGAATTTGTCCCAGTGAATCATTGGAAATGATGATAAATGGGGCCACTTCTATATCCATTCATTTCCCCCCACATCTGTATATCCTCCCTGTTGCAGATAGAGTACCGTAACATGATTTTTGGTTGGAGACATAGATTGTCCTTTGAAGAACAAAGCCCCAGATCATAGACATCATCTACAAGATGTTGACTTATTTCTGCATCTGTATTCTCAAGAAATCATGACAGGCAGACAACTTGTAGATAATGCGGAACCAGTTGCACTACTATGCTCTCATTGTTATGCCTCCTTTTCCATTAAGTGATTCCATTAATGCGAGAACCATCCAATATGCAGAACCTTATGATGGTAAATCAGGATTTCTTTAAAACTCAGATAGGGAAGTTGGCTCAAGTACTTCAAGCAGAAAAAAAATCTTACACTTAATTTAAGTAAAACTCGGTTATGCTAAATCATTATTTCTTCTAAGGCAAGATGTAATTAACTTACCATCAAAGTGCTGGTTGGTCTGTTTAAGAGACAATAACATATTGAAAGCTTAGAACTGATCTCTGATACTGAAAGATCAGAAAGTGAGGTGAGAGCAGCTAATCAGGCTTAGCAAGAAAGAGCCCATATTGTTGGCTCAAAGCATAGCCTCTGTAACCAATATGATTACTCCATTCACAGGCATATTGTGAACAAACTAGTATGATAAACAGAGACTGACTGACATCTACTGACAAAGTTATCCTATTGACTTTCTTGTTTCACACTTATACTTCAGTGGTTGCTCTTTCACGATCATTATTGTAACAGGTGGAAACCCTCACGCTTTGTGTCCACTCCTGTAGAGCCATCCATCTACGTATCTCTTCTTTGACCAGAGTCTTCCAGACATGCTCCTCCCATAACCTTGACCAACCAGTTAAATAATTGATCACTTCTCAGAAGTCTATATATAAGAAGCTAATTACATCTTTGCACAAAGTAGATGACTTATTAGCTCTGCACACTTGTAAGGATTTTCCCTTACTACTGCATTTTAGAGTTACGTCTGAATGGGACTGAAATATAATTGCCATTCAGTTTTACTTTTGCCATCGATTTTTAGCTCACATTAATACATGAACTAGACTCTAGGTTTTTCCTTTTCTATAAAGTGCTTGTAAAGAATATCATATAAGAATATATGTGAGCTGAGAGAGAGAGAGAGAGAGAGAGAGACCTTATTGCATCAGTGAGGACTGGACCATTTGTGCACTTATTCACAACCTCTAAACATATTCAGATTTAATTCATAATATATTACTCCTATCAAGCCATGAATTCCTGGGGCTGGGGATTTAGCTCAGTGGCTTAAGCTCCTGCCTGGCAAGCTTGAGATCATGTGATCAATCCCCAGGGGTGGGGGGACATGAATTACTGCTGTGACTGACCAATCCTATGACCTGGTAGGTTCAACAGAATCTAGTTGGTGATACAAGCTGTGGTGGCATGGTTGGTTAATTTCCTATGGATACTCATTTTACCCAGTCAGAAATCAATAGTATATCTGGAACTCCTTTCTTTTCTTTTTTGTCTTTTTTAACTCAACATTAGCTATATTACAAATATTTTGAAGTTAAATTATCCTTTGAGTATGTATTTGTATTTTGACAACTGTAACTTCTATTTGAAATTGTGAAATATGATAGATTTTTTATGTACTTATAAAGTACATGCATACCACAACAAATTACAAGTGTATCTCTGCTCCATATATACTTTTTGTTTTTATTTATCACTAGTACACATTTCTAATACATAATGATTGCATCCCTTTCATAAGAACACTGTTTTTCTGTTAGTGCAATCCAACGAAGCTGTACTAATACTAACATCACAAGAACAAGTTTACCTTCAGTGCTTATGTTTTAGCTGAATTTATAATCACATTCACATCATTGTCAGATATTTTGCTTCAGTAGAAATAAAAATTTTCCATGGAAGTTTACTTTATAAAATGGGTGGGTGAAATGAAATATTGTGTTATAAATTGTATCATGTAGCTATTGAAGTTAATCTATTTTACCACTGTCATTTTATTTTTTCTTATCTATACTAATAGCCTGAAATTAAAATCAGCAAAATTAACACAAAGTATAATTATTTCATCTGAATTAAAAGCCAGGTACTTATTGCATCCATACCTGAGCTTTATAATTATTTCAGGTATAGTGTTGTTAATTAATGACTGACATTTTCTTTATTTTAAAGAAAAAAACAAGAAAAATGGTACAAAATTTCAAAATAAGATTATAGGAGAGTTAACAATGTTTAGGAAAATGAAATATATATATATTATATACACACACACAAAACACTTAAGATAGTTGTACTACGAATTGCTATTAGTTCACTGAAAAGAAAACTTTGTGTCTATATTTGGTCAATTTGTAATGCCTTCATCTTTTAATATGAGCATCTTTTTTGAAGATAATAATGACTGACTTTTAAACAATACTGATTTCTTCTGCAGATTTGTGTTGTCAAATTTTCACAGGGCCAATGGTAGTACTAAGATCACCACAAATACCACTTGTATATTGTATTGCAGTATGTGCAGTATTCATGTTACTCATATTTGTGTATACATAGAAAATCAGTATTTAACTTTTCACTTAACATGCACCTCTACTTTTGTAGGTCATTATTGCTACAGGATTCCAAAGTAAGCTCTTTCCATTACATCAAACTCTCTCAATTAATAACCTCATCTTAAATGAGTGCTTATTAGGAAACTGAAGAGTGCTAAAAGATTAGTTAATGCTTTAAAATAATTTTACCATATGAAGACAATACTACTTTTTTATTGTGAATATTCTTTGTCATTATTTATTTTGTTTTAAAATTATAGTCCTGATAGAACAAGAATAGTTTCCATTATCTCATTTAAATTAAACCTATTTTAACTGATATATTAAAACAAACAAATTTCATGTATTAATTGGTAACATGTAATGTTTCCATACCTATATATTTTGTGTAATGTTTAAATCAACTTAAACAAGTTAAATTAAATTGAGTTAAACTTAAAGATTTGTTATTTGTTTATGGTGAAAAGTTCTAAAATCTTTTCTTCTAGGGTTTTCAAATGTACTGTTGTTTATAGTCACCTTACTGTGCAATAGCACATCAGAACTTCTCCTATTTAATTGTAACTCAGCACCCACTGATGAATCTTTCCCCACACCTCCTCCACTCTTGGAGCTTCTTTTGTAATGGAGTATGACATGGACTTTCCTTAGAACCCTAGAAGTTTGTGCTTCTGACTCTTCTGTTGGGGTTCAGTAGAGGTTCCATATGGCATTTGTATGGATCCCAAATATATTCAGATCTTGAACTCTACCAAATCACTTATCTGAAGCAGCAGTATCATTTATACTATAACCTGTACACTCTTCACTGGCCTTTCTTGCAATATTACCCTTTCTTATAAGATTTCATCTTACTCCAGAAAGATTGACAGTCACCAAGAAATCAAACTGTCTCTCAAAATTAATGGAGAGACAAGATATTTCCACGACAAAGAGGAACTGGGGGAGTTCATGACCACCAATCCAACCCTGCAAAGAATACTGAAGGACATTCTAGAGTGAGAGAAGAAAATCACCAGGATTCCAGGAACAATGGCAGAAAGACCTCAATGAAAGGGGCAGACAGTGAAATGAAGGAGAAAAGTAAGCAACAGTGACAAAAAATAGCATAGTAGAGATGAGGTAGAGAAGATTGGCTATATCACTGTTTTGTCTTGACTGATTTTATTCGAATCTGGTATGCCTGAGAGTATCAAGTCTGAGAGTAGAGGCAACTACTTTGAAGATGACATGAGTCAGTAGGATACCCATTCTGGTTTGATTATTAACTGCCTTTGAAGTCCTATAATGTCTCCAATGTTTGGTTTTTATTAATAGTGTTATGTACTGCTAAGTTTAATTATACTATGTCTGATGATATAGACGATTTTATTGAAAATAACAAGAGACATCATAGTAACTACCGTACATCACTTAGTGCTGTGGTTTTATATGTCCTTTTCATTTCGTGTTTCTCTAGGAATTAGTATTGTTGACTTGGTTTGATTTGTTTTTCCCTCTCATACAGCAAGGCTAGGTATACATGTACTGACTTATATATGTGTAGAACTTCTAAACAGTTTACAAGAATGGATTATAGTTATTGTAAAAAAAAGAGAGGAAAAGAAAGTATTCTAAAGGATATAACTGCATGTATGTTTAAGTGTGTAAGGTTGATAACCACATTATTAAATTTCTGTTGGATAGATGAACAGAACTGATTGCAGTCTCACTGTTTAAATGTCCACTTTGTAGGCTTTATTTTTGTAACTTGAACAACTACTTCTAAGAGGAAAATATGTAATTATCAACTAGTGATTTCTTATTGTTTTTTTCTTTTTGAAATTATGTATTATTTCTAATCTTTTTCTGTTTCATTTTTTTCCTTAAATAAAAAAAAAATTTAAAAAGAAATCAAATAACAATAACTACTAATGAGTCTGCAGGGGGTAAAATCTTTTCTTCATTGTTGGTAGGAACATAAACTAGTACAACCACTACAGAAATAAGTATGGAGATTCCTCAAAACCTAAAAAGAAAGATTCCATTCGATCCAACTGTCTTCGTCTTAGGTATCTTTCCCCAAAGAGTTAAAAGACATGATACAGTAATGCACATGTACCCATGTTTATAGCAGCACAATTCACAATAGATAAATCTTGAAAGAGGTCTGCATGACTATCAAAAGATAAGTGGATAAAGAAAATACAGTAGTGTAATGGATTACTACTCTGCTATATAGAAGAAATGTGGATGCACTTTGAAACAATATTGTTAAGCAAAATAAATCAGTCATGTAAGCTTAAACACAGTACAATTTCTCTTACATGACAAGCCTAAAGATTTGTGTGTACAGTGGCATCTTGATTCATGAAAGTTTCTATTCATGAACAATTCACTTCGCAAACAGAAGCATCTGGCAATATTTCTTATCCATTCTTGAACTCTGCACAGAATGCTGAACACAACTCCAGTCATCTTCCCCAGAATTGTGGAATGAGTTAATTTTGTAAATCGAGCTACTGCTGTACAAGTAAATTAAGGAGCAAAATAAATGACAGATAAAAGGGAAAAGGGAGCTAGATCATTTTCAAATAGGAAGGCACAAGGGAAACATAAAAGAATTCAAATATGTCATGTACATGTAATAACTACCTATAATGAATATAATCATTACCTATTACAAACATGCAACAAGAAGAAATCATGTTAAGAAAAATAAACTTGTCTCAGAAAGCTAAATATCATGTTTTCTTTCATATGAGCTGTCCAAAATACACAGACATACATCCATACATGAGAGATGAAAGGAAACTAGAAGGTAGACTTAGAAATGGAGAATGGGGGATTAAGGTAAATGGAGGAGAGAAAGGGATCAAAATAATTAAAATATGTTGTATGTATATGCCAATATAGCAAGACAAGTCTCATTATTCTGCATTATTAATATATACCAAAAAACTTACTCCTTTAAAACCTGTAAAATTTCAAATTTATCCCATAAATTGTCCAGTGGTCTGAAATGCAGCATAATCTCCAAAATTCCAAAGCCATAAAGGAAAATAAATTGAGTCATTTGTAGGAAAATGGAAGTCCCTTGAGACCGTAATGCTAAATGCAATAAATCAGATACAGAAGGTTAAATAACACATAATACAAAGACCAAAAGAAGAGATAGATGGTAGGAAACAGGAAGGTAGATCCTTGGCAAATGGAAAGGGTGTCTAAGAATGGAGGGTGAGGGGAGAGGAAGAGAAAGGGTGACAAAAAGGATTAAAATCTAATACGTATATGCACTAACATCTCACAACGAGTATATTTATTATGCACTGCAAGTATGTACTAATAAAATAAATAAAATGAAAGTAGAAATAGTACAATCACCATGTTTCCCTGAAAATAAGACCTAGCTGGAAAATCAGAGCTCTGAAGTGCCAGCTCCAGTCATCCTACCCTTGCCTCACCTGCCAAGTTGTTCTCTTGCCCAGTGGGTACTCTATAAGGCAGGTAAGGCAAGGATAGGTTGATTGGAGCTGGCAAATTTTATCTATGGTTTTGAAAGCTAATTGTTTTCCAATTAGGTCTTATTTTGAAGGAAACTATGCATTATGGAAATTAGTACAGAGACTTCAAAAAGCTAAAACTAGGATTTTCTTTTAGGTATCTTCCCCAAAGTGTTAAAGACATCATACTACAGTGATATATGCATACCCATGTGTAAAACAACACAACTCATAATAGCTAAATCTTGGATGTGGTCTCTATGTTCATCACCAGATGAGTTCATAAGGAAAATATGGCATTTATACATAATAGAGTACTACTCTACCAAAAAGAAGGATAAACTTGAGTCATCTGCAGGAAAATGTAAAGCAGACACACAAGCTCAAATATCACACAATTCCTCTCATATGAGAAAAAATATTAATAAGGGGCAAAATAAAAGATAGATAACAAGAAATAGAGAGATCTGTTGCAAATGATAAAGGGACAAAAAATTGGAAGAGAGGAGAAAGAGGGGAGAGGGAGGCGATGAAAAATGAATTAAGATGTGTTATGTACATCTTTATATAACAACTCCCCAAGAGGAATGTCATCATTATGTACTGCAAACATGCACTAGTAATAAAATAAAAATTGAAACAATAGAAATAGTAATGATATGACTAATGCCAGAAAAAATAGACTTATGAAGCACTGTGCTACTTTTTCAGTAGTAGGTGAGTTATGGTGCTATAAAGTACCCTTTTGCAGAAGGGACACACTGCCATGACCCAGATAACTGGATCCTTCAAAATTTCACTATGTCACAAATCACTGCATCCTTGTAAGGTTTATTTTATATCCCCTGGAGCTTATGAATTCAGAGTACTGTATTTGTCACTTACTCTGTATTAGAGTCAATTAAATTTATATTATAGATTTAGTGAACCAAGATGAGATCGTGTAGAAGTTGCAGGCTATCGTGATCTATTTGAACTATATCATATTAAAAAACAAAAGGGGTAAAAATAGACCTGTATCAAAATTATGAGTGTATACTGCTGCCTGTCCAGGTGAATGCGAACAACTCATTATTATTCTTCACAATGGATGTTCAAACAAATCCTTTAGCCACATCAAAACCACTTATCAAATACCAGAGACTGTTTTGATAATTATCCATTACACTAAGAATATTATATCTGGCATAGAAGTCTTAACCAGGGCTATTACTTGCCTAATTTTGTGTTAGCTCATCCTCATCCTCCATGGCATATCTGATTTTTGCTGCCTAAATGGGAACATAATGTGGATTATGATCCCTCCTTTCTTTGTCTTTGAAGTAGGGAAAGTGTCATTAATCTCTACCATTCCACTTAGAATGTACTATTGCTTTCTCTTTGCAATTGTGACCTGAGGGAGGAATACTTTTAAGGGAGTTCACATGTGCTTTCCTACCATAATATCTCTAATATTTAGGCCCAAAATTAAAAAACCAAATATCTTGAACAAGCAAAATATCCCTGGGTTTAAGCAATCAGAACCTCACTGAATGTGTCTGAGGCCCCATTCAACCAACTTGGTAAAGTGGATCAAGAATTCCTTAAGTGCTTATTCTAAGGGTGGGGGGGCATTATGGTGTTTTGGGCTCCTTTGTATCAGTGTTTGCTCATTCAATATCCAACACTTAAAATATATGGGTAGTCTCCTATTTCCCAATGTGCATGTCTAGAGATAAGTGTCAATAAATTTCTTTAAGTGAAGGACTAGTATAATCATTTTAACATGCGCAGAGTTGCATTTCAAAGACACAACCTCTGAAACTGAAAAATGGCTAAAATATGAAAACCGGAAAAATATGTGAACATTTTATTGGGGCAATGTATATAAATTTCTATCTCTTCACTTCTTGTATTTAAAGTGTGTGTCTTAAGCAAAATATTTTTAGCCTACTATGTGTCTTAGTCCTCTAGATTTTAGTACTGAATAACCCCTGGTTGCCACTTGAATTCTGGTGATGATTACAATAATTATATTCAATTTTTCTCTGATGATTTTGTACTACCACCTGACCTTAGCTTTTCTGGAATATTATCATTTCCACTCATATCATAGAGCTCAATCCCACGAACATATCTCTTATAGTCATCTCCAGACTAGCAGAACAGATTTTCAAATGTTTTGGAACCATCCCTTAGTAGTACCTTTCTTTTCAGCTTAGTAAAGTTATGTCCTTTAGACCTTCCCAAAGAACACAACAGGGATATAGCATTAGGCTACAATAATCGATCCTTTTCTACTGTACTTTTCTACTGTAAATTTGTACTTTAGCATAATAGTAGCCTGTTGTGAGTCTCAGTAGCTGCACCTGGGGAATACTGGAAGCAATCTTCCCTGTTCAACCTCTTAGTATGAGGAAAATGTATGCATGTATGTGTAAAAGTGTCAAATTTTTATTTTTACCCACATACACTCCATCTAACATGTTTTGCATATGTTTACCTGAGCATTGCAAGGAGAAAAATAAATCCACACCAGTCTTCTGGAAACATGTATTGTACCATGAATGGAAATTGGGTATGACTCACAGTAGCTGCACCTATGGAAAGCAAAAACCCATCTGTGCATTCACCCACTTGGTAGACAAACAGTAAGTTGTGTACAGGAACTTCCAGGCAGCAACAGATGAGCTTTACCTATGAAATGCTCATTAGTAAATGTCTGTGCATTTAGGATTTCTTTTCCAAATGAGTTTTCTTTTGAATTTTTTCTTGCAGAAGTAGCCCAGTTCAGTACAATGGCACATGTAAAACCAGATTTACAAGTTTTAGAGGAGGTAAAAAATAGATCATCTGATCTTTCATGCATGGATGATGAAGACGATATTGATTTTGACATTAGCCATGTGAGCCAAAGTTCTTGTGACAATGAAATGGAGCAAGAATCAACCTATACAGACACAGAGTACGGTGGATTGATAACTAGTGACCAACTTGTAATACAGCTGAAGACAATCAGTGTAGTGCAGGATTTGGATGGTCCACCTGAGGATCATTACCAACATAAAAAGAACTGGAGAGGAAGAAGTAGTGTTGCTGGTTCTCCATGGTGTTGTTAGTTCTAGTAGGTGTTGTTGGTTCTCCTGTTGTAGTTGGTTCCCCAGGTGAAGCTTGCCATGCCGGCTTCCTTCTATGAACTCAGATGTTCTCAACCTATATAATTATTTTCCTTGAAAACCCCTAACTACAACACAGAGAATGCAAGGCTCCTTGATTCAGATGATGAAGAAAACAGCAATGTGAATGTATATTTGACTAGTAGAACTATACGAAATGGTCATGCAACCAAGTGGAACATCTCAATGTTAGAAATAGGTCCATCATATAGTGAGAATCTTGGCAAGAGTGAAGTTTATTGGACAGAATGCCAGCACTGCCATTTAATCTTGGAAATTGTTTTAACAGATGAAATGCTACAAGATGTTGTGAGATACACAAATGCTGAAATACAAGTAAAATGTTCTCTAGTCACAAATAGCCATATCCCAAAACATATTACCATGACACTGCATTAGCTGAACTGAAAGAATTCATGGGTCTGCTGTACTTAGTAGGACTTTCTGGTAGTAATCTCATGGACTTGAGGTTTGTAGAGTAATATTGACACTGAGGAGATTTATTTTCCTTCAAAGCTGCCTGAGGTTTGATGACAAAACCACCCACCGAGAAAGAAAAAGAACCAATAATCTGACTGATATTCACTCATGGTTTGAGAGATTTGTGGGTAATTGTCAAGCAATTTACATACCTTCTGAATACATGATTATTGATGAACATCTTATAGCATTTCATGGTGGCTGTAACTTCAGCCAGTATATACCATCCCCCCCAAAAAAAGCCCTTCAAAACAAAAGAATAAAATTTATGTCCTTATTCATATAGTAAAAAACCAAATGATATTGTGAACAGAAATGTTGCTCCCATTTCCCAAACTAATAGGAAAGTGACATTCAACAATTGGTTTACCAGTTTCCAATTGATACTATATTTTCTAACAGAGCACAAGTTGACCATCATAGGTACTATATGCAGGAACAAGGCAGAAAATCTAAATGAAATTCTCAATTTCAAAACACAGAATTGTATAGTACAGTCTTTGGATTTCAGAAAGATAGAACATTGACCACCTATTTAGTAAAAAAAAACAAACTGTTACTGCTGATGTCAACATTGCACCATGATGGAAATACCGATAAAGAAACTTTGAAAAAATGGAAACTTGAGATGGTAAATTTCTAAAACAAAACCGAAGGTGGAGTAGATGTTGTTGGTGAGTTACGCAGCAACTATGATGTCAGTTAAAACACTAAGTGTTGGCCAGAGGTTGTGATTTACTTCATTCTAAACATGTAGCATAAATAGTTAGATAGTTTACAAAGACAATAACAAGTGCAAAATATCATGGAGAAGTTTTCTTAGAAGATTAGAACTGGAACACATAAACAGTAATTTAAAGCAGAGGAAAAACAAAATGTTTCTCCCCAGGGAACAATTGAAAAAACTGTGGAGCACATTGGTGAGCTGACAGGCGAAAAGGCAGGTGCAGCATGGCAAAGATCTGCTAAGACAACAAGAAAACTAAAAAGGTGCCAACTGTGCCCTATGGGAAAGGACCGAAAAACGAAAAATATGTGCTATCAGTGTAAGTGATATTTGTGTATGGAACATGCGATTTTCATGTGTGAAGACTGCCTTGGTTATGACAGTTGAAGCAAAGATTTTTTCTGTGATCGACTTTTGTTTGTATTTGCCCTGTAATTCACATAGGTTTTTATTTCTGATGTTATCTTTTGGATTTTGTACTCAAGAAAACAAATGATGTGAATTGTTGATGTGTGTTCTAAGGGCTCATTACATATTTGATATTTCATTTTATTGATATCTTATTTTTCTTCTGAGCACACATTTTACAATATAGTAGGAAACTCCTAGACATTATGGTATCCATCGCTGATTCCATATTGTCATGCTGTGAAATCCAGTAATGCTCTTATTCTTTGTTTAGAGTGGTTTTAGTCTGTTTTGTATCATTTAATTTCAGCGTACATGAAGGTATGGACAGCTATTTTGAAGAGAACGAGGGACATTATACTAGCCATTGTTGATTTTCCCATCATCTGGTTTTGAAGGTCTGTAATACCTTCATTACTCTGTTGTGAATAGTTTTACACTATTTCATTTTGTATGAATTCATTGTGTGTGAAGATATGGATAATTATTTAGAAGAAAACAAGAGACATTATGGTAGCCACTGTAGATCTCCTGTTGTCTTGCTTTGAAATCTGTGTCACTTACATTGTTTTCTTCTGATCTGCTTTGTTCTGTTTTGCTATGTTTGTTTTACCTTCTTTAAAATAAAAAAAACGTACTCCTGACAAAACAGAAACCCAAAAGTGGTGACAAGAATGGCCTGCTATGTAAGAAAAGAAAGAAAAGTAAAAAGCCATTAGTGTAAGCAAGACATATGCATGGAGCATGTAATTGTCATGTGTGTAGACTGCCTTTGATGTGACAAATGAAGCAAAAATTATTTTTAATGTAGAATTCTATTGGTATTTTCACTGTAATTCTTACAGAAATTTGTTTGTTATCTTTTAGATTTTATAAGCAAATAAACATTTGATTTTAAAATGCCAAAGTTTATTCTAAATGTACAAAACATATAAATAATTCAATGCTTTATTTTATTTGTATTTTATGTTCCTGTTAACTACAATCTGTACAATATAAGAACCTCCTGACAAAACAGAAAGACCAGTAAAATGTCAAGTATGTCCTACAACAGGGCCAGGAAGGCAAAACACAAGTGCTGTCAGCATAAGTAATTGTTTAATGTGATAAAACTCATACAATTAAAATTAATAATTCATCAATAGAAATATTATAAAGAATAAACGTGGGTATTATACACCCATAATAATGACCTTTTATGACAAAATTTGTGTTCTGTCCCATATATGATAAGTATACACAAATATCTGCTTGCTCTGTCTGCTGAAAGGAATAGGAGGAAATGACACAACCAAAGAGCACAGCCAGATTCTGGGGCCTAATGTCATTCTCTAATAAAGAGAACTAGGGCTTCTTAGAGAAATAGCAGATTCAAGCACAGGAGCAGATCATGCAAAATGAACTTGGAGAATATTGTAAGCCTAGAAATAAGAAAGTACACTTATGGAAATAGCAACTAGTTCCTTTTCCCCCCAAGACTCACCAGCATTTGTTAATGGTTAGTTTCTTGATTATGGCCATTCTTTCTGGAGTGACATGGAATTTCAGTCTTGTTTTAATTTGTATTTCTCAAATGGCCAGGGATGTTGAGGATTTTTTTCATGTACTTATTTGCTATTTGTACTTCATCTGAAAGTATCCATTCATTTCAGATGCCCATTTTTTGATTGAGTCTTTAAATTTGGGGGAGGGGTTCTAATTTTTTGAGTTATTTATATATCCTAGATATTAGTCCTTTGTCTGGGGAGCAACTGGAAAAATTTTCCTATTCTCTGTTCAGTCTGCATCTTCTGTTCTCTTCCATTGATCTATAAGTCTGTCTGTTTGTTGCTTTGTTTTTATCAGTACTATCCTGTTTTTATCACTGTAAGTTTGTAGTATAATTTCACATCTAGGACTGTACTACTCCCTGCTTTTCCTTTGTTGCCCAGAATTACTTTTGCTATTCTATGTCTCTTCTGATTCAATATGAATTTTAGGATTGTTTTGTCTAAATCTACAAGAAATGCTATTGGTATTTTTTATTGAAATTGCATTAAATTTGTATAACTGTTTTTGGAAGCATGTCCATTTCCACTGTAGTGTTTCTGCCTATTGAAGAATAAGAGTTATCTTTACTTTTCTTATACCTTCTTAGTTCTCTTTTTTTAGAGTACTCTACTTTCCACCATAGGGTTTTCTGCTCCTTGCTTAGATTAATTCTTAACTATTTCACTTTTCTTAATGTTATTGTGAAAGATGTTCTTCCCCTCGTTTCTCTTTCAGTGAGTTATTGATGTACAGAAATGCTATTGATTTTTGAGTATTGACTTTGTATCCTGCTATGCTATCAAATTTATTTATTAATTCTAGGAATATTCTGCTAGAGTTTTGGGGTTATTAATAAAGGATCAGGTCATCAACAAATAATGATAATTTAACTCTTCAGATGTCAATAAATAGATAAATGCATATGATAAAAAACATAATAGAGTACTAGTTAGCCACAAAGAAGGATAAATTTGAATCATTTTTAGGAAAAGGAATGGATCTTGAGACCATAATGCTAAGTGAAATAAGTCAGACAGAGAACATTAAATATAACATGGTTTCTCTAATAAAACAAACCCCAAATATGAATAATTTAAGGAGAAAATAAAAAAAAGATGGTAGGAAACTTGAAGGTAGAAAAAAACACCAAAAAATGGAGCTATGTAAAGGAATACAGGAACCAACTAAAATAACTCTGTGACCAAAGCTGAAACAATTTGAGTAAAAACATTAATAAAATATGCTTTCATATATAAAATAGAGATGAGTCTACGCTTATATAAGTAAATTGCAGAATAAAGTACAAAATAAATCTCAGTTACAAAAGAATTTCAAATAATATATGCAGATTGTCCACCATTAGGAAGATAAAGTATAAAAACCCACTACTTAAGTGTGGGTTCTACTTTTCTTCCAAAAAATAGAGTATGGGGAAGTAGAAGAAAACAAGAGTAGCTTTGCAATGGGGGAATTTGACAAACATCTTAAACCTGGTGACCAAGATTCACATATATTGATAGTGTATGTTTGATTTGATGTGATACTGGCACTATACTTCTAAGGCCTTCCTCTCAGAAACACATTCCTCAGGTGTACCTTGAGAAAAATCAGAAGAAAATAAAAGATTGAAATATATTGTATGATCTAGTTCCATACTATCCTGAATGCACTCGATTTTGCCTAAAATACATATTGTATGAATACTTGATCAGTAACCCTCAAAGTTGTCAAGGTCATTAAAAAAAAGAAGAGCTTTAAAAAAGTCATAAGTTAAACTGCCTTCAGGTGTCATTAGCATAATGTGGTATACTGGATATCATAGAAGAGAAAAATAACATTAAGTTAAAGCAAAAGAAATCAGAATAAAGTATAGACTTTTGTTAATAATAATCATCATAGTAAATTGCCTCATCACTGGGACAAAATACCTGACAGCCATAACTTTTTTTTAAAGAAGATAAAACCAATCAAGACAAAGCAGTGTAAAAGATACAGGACTTCAAAAGATTATGAAATCAATAATAGTTACCATAATGCCCCTTGACCTTTTCAAAATAGCTGTAGATAACTTCTGACATAGTAAAAATCAAACAGAACAGAATAGAAACTATAAAAATGAAATAATGAATGCAATAGTAAATCCAAAATTGCTACAATAATATATCTTGCTATCCTTGAATTAGCTTCTCCTGCCATCAGATTTAACATTATCAAAGAAAACAAAAGAGAACAAAGCTCAACCCAACAAAAAAACGGAAACAATATAGGGCCTCAAAATAAGTCCATAGGGAGTCAAAATGTGACAGCCATAACTTAAAGGAGAGGTTTATTTTCTCTAAATGAGAATTTAGAGGAACACTCCAGATCTAAATCATAACTATAACCCATCAATGTTGGCTAACTAAATGTGAAAAATGTGGTACACTAAGTAAGATATTAATGATAAGGAGAAACTGGTATGTGGCATATGGGAACTTTGTACTATCTTGTAAATCTGAAGCTGTTCTAACATAAAAAGCTTATTAAATATACAGTCAATAAGAGATACTTGAATCTCATGCAGTGTGATAAAGTTATAATAGAGTTACATCTACAGTGTTTTGTGTGGGCAAAAAGGCCAGAATAGCTGAGATTTCAGAGTGACAGAAGAGTCAAGGAAGTTTACATGGAGGAAATGCTTTTTAAGTTAGATTAATGTCATCCTTCTCTCTCCTAACTGGTAGATAAAACAGTGAGTAACACAGCTATGACCATTGATCTCATGGATCTTATACACTAGTAAACCAACATAAGCAAAAATATAACAAATTATTTTTAACAGTGAGACAGGAAAAGGAAGTGGTGACAACAATGACAATATCGTAAAGATACAAAGACACAAATGAATATCATGACTTCTTATGTGTGGCTTCAATACAAGTAGGGTCAAGACTAGGGTAAGCTGAATAAAACACATAGGGCACAAAATTTTAAGAGGGTACTTGCTCCAAGAATAATCCCATAGACACCCCACTCAAGTCCCAGCCTTGAGTACAACCTCTGCAATAGGGCTTTGGGAAAAGTTAGATCAAGAGACCAAACTGAGATCATTTTGTGAAGTCTTGTGTGTCTTGCTAAGAAGCTAGGACTTTGGCTTGTATGTGGTAGAAAATCACAGAAAGGTTTTAGGCTAGGTTGAAAACTTGTTATATTTGTGCTCTACAAAGATCACTTTATAATCTGGGAAAAGAAGTAGGGTCAACATAAGATGGTAAATAAGGCTGGAGAGACAACTGCATTTTTGAAGGCTGAAGGGAAGGAAATAGTAGAGAGGGAGACATTCATGATCTGAACTAGCTAAACTTTATCAGGGGTAGATACAGTCACTATTTAGTTCTCAATTGTAAACCATGGTATCCTGGACAGTACCTGGAACAAAGGAAATGTTTGGTAACTAATTCTGACTGGACACACAAAAACATGGAAAACATAAATCAGAATTTCTCAGGACAAGTGATTCTGAGGGGGAGAATTTGCTATCTCCAAGATAGCAGCATCTATTTTCTGAAATGAGAAAGTAATAAAGGGTGGTAATGCAGTCAGGAGAGTTCCACTGTGAAGTCAGATCTGTTTCCATTATGTTGCAAGGGGATGTAGAGGACAGGTGAAAGAGTGGGAAATGGCAGATGGTAAAGGAAGATATATGCGTCCTTGAGTCAGCAGCAGGACACGTTTTAAGGAGTGGCCACAGAAATGCATGGCTTTAAAGACTTTCTGTAGGCCACAGACGTTCCTAACCTGTTAAAGTGCTGTGATTTTCATAGAAGCTAAATTTGTAGATAAATCTTTTTCTTTCTTTCTTTCTCTTTTCTTTCTTTCTTTCTTTCTTTCTTTCATTCTTTCTTCTTTCTTTCTTTTTCCTCTCTCTCTCTCTCTCTCTCTCTCTCTCTCTCTTTCTCTCTCTTTCTCTCTCTCTCTCATCCTGTTTGAATGGTAGGGAGTGTTCTTCCCAGTGGAATACTGAGTTTCCTTGAAAAAAGGCAATTAAGTAGTGCATTTCAAAAGTTTCTCCTTCTATCCAAGGAAAAGACTATCAAACAGAACTAATGAGCAACAGTGAGCCTGGCAATTTTAAAAAGGACTTCATTTTTGTGGGGGAAAAAAGAAACAAGATGGATCTCTTGAACTTCCCAAGGCTACACTGCTGTATAAAATCACCAAGAGCACCCAGACACTCTTGGATGAAACAGCACTGTGCAGATTGAAAGGCTAATCGTGACATTGATTCTTTGATAGCAAAGCCACACCAAGCTATTAAGGGGCTGTTACAGGGCTCTGGGAGATATCTTTAACTTTCCAAGATGATATCAGGGCTGACTCAAGCCCCTCCTGCACTTTATGTTTTTCCTACCTCTTAGTTTGTCTTTGAAATTCATTTTATGATTCATTTTATGGACCGCATCCATCATACACCCTTCAGTAGGATGTTAATGAATATGCCATGAAAAGGAGGTGTTCTGGTGGAATAAGTGAAATGGTGAATTATATAGTTAACCTGTATGCTTTATTGCAGTATATTTTAAAACCTTTAATGTAGGAAATGAGTATTATAATTACCGAGAATGTAGATAAAGTTTGCAGCTGGCCTATTATTTAATATGAAGTGTCTGGTTAGTGTTCTGGAGATAACCATTTGGGTAGCAATGTCCAAATTATTCTTTCTGGAGGGTCCTACTCAAAATGTGAATATGATCCTTTGGAAAAAATTAATGTTTTAACTGTTAGCTCCCACTTTCATACTTAAAGATAACATTTTCCTAAAAGGATAGAGCTTCAGAACATACAGTACATTGCCATCAAGGAGCTCACACTCCATTGGGGAGATACAAGAATTCTACAATCAATACTAGGGTGAGAAATTAGGTAATGCTACAAGATTGTGGTATCATGGAAGAGGATGTTGGTGGTAAAAATGAAAAAAATATATACTTGGGATATACTTTTGTGGAATCTCAATAAGATTTAGTAATAGGTGGGAGAAGTAGATGAAAAAAAGAGGGAAAGCTTTTAAATGACCCTAAGATGTTTGATTTTGCAACTGCTTGAATGGTGAAGCCACTCACCATAACAGAGGATGGAAAAAGGGACCAGGTTATGGGAAGACAATGAGCTTAGCCTGTGGGATTTTTAAAAGACAGTTATTCTCAGTCTGTTTTGTATTGTTTAATTTCAACATACATGAAGGTATGGACAGCTATTTTGAAGAGAATGAGAGACATTACAGTAGCCATTGTTGATTTTCCTATCATCTGGTTTGAAGCCCTGTAACGACTTCATTACCCTGTTCTGATCAGTTTTACACTATTTCGTTTTGTATGAATTCATTGTGTGTGAACATATGGACAACTATTTAGAAGAAAACAAGAGACATTATGGTAGCCACTGTAGATCTCCTGTTGTCTTGCTTTGAAGTCTGTGTCACTTACATTGTTTTCTTCTGATCTGCTTTGTTCTGTTTTGTTATGTTTGGTTTTACCCTTTTTAAAATAAAAAGGAGTTATTCTCAGGATCACTTTATATGGTTGTTACTAGTTTCTCTGCTCTGCTAGGTTGCAAAATGAACAAGCAGTTCTGGTGAGGGATGTCACATTAAAGATTCTGTCTAAATCATTTATCCTTTCATTTATTTCTATGGTAGCTTAATTGATTAACTGAAATACCAGACATAGCCTACAGCAGTAAGGACTTCACAAACAGAACACAGCAATTCACTAAAAAAGGTTGTTTCTGATCAACTATAAGTGGTAATCACTTTAATAGAATAAGAATACTAACATTGATAAGATTTTAACATAAAGGAGAAAATTTGACAAATTCTATGTATTTTTTAAATTTCTGTTTACTCAACCACCATTTATTGTGTATCCATTATCTACAAAGTTCAGTACTGCATTCTACAAACATGAACCAGTCAGAGTTCATAATTTTGAATTGTTCAGAGTCTAGTAGTGGGTGTCAAAGCATGTGAAAATTAAGTAAAATAAGATGTTAGAGGCTTTGGAATAACAGACCATATTGCACTTATTAAGGGGACAATGTTAGAAGTATTCCATTCTTGTTAAAAGTGGGCAAAGAACTAAACACTTGAACTCATTCTTGCAAAAATGAGAGATGGTTTCCAAGTGGAAAAAATGCTGAGATGGAGTATAAGATGTTCCACTAAGAAAACAAAAACATTATTTCAAAACTCAGATGTTTGAAATGTATCTTACAGGTAATAAGAAGCAATTTAATGATGTTAAGTAGATGGTTTATAGATGTTATAGGTCAGATTTATGATTTATACAGATACTCTGCCAGTTATGTGGAGATTCCGTCTAAATCATCAAATTAGAGACAGACTGAAGGCAGCAAGAGCTACTGAACAATTTCAAACAGAAGACATTGGAGCAGTATCAGGGTAGATAAGGAAGAGATTAGAGAGATATCAAAAAGTTAGAATCTAAAATACGATATCAAGAATGGAGTTTAATGATAATGCTTTTATCTTTTTCTCCATAAACAACTTAAAAGATAGCTTTTATTTCAGTAAGATGGGAAAATTATGTGTAGAGGGGAAGTTTGGAGTGGAAGGTAATGATTTTGATTTTAACATCACTCTACAATGTCTGAGAAATGTGTGGATGTTTGGTGGACAGTTAGACATATAAGCCTGGATTCAAGTGAAAGTTCTGGATTGAGAATATATTTGAAAGTTGAAAATGTACATGTGGCATTTTATTCCAGGAAGCAAAGGGACTTGTACTTCTTACTGGGATGAACAAGCACTCCTGCACAAAAGCACTAGAGAAAAATGGATTAAATACTTGACACAAAACAATTGCATAAGAGCAAAGAAAATCTTACTAACATAATGAAACAATGTGATTCAATTCTAATGCATAGGATACTACACACAACAGCAGGATTAATTTTATTTTACACTGAATAGGAAATATTTAACAAAATCAGTCTCATGTTTGGCAACAAGGTTTTAATGAATTTATAAAGACTGAAACCCTCTGGGTAATCTTCCCGACTCCGGAAAAGTAATCTAGAAACAAACAACAAAATAATCAAAAATTCAAAATTTCTTGTAGATTGAAGAGTATACTATTTAATAGCCAATGGAAGAAAAATGAAATTACGGAGGTGAGTTGCAGCCAACCGGCACCAGTCCGGGGAGAGTTTAAGACCATTGCTCCCAGCTATTGAATGCCTGCCCAGCTCCCTAAAACACTGGACTAGGCTTAGGAAGTTTTGCCGGCCTGAGTGGACCATGCCCAGTGGCATTCTTACAATCTGGGGAGCCAAGGTCGCACAAGGTGAGTTCCAGCCTGCCAGCACAGGCCTGGGGAGACTTTGGGACCACTGCTCTCAGGGGTTGAGTGCCTGCCCAGCTACCTAAAACACTGGACATGGCTTGGGAAGTCCTGTGGGCTTGAATGGGCCATGCTCAGCGACCTTCATTCAGTCCCAGGAACTGAAGACACAGCAGGTGATTTTCAACACCCCTGGGGGAAGCTTTGGAACATTGCTCAAAACATAGAAATATGGGAAAATGACAAGATGAAAGACCAAAATGTAATCTCAAACCTCCAGCCCATCCCAAGAAAGCCTAGGAACCATGTACATAGAAGAAAATATAAGCCATACACCTGAAATACCTCAAATGATATCAACTGAAATAAAGAAGCAACTCCAGGAAGCTATAAAGGAACTCAAATCAGAAATAATCTCCCCAGTAAAACAAGAAATGATAAAAGTATTGAAAGAAATACTAAACACATCTAAAAAAGACACAGTTAAAAAATTAGAGGAACAAAGCAAAAAGAATCCTTGAATGAACAGTATAAGAAACAAACAATGCATGAAGCAGATTCAAAGAGATATACAGGAAATCAAAAAATTCTATTGAAAGTTGCCAAAACCACCTCAATGAAAGTGAAGATAGAATTTCAGACCTTGAAGATAAGATTGCAGCTTGTGAACAGGAAAAGAAAGATCTTTTCAAAATAACAAGGGATCAGGAAATAACAATTCAACAGCTGCAAGGTAATGCAAAGAAAGACAATATAAGATTAATAGGGATAAATGAAAAAGGAGAGGACAACACAAATGATATCAAGAAGCTACTTACAGATGTAAAAGCTGAAAATTTCCCAAACATGAGACTGGAAACTGACATACGGATTACTGCAGCATATAGAACTCCAAGTAGCCATAACCAAAATAAAACTACACCCAGACATATAATAACCACCATCCCAGAAATTCAACAGAAGAACAGAATATTAAAAGCTGTTAGAGAAGAGACAGATCACCTATAAAGGAAAACCTATCAGAATCACAGCAGACTTCTCAACACAAACAATGAAGTCAAGAAGAGCATGGAGTGATGCATTTCAGATTCTAAAAGAAAACGATTTCCAGCGCAGACTGCAAAACTGTCCTTCAAAATGGATGGAGAGATAAGATACTTCCATAACAAAAAACAGCTGAAGAATTTCATGACCACCAAACCAACCCTGTAAAGAATATTGAAAGACATTTTAGATACACATAGGAAAAAATGACTAAGCAAGACAGACAATTAAACAGAATGGAAAGGTAAAGTTACAACAGCAGAAAGGTAGCATGTCAACAATAAACTAATATATAACAGTTATAACTATTAATGTAAATGGCCTCAATTAACCAATTAAAAGAAACAGGCAGAATGGATCAAGAAACAACATCCAACCATATTCTGTCTGCAAGAAACCCAACTAACCCAAAAGGAAACTTATAGACTGAAAGTCAAACGATGGAAAACAATACTTCATGCAGCAGGAACCACCCAAAAAAGCAGGGGTAGCTATTCTATTTGCAGACAATGTGAGCTTCAAACCAAGAATGTTCCAAAGAGATAAAGAAGGGCACTACATACTAGTTAGGGGAAAACTTCAAGAGGAAGAGATAACAATCTTAAATATATATGCACCAAATTCCAGAGCACCCAGCTATACAAAGCAAGTATTATCAGAAATGAATAATCAAATAAGCAATAACATAATTATAACAAGAGACCTTAACATGCCATTGACACAAAAGGGACAGATCCACTAGACAGAAAATCAGCAAGGAAATCACAGAACTGAATCACAGCTGTGAACAAATGGACTGGATAGACGTATACAGAGTGTTCCATACAACAACATCAGAATATACATTCTTTTCAGCAGTACATGGGACATTCTTTAAAATAGACCATATACTAGCCCACAGAACATATTTGAGTAAATGGAAAAGAATTGAAATTTCCCCATGCATGTTATTGTATCATAGCACCATGAAACTAGAAATTAATGGTAAAAGAAACTGCAAAACCCCACAAACATATGGAAATTGAATAATACACTCTTGAGCAATCAATGGGTCACCAAGGAAGTTAAAGAAGAAATTAAACAATATCTACAAGCAAACAAAAACACAAATACAACTTACCACAATCTGTGGGATGCAATGAAAGCAGTCCTCAGAGAAAAATTTATTGCACTGAGTTCTCACATCAAGAAAACAGAACCAACACAAATAAACAACCTGGTACTATACCTCAAACATCTAGAAAAAGAAGAGCAAGCCAAGCCCAAAGCCAAAAGAAGGGAGGAAATTATAAAGATCAGAGCAGACATTAGTGCAATAGAGATTAAGAAAACAATACAAAGAATCAATGAATCAAGCAGTTGGTTCCGTGAAAAAATAAATAAAATTGATAAGCCCACAGCCAACCTTATTTTTCAAAAGGTAAAGAAAAAAACTCAAATTCATGCAATAAGGAATGAAAAAAATGAAATCACTACAGACTTTGGAAATACAGAAGATCATCAACACCTATTTCAAAAACCTCTACTCTCATATGTTCGATAACACAGAAGAAGTGGACAGATTCCTAGAAACCTATGAACTAGCAAAGCTGGGTAAAGAAGATGCAAAACTGCTGAATTTCCAATTTCTATTAATGCCCAATTTCTATGAAGTTGAAAATGTAATTAAGTGCTTACCATCAAAGATCCCAGACCCAGACAGACTCACTGTGGAATTCTACAAGAAATACAAAGAAGACTTAATGCTGACACTCCTCAAACTCTTTAATGAAATTGAAAGGGAAGCAATTCTTCCTAAGTCATTCCTGGAAGCAAATATTATTCTAGTATCAAAACCTGAGAAAGACTCAACTGAAAAAGAGAACTACAGGTCAATCTCCCTAATGAACATAGATGCAAAAATTCTCAATAAAATATTGGCAAACAGGATGCAGCAAATCATCAAGAAGCTTATACACCATGACCAAGTGGGATTCATTCCAGGCATGCAGGGACAGCTCAACAGATGTAAATCAATAAATGTAATCCACCATATCAATAGATCCAAAAGTAAGATTCACATGATCATTTCTATAGATGCTGAAAAAGCTTTTGATAAGGTTCAACAATCATTCATGATAAGAACCTTACAGAGAATTGGAATAGTCTTTAACTCAATATGATGAAGGTCCTCTATGACAAACCAACAACCAGCATCATATTAAATGGCCAAAAACTGAAATCCTTTACCTTAAAATCAGGCACAAGACAAGGATGTCCCTTATCACCACTCTTAGTCAACATTATAGCACTGGAAATACTAGGCAGAGCAATTAGAAAAGAGAGAGAAATAAAAAGAGTAAAGATAAGAAAAGCAGAAGTTAAATTATCATTATTTGCAGATGACATGATACTCTACATAGAAGATGCCCAAAACTCCATTGAAAGACTCCTAGATATAATAAATAAATTCAGGAATGTAGCTGGATTCAAAGTCAATACTCAAAAATCAATAGCATTCTTATGCACTTACAAAAAAAATCACTGAGAGAAAAATAAGAGAATCTACACCCTTCATACTAGCATCCAAAAAATGAAATACTTAGGAATTAATTTAACAAAAGAAGTAAAACAGCTATACAGGGAAAATTATAATGCCCTGAAAAAAGAAATTGAAGAGGACCTCAGAAAATGGAAAGACATCCCTTGTTCATGAATAGGAAGAATAAATATTGTGAAAATGGCCATTCTCCCAAAATTGTTATACAGATTCAATGCAATCCCAATGAAAATACCACTAACATACCTCATAGATCTAGAGAAATCAGTCCTAAAATTCATCTAGAACCAGAATTGACCTAAGCAGCAAAGGCAAGTCAGGAGGCATCAAAATCCCTGAGTTGAAGTTATGCTACAAAGCTACTGTAATAAAATCAACATGGTCCTGGAATAAAAACAGATCTGAAGATCAATGGAATAGATTAGAAGATACAACCACAACTACAAACATACTCAACCACATTATCTTTGATAAAGGGGCCAAACATGTTCACTGGATGAACGATAGTCACTTTAATAAATGGTGCTGGAAAAACTGGCTATTCATATGCTGAAAACTAAAACCAGACCCATGCCTATCACCATGTACTAAACTAAAATCTAAATGGATCAAAGATCTAAATATTAAAACAGAAACACTAAATCTGTTGGAAGACAAAGTAGATAAAATTCTTGAAGACATAGGGGTAAGTAGAGAATTCATGAACAAGAATCAAACTGCATGGGAAATACTTCCCAGCATCAATAATTGGGATCACGTCTTATTAAAGAGTTTCTACATGTTGAAAGAAATCTCCATCATAGTGAAAAGGAAACCCACAAACTGGGACAAAATCTTAGTGAACTGTCCCCCAGACAAAGGACTTCTGTCTAGAACTTATAAAGAACTTAAAAAATCAGACCCCTGAAATTCAAAGACACAATCCAAAAATGGTCATCCTAGATGAATAAACAGTTCTCAGATGAAGGAATACAAATGGCAAATAAATACATGAAAAAATGTTCATCATCATTAGTCATTAGAGAAATGCAAATTAAGATATGCATTTCTCTAATGACTAATGAGATTCCATCTCACACCGGAAAGAATGGCCAGGATCAAGAAAACTACAAACAACAAATGCTGGAGAGGCTGTGGGGAAAAAGGAACTCTTCTGCACTGTTGGTGGGAGTGTAGCCTGGTGCAACCACTGTGGAGGTCAATCTGGAGATTCCTCAAAAACTAGGGATGGATGTCCCATTTTACCCAGCTATTTCAGTCTTAGGCATATTCCCAGAAGATCTGAAAACATCTTACCACAGTGAAATATGGGCACCCATGTTTATACTGGCACAATTTGTAATAGCCAGATCTTGGAAACAACATAAGTGCCCATCAACTGAGGAATGGATAAAAAAATTTTGATACTTTTATGCAATGGAGTACTACATAGCTATAAAGAATGATCACATTGAGATATTTATAAATAAATAGATGCATCTTGAATCTATACTCATAAGTGAAACAAATCAAAATCACATGTATAAATATCGTATAGTCTCCCTGGTGTAAGAAATGGTAAGATTACAGAAGATTTTATGGAAATCATGGTTCACCATTATACTGCTTTGATGTCTTATGTCTTCATTCATTGGTTCAAATGGTTTTATTCTGTTTTGTTTGATCTTAATATATGTGATCATATGAATACTTACTTTGAAGACAAGACAATATGGTAGCCATTGTTGATTTAATATCATCTTGCTCTGAAGTCCTACCATGCTCTTGTTTTTCTATTACCTTCGGTTCTATCACATTGTGTCTTATTGGATTTTAATATGTATGATAGTAAAAACAAAATTTTTATGGAAAATGAGATATTATAGCAGCCATTGTTCATCTTTGGTTATATGGTTCAGAATGTCTTGGAATACTTCCATTCTCTTGAGTCATTTATTCTACTTTGTTATGTTTGGCATTATTGTGTGTAAAGCTAAGCTCAACTATTTCAAAGAAAGAGACATTATGATAGTTACTGTTAATATCCAATTGTCTTGTTGTGAAGTGCTGTGTTGCTTACATTGTTCTGTTCTAATCTGTTTACATCTGTCCTCTTTTGTTTTATTCTCTTTAAAATAAAAAAAGGAATAACATGAACAGCTTTTCACACTGAGTGTAATTTGAGTGAATGGAAGAAGAAATTGCCAGTTGTATCTACATCTAATTACATGTTATCAATAGTTTTTAATAATTTTTAACAAAGACAACAATTATTTTACCTCTGTTAGTTTCTCTAGTTTTATTTTTAAACTTGTGACATCTTGAGTAAAGGAAGCAAATTCTGGGACTAGAATATTTGTAGAAAAAAATCACTTAGTGTACCTTCTCAGTCTTTCTAGAGACTATGTCTATAGTCTTCCATACAGAAGGAGGACTATCAGAAATAATATATGGAATTTCACTTGGCTTATGTTTTATAAAAGATAAGTATAACATCTAAGTGGCAAAAATAAAAGTTCAAGACAATCACACTCAGAAAACTTTTAAAACATTAAATGTTGCCATAAATTAGTTTCTAATTTTGTGAAATGGCATAACACACATTTTGAGGCAAAGAATCCATTAAAAATATACTGCCATTTATACTTTTAATATAATCTTACTGTGCTTTGAGTAGCTCTTTACATAAAGTCAAGAGGCCATTAAAAGTGATATCAAAAGAGTGGAAATGGAAATATGCAAAGATTAAAGTAGAGAAATTATTATAAAACATGATTTGTTCTAATGCCACAAAATTTTATATTTTGGTTCAGTATCACTTGGTTGCTGGAAGAGACTAGGAAATGAGTGAACTGTCCCAATGGTCCTAGTTAAGATTCTTCGTCAATCTTTGATTTGATGGCTCGTTCATGAAGGACTACTTACCCAGACTTCTTGGTAAGGGGTACTGCACTGGGCTTACAATCTATTTTGCTCTGTTTGTTTCCCTGAGAACACTTAGGAAAGACTAAGTATAAATTACATATTTTGGTTCAGTGCCGCTGGGTCGCTGGAAGAGACTAGGATATAAGTGAATTCTCCCAATGATCCTAGTTAAGATTCTTAGTTAATCTGTGATTTGATGGCTTATCATGAAGGACTACTTACCCAGATTTCTTGGTAAGGGGTACTGTGTTGAGTTTACTGTCTATTTTGCTGTGTTTCCCCCCAAGAACACTTAGAAAATATAAAGTTCCCCTCAATGTTACCAAAACAAAGAACTCACAAGATTAAAAAGTAACCACCACAAAATCTATAAATGACTTCATTCCTAGCATTGTATCAATCATGACTGAGGTAGAGAATAAGGGTTTATAAAAACAAAACCCTAGTACTTTTATATATTTAAAGTTTTTTCCTCAGTTGCTCAAAAGGATCTTCAAATACTTCTCACTTTCCATCTCAGATTGTTCCTTCTCTTAGGCTTGTGCATGAAACTAAGACATCAGGGTAGTTAAAAACTTTAGGATTATTTTAATAGAAGGGACATTT
>PVLA01001611.1:287227-340709 GCA_004027455.1 Hydrochoerus hydrochaeris | reverse complement strand
GAGTGGGGGGATGGGCTGAGCGAGTGGGGGGGGGGGCTGAGCGAGTGGGGGGGTGGGTGCATGCTTGGTGAGTACCTGGCTGCATTTGACATTGTATCTTTCCCCTCTCTCCTTAAAATTGTGGCATGATTTCCCTGAAAAGTTGAACAAGTTAATTTTTCTGAGCAGAATAGCAGAATCCTTTTTTTAAAAAAAGTGGAATCCTTTTGACTGTGCTGGTGGTTACTTTTAAAAATAATACTTTGGATTAGAGGAGTAGCTCTGTGGCAGAACATTAGTCCAGAATGGACAGAGTGCTGGGTTTGAGTCCTGGACCGACCCCCCATAAAAAACCCACAGAGAACTTGGTGAATCATACCTTTTTTTTTTTTTTTTTTTTTTAAACCAGGGATTGAACTCATGACCTTGTGCTTGTCAGGCAGGCACTTACACCACTGAGCTAAACCCCCTGCCCTCATACTTTTTATTTAATGATCTGTCCTGTTCTGTGGCTTACAGATAATGAAAACTGGGTGTGCATCAAGCTCTTTTGTGCTGTCACTAATATGTATTACCTTATTCATTTCCTTTGTTTTTTCTTGTTTTGGTACAGGGAATGAAACTCGGGACCTTGTGCTCTGCAGGCAGAGGCTGTGCCGCTGAGCTACATCCCTGGCCCCCTGTAGAAATCAGTTCAGTGGTCTTTTTTTCCATGTTCTTTTGAGGTTTTATTGTTTACAAAATTCTTTTTGTATTGAGAGAAAAATAGCCAAAGCATCTTTGACAGAAGGTTCTGCACCAGGCAAAGGGATCTGAAAAATAAGTTGGGGGAGGCTCTTTTTGAAGTGGGGATCTTGGACTATCTTTTCTTTTGCAGTCCCCTTTCCCTTGTTTCCTATTTGGGACCAAATCTGTCCTAAAAACTTGACTCCTACCTTCTTCTCCCCCTAAAGAAAACCTGCATACCCACACACATATCTATTTAATTCTTGAAGTATCTCTGCAACTCTTAAATGACTTATGCAGAAGACCTAAGGAGCAAAGATCGCCTACTCCTTGTTCCACCTCCTGAGTCAAGACAGTTATTTGATGCAATTCATGTCAAACACCTGCTGTGTGGATGGATCAAACCTACTCAATTTGTAATCCTAGAGAAAAGCAAATGGGCTCAGGAGACAGGAAAGGGAGTATGAATGTATATTCAAGTCACTCAGGAACTTTTATGCAGGTGTAAGAAATTTAATGTCAAAGTAGCCTGAAGATTGTTTAATAGGAGGCAGACGAATATAACTCCATGTTTACTGTTAGAAACCAAAGCTTTGTGTGAAATCTTGAATTTATGGAGAGGGATGGAGTGGGGAGGGTGGGAAAGTATATATCTGTCTATTCTTTCCCTGAACCCTTCACATCATTCCTGAACTGCCCAGGACCAAGACCCCTTGGGCTTTGGTGACCCCATCACTGATCACTGGGTTGTCTTGTTTGATGGTTGATTTTGCTGTACCCCTGTACACTTCCTTTCCTATTTTCTAATCATTTTGTAACATGTGTGCTGACTTTTCCTTCCCTTCTCCTTTCCCTGGGAAAATAAAATGAATAAAAAGTCTTATTGGTATTCAAAAAAACTACCAGTTTTTTAGTGGAGATTTTGGGGTCTTCAGTGTAGTCTCAGGTCATCTGCAACTAATGATGGTTTAACCTCTTCTTATCATTATTCCTTTTATTTCTTCTTCTTATCTAATTGCTCCAGCTAAAGTTTCCAGGACTATTTGAATAAAAGTGGAGACAGTGGACATCCTTGTCTTGTTCTGATTTTAGAGAGAAAGCTTTCAGTTTTTGTCCATTTAGTATGATGTTGGCTGTTGGTTTGGCATAGATGGCTTTTATCAGATTGAGGTAAAGACCATCTGTTCCAATTTTCTGTAGGGTTTTTATCCATGAATGTGTGCTGGACATTTATCAAAAGCTTTTCTTGCATCTATTGAGATGATCATATGATTTTTGTCCTTGGCTCTGTGTTGCTATGATGTATTACATTTCTGGATTTAGGTATGTTGAACCATCCCTGCCTTCCTGGGATGCATCCCACTTGGTCATGGTGTACAGTCTTCTTGACAGTTTGCTGCAGTCTGCACTGAGAATTGTTGCATCAATGTTCATTAGGGAAATTGGCCTCTAATTCTCTTTCTTAGTTGGTCCTTCTCTGGTTTTGGTATCAGGGTACTGCTTGCTTCCAGGAATGAATTTGGGAATATTGCATCCCTTATCAATTTCACTAAAGAGTTTGAGATATAGTTGTGTTAGGTCTTCTCTAAATTTCTTGTAGAATTCAGCAGTGAATCTGTCAAGGCCTCAGTTGTTCTTCATTGATAGATTTTTAATTACACCTTTCAGTTTCATTGTTTGATACTGGTTTATGTTTTTTTTTTTTTTTTTTTTTTTTTTTTTTTTTTTTTTTTTTTTTTTTTTTTTTTTTTTTTTTTTTTTTTTTTTTTTTTTTTTGTGGCAGTAGGAATTGAATTCAGACCTTGCACTTACCAGGCAGGCACTATGCTGCTGAGCTATATCCTCAGTGCTGGATTTTTATATCTTCTTGATTCAGTTTTGGTAATACATATGCATCTAGGAATCTGTTCATTTCTTCTATATTTTCCATCTTCTTAGAATACAAGTTTTCAAAGTAGATATAGATGATCTTCTGGATTTCTGCAGGGTCTGTTAGGATTTCACCCTTTCATTCCTAATTGTGTGGATTTGAGTCTTTCCTTTTTTTGATAAGGTTGATTAAAGATTTTTCAGTTTTATTTAGTCTTGAAAGAACCAAGTCTTTGATTCATTTATTCTTTATATTGTTTTTTAGCTTCCACTGTGTTATTTTTTTGCTCTGATCTTTAAAATTTTCTTTCTCATATGAGCTTTTGGCTTAGCCTGATCTTCTTTTTCTAGAAGTTTGAAGTTCAACATTAAGTTGTTTATAGGCACTTGTTCTGTTTTCCTGATATGGGTATTTACTGCTATAAATTTCCCTCTTAAGGCTGCTTTCATTGTGTCCCACAAGTTTGATTATATTGTATTGTCATTATCATTCAGCTGTAAAAACTGTCTGATTTCTTCTTTAATTTCATCTGTGACCCATTGGTTGTTCAGCAGGGTGCTATTTAATTTCCATGTGTTTATGAAGTTCTTATGGTTTCTTTTACCATGGATTTTCAATTTCATTGCACTGTGGTCTGATAGTTTGAATGAGATAATTTCAATTCCTTTGCATTTACTTAAGCATGTTCTATAAGCCAGTATATGGTCTGTTTTGGAGAATTTCCTGTGTGCAGCTGAGAAGAATGTGTATTCTGATGTTGCGAGGTGGAATACCTATAACATCTACTAAATCCATTTATTCAAAAGTTTGATTGAGTACTAATATTTCATTATTGATTTTTTTTTTGTCTAATTGCTTTGTTTTTGTGACATTGGAGTATTGAGGTCTCCCAATACAATTATATTAGGGTTTATTTGATTTTTCATGTTTGTTAGTAATTGATTTATATAGTTGGGTAAACTGGTATTTGTTGCATATATATTTATGATTGTTGTCTCTTCCTCTTGGATTGTTTCCTTTATGAGAATGTAGTGACTTTATCTCTCTTAAGCAGTCTTGGCTTAAAATTCACTTTGTTTGCAAATAGACTAGCTATCCCTGCTTATAATCTGGGTTCCTGTCACATAGAGTGTTGTTTTTCATCCTTTGACTTTCAATCTATGAATTTCTTTTTGAATTAAATGTGTTTCTTGTATGCAGCATATTGTAGGATCTTGCTTCTTGATCTATTCTGCCAGTCTGTCGTCTGACTGGTGAATTGAGACCATTAACATTGATTATAATTAATATATATTTTCTTATCCTTGTCATGTTATTTTCCTGTGTTGGCTGTCCCCCTTTTTTCTCCATCCTTTTTTCCCCTGCTTTGTTCCTTATGTTAGGGTTCATGGAGTTATAGTCCTTATTATCTCTTTCTAGAATGTCTTTAGAACATTTTGGAGTTCTGGTTTGGTGGTCATCAATTTCCTCAGATATTCTTTGTCATGGAAGTATCTTATTTCTCCATCAATTTTGAAAGACAGTTTTGTGGGGTACGTCAATCTGGGTATGGAATGTATGAGTCTATTAATTTTGCTGAAAGTTGTTTTCCTTTAGAAGTTGGAGTGCTTCACTCCAATCTCACCTTGACTGAGTTTATACTGAGAAGTCAGCTGTAATTCTGATGAGCTTTACAGGTGATCTAGTCTTGTGTTGAATTCTGGAATGTTGACTATGATATGCCTAGCTGTAGATATTTTGTTTTTTGATCATTGCTAATTGGAGTTTTATGTGCTTTATTTATCTGTATGTCAAATTCTCTCCCTTTACCAGAAAAGTTTTCTGTCATGATGTCTGTGACCATTTTTTAATGTCACTTGTGGTATCTCCTGCATGTTTGATTGACTCCAAACTTAAGTTATTCTTCTTTGTCATATCTAGCAGCTGCTTGATTGGTTTCTCATGGTCCCTTGCTATTTTTGAGAAATCTTTCTTTTCCTGATTGCTAACTACAAGCCTGTGTTCACTGTCTGAGATCCTGTCCTCACATTGGCGTGTTGTGCTTCAAATATTTTCAATGGAGTTTTTATTATCCCAGGTATGATCTGCTTGAATTTGCTTTATGGATTCCATTTCTTTCCTATGCTGTGCTTCTGTAATTTTCTTAAGCTCGTCTATTTTTTTTGTCTATGTCTACCTTAACGCCACTAAACATGGTATTTTGGTAATCTCTGTAGTTATCTCAGAGGTTGTTTCTAATTTCATTTCTTCCAGAGCCTCATTCAATTGCTTTGTTGTTACCACTTCAGAGAGCCCTGGTTGAGGGGCTTTCAGATTACCCCACCTCATTGCCCCTGGATTTGCCTTTGGGAACTTGATGTCTGGGGTTGCATTTTGCTTGAGTCTTTTCTTTTCTTTTCTTTTCTTTTCTTTTCTTTTCTTTTCTTTTCTTTTCTTTTCTTTCTTTTTTAGTTTAAATTCTGAGGTGATGCTTGTAAGCTGCCTATGGTGGGTGTTTTATTGCTAGTATTTATGACCTGTAGGTGATGACTACTTCTCTGAGGTGTCTTCTAGATGTAGCTGGTTTTTGGGTTTTGAGTCTGTTGCAAGATCCTACCTCTTCAGTTTGTTGGATCTAAGAAGTTGTTGCTTGTTTGGCCTAGATCCTGGTTCTGTGGCACTGTGCCACTGTATTTTCTAAGACCCTTAGTTAATCTTAACACCAGGACAAACAGCTGTTTAGAACAATTATGTAAGTTTTGGCTATAGTAGCACCAATAGCATTGAACACAGCCTAGAAAATGACAAACTGAACTATTTGCAAGTTTGAACTGTCTGAACTAGATTTGTGATTATCTAACAAAATGTTATATGAAATATATGAGTCTGTCAATTTTGCCCTTGGGTGTTAAAATTTAAAATGGCTTAAGGAGAAAATAGAGAAATGGACAAAGAGAAAGAAATTGGAAAGAAGGTTGGAGGACGAAGGGGAATCATGCCAGCTTTGGGGAACTGGTACGTAAGACTGCAGGAAAAGAAAGCAGAGATAAAAGAAAGAACATAAAAGAACCTCATCGACAGAGAGGTTAGGAACCACTTTCACACTTATAAAAACAATGAAGGAGGAAGAGAAAAAAGGAAAAAAAAATAGAAAAAGAAAAAGTCTACTTCCAGCATTCTGTCTGGTTTCACTAGGAGACAACCTATGGAGACAGAGTGCCAAATTGTGCCAGTCTGTCCCAGCAGGCCAGTGCTAGCTTTTTGGTAACGTAGTGGGTAATCTTAGCAGGCTTGCCTGGCCCAAGCAGTTTCTGTTGATCTGAGCCCAGCTGGGTGCTGTTAGAGGAAGGCAGCAGCAGCTCTGAGCTCTGGGCTCATCTGGCCTGTGTCTGAACACTCTTGGCTAACCCTCTGCACTCTGCGCCCACCAGTTTTGTCCTCCATGTCCGCTGCTCCTCTCCACTGCTGTGTCTCTCTGCAGAGGCCTCCAGGGTTCGCAGCTGCCATCTTCCTTGTGCCTGTGTGCCCCCAGTTTCCAGCAGCTCTTCTCATGCAGTGAGACTGTTGACTATTGCCTTCTTCTTTCTTGGAATTTTTCTTTTAACTCTGTCTGTGGGCTTCAGTTCGCATTTCAGATTCTTCCTGTGTACAGAGGATCTACGTCCTTCTTGTCTTCCTCACAATGCTGTATTCCAGCATCTGGATGGTGACTCTCAGAGAGGCTGATTTCTCTGCTGCTTACTACCACTCTGCCATCTTCCCAGAAGTCTGTTGTTTGTTCTTAATTAGCATCACTTTATAGTATACCTTGGAAGTCTGGTATTGTGATGTCTCCTGCTTTGTTCTTGTTGCCCGAGGTTGCTTTTGCTGTGTTGTTTCCATGTGATTTTAGGATTTTCTCTAGCTCTGTGAGGAATGCTGTTGGTATTTTGATTGGAATTGATTCAATCTATGTATAATTTTTGAGGGATGTGGTCGTTTTGACAATACTGGTTCTGCCTATCCAGGAGCAGGGGATATCTTTCCATTTTCTGTTATCTCCTTTAATCTTTTTTTCAGAGTACTGGAATTTTTATTGTAGAGGTTGACTTCTTTGGTTAGGTTAATTGCTAAGTATTTACTTTTTCTTGATGTTTTTATGAATGATATTTTCATAATTTCTTTCTCACTGAGTTTGAGTTTTGTGTGTTGATTTTGTATCCTGCTATATTGCTGAAACTGGTTATTAATTCTAAGAGATTTATTTTTGGTAGAATTCTGTGAGTCTTCTGTGTAGAGTATCATGTCATAATTTGAGTTCTTTCACCCTACACTGCCATTTTATTTTTTTCTCTTGCTTGATTGCTCTCATGTTTCAAGTACTGTGTTGAATAGAAGTGATAATGGACATCCTTGTCTTGTTCCTAATTTTAGAGGGAATACTATCACTTTTTCACATTTAATTTGATGTTGACTGTTGGTTTATCATAATTAGCTTTTCTATACCTCTTCAGAGTTTTTATTATGAAGGGGTGTTGGATTTTGTTGAAAGCCTTTTCTACATCTATTGATATGATCATGTGGGTTTTGTCCTTGCTTCTGTTTCTGTGGTGTGTTATATTTATTGATTTGCATACGTTGAACGATCTTGACAGCTCAGGGATGGAACCTGCTTGATCATGATGTGTGATCTTGATAACTTGTTGCTTTCTGTTTCCTAGTATCTTCTCTTTTTTTGGTACCAGGGACTGAACTTATGACCTTGAGCTTGCCAGGCAGGCACTTAAGCTACTGAGCTAAATACCCCACCCTTCTAGTATCTTCTTGAATGTGTTTGCATCTGCATTCATTGAGGAGACTGGCCTGTACTTTTTTTTCCCTTTGGGTCTTTTTGGGCCCAGAGTGGGACCTGACAGTCCTGTTTGCATAGCCTGACCAAGGCTGTCCCATCAGGTGGCTTGTGCCACTGGCTTTACAAATGGACCCCATCACTTTTATTCGTCTTTTTACTAATAAAATTAATAAAAAGTCTATAAATGGACTAAATCTAATTAGTTACTGGAATTTTAATAATTACTATCCAAACATAAATATTAAGACTATTCATAGTCATTAAAATTGTTAAAATAATTAATATATTTCATTAAATTTATTTCTACTTGTGAATTTCTTTAAAACATTTAATACATAAAAGCATCTGATTTTTGGAGTGCACAAAACCTAATGTTTTTGGCTTTTTTCATGACTGTGGTGGCATCCATTTTTTCAGATAATTTTTGATGACTTTTTCTGCATTGTTTGCCTGCATTTCTTGCTGACCTTAAATAACCTGTTATAAAGTGGATGTTTTCTTTGAGTCATTTGCACCTGTGGTGTTTCTTCTAAGGTTCATAGCTTAATCAGTAATTCTCTGAGTTTTAACACAGAAAGTTTACAAGTACCCCACTGCTGGTTCTAACATGTACTTACAGCTGCTGTACCACAAATTAGTCATATTGCAGTTTTTATACTACTGCGTAATGTTTTCCTTAAGGAACTGTAATATTGTGGATGCATGTGGTCTGCTAAAGCAGCTCCTTCCTTTGCTGTTGTATACCCAGGATCCCTGTGGCTCAGCACTTGCTTCTGTTGGCTTGCAGCCTGAGTCTGCTGCTGTCCCTGTCCTGATATGGGAACTGCTCCTCCGTGGGGTGATGGTGCAGTTGGTGATGGGTTCAGGGTTCAGGTGCACCTGTGCTTGGTGGGTCCTCGGGGACCTGCAGATGAGTCACAGGGAGCTGTGGCGTCTGCAGGAGCATCACCGAATCCCCTCCAGGGGGTGCACACCCAGGGGATGTGCAGGACATGGGAGTGGCTGGCCTGGTCCCTGATGGCCCGTTCTCTTCTTTCTGTCCCAGGTGGGTTGTGGGTTTCCACTGTCCTTGGGGAGAACTGTCGGGGCCTCACCAGGATGAGGTATCCCTGGTGTTTGGATTAGAGCTGCCGTGGCAGAAGCCCCAGTGCACTGTGGGAGCCAGGGCTGCGGTGTCTGCTGGGCTCCTGGCTCCTTCCTGCAGCTCTCCTGGGAGCTGTACTCTGGCAGGAGCTGGGAGATGCTGTATCCTCCCCAGGCTCAGGTGCTAGATCTGGCCTGCCTGTGCCATTGTCCCAGGTTAGGCTCCGGTTCAGCATTTGGACTTGGCTTTACCACAGGGCTCTCTACCTGCAGCTTTGAGTGCCTCTTGGGCCTGGCATCCTCTCATTGGCTGTGCTGGAATCAGAACTGAGGTTTTGACCTGCCCTAGGAGTAGCTTTGAAACAAAAATCATAATTTGTTCCAAAATAGTTCTGTTTGGAGGAATATTTTAGGTTGGTTTTCCTTTAGCCACTTTTGGTGGATTTCTTAAAAATCACTGGTTTTACTTTTAGAAAAAAAAATACAATATGTCCTTAAAAAATAGGAACTTAGCCTGCTTACAAAAAGTCTGGTATAAGTTAAACATCTAAGCCTCCTTTTTTTGATTCAAGTACCAAAGATCATGTTTTTATGTGAGACAGAAATAGTGAAGATGGAACTGGCCTCATGTGGCAAGGCCAGCAGAGCCAGTGCTGATGGAGGGAGGGCGTCCGTCTGAAGGTGGGTGCGCCCTGACCTCGGCTGCTGCCCTCTCTGCCTTGACCACCTTCTCTGGGCACTGTTTGCTTTCTGTGAATGTGGAGCACACATTGGTGAAGGCACAAGCACTCCCCAAGCCTGGTTAGTGTGAGACACATGCACCAGTCAAGGCTTCCCTGCCAGGATGTACAGCTTTAGGGCAGGCCCTAACTAAAGGGATCCTTCAAAGAAAGGAGCCCGTTCCCAGGGTTTCTTCTAGAGAGCCTTCAAGATTCTGTGGCTGAGCTGGGAACAGTGATGCTGGGTGAGCCCTTCTCTGGTTGCACGAGGCCCTAGGTTTGACTCTCAGCACTGAACACAGAGGAGGTGGAGGACAAGGAGGAGAAACAAGTAAGATAAACAAACGAGAACCCAAGACTGTTTGCCTCTTCTCCAGTATCTCCTCCAGCATCAGCTGTTGGCTTTTAGCTGCTGACCTCAGACCCTGTGTGACATCTCCTGCGCTGGCTGCCTGCCGCGAGCATCACTGACCTCCTCACTGCCAGGCGCATTCCCCCACCCCTCCATGGCTTCCTGTTGCTGCTGAATTCCCCTGGTGATGCCCCTCGCCAACCTGTCCTTCTCTAGTCGGCCCATCCTGGTTCCTGGCTCCCCTGCCCTCAGTCCTGAGCGCCAGGCATCTGAATTACTGCTTTCCGAGTAGTGTCCTGTAAGGTTACCAAGTTCTTTCCCATTCTTTTCAGTTTCTAGAAATAGCCTTAATTTATTGTGTGCCAGGTTCTTGTTTAGGTTTTCTATGTCCATTGTCACATTTTGTGAAGTAGGTTATAAATTTATTTTTTCATATCACATTTATGGGTTAGGCCCACACAATTTAATTGATGTGCTTTCCAAACCCAAGGACATGTTGAATCAGGGGGGCCAAATGACCTTAAAAACCAGCCTCTTTCCATGAAGCCTGCTTTCGCCTGGCAGGTAGAGAGGGTCCTTATCTCTTTCATCCCAACTGCTCATTCTTCTGGATTTTTTTTTTTGTTTTGTTTTACTTTTTTAAAGGCCATGTTATGCTAATCATATGCAAAGATTTCTGGTCTTATGAACTGGTCATGCTCTTTTATGCCTCTGAGCCTTTGCTCCCACTGAATTCCTTCAGTTTACCTTTCTCCACTCCTGCCTGGCTAACAGATGCCTTTTCAGAGAACATGGTCACACAGCCTCCTTCACTACCGCCACCACCATCACCAGAGGACTGCTAAGATGCTGTCGGGTTAGGATGGGTATCCTCTAGTCCTGAGTGCAGTGTGATTTCTTAATTAATGAAAGTGACATGTTAATCTTTTAACTTTTGTTAGTCTTAATTGTAATTTGGAGCTAATAAAACCATCCTGTCTTTATGGTAAGACATACCATAATTTATACCTATTCTGAGGAAAGTTCTGACTGTGGAGTTCATCTTCTCAAGTTGGTCATACTTGGCTTCTTTGTGCATGTGTGTGGGTTGAGCCTGTGTTGGGCTCTGTGGCAAGTGGCTGAGATAGAGGGAAACACTTCGGGAGAAGAGCAGGATGATGTGAACAGAGGCAGCATTTTTCTGAAGCTCAGGGCAGGAAGGGAGTAATACCAGTGAGTTGGGATCATGACAAGTTGTAATGATAGCATCTGACTCTCAGTGAAAGTTTTGGTACTGCCCTGGCAGAGTGCTCGCCATTTGGAAGTCAGTTAATACCCATGTTACAGTGTGCTCAGATACCCCCCACTTAAACCTCATGTAATCATGGTCTGGGCTGAGTTTGGCATTCATGACTGGTTCATTTTCTGGCACTGGGATTGGTGGTGTGAGTGCTGCAGTGCCCAGGGGCGGAGCCGGGTAGAGTGTAACCAGGGAAGAAGGTGTTGGTTTCTCTTTCTTCTGCTGTTCACACTTGCTGTTTGTGGCCACCATGAATTGCTGCCCATCGGTGATATAATTTTGCCTTGAAGCCAACTGAGTATGGACTGAAACCTCCATTTTGTAAGAAATAAACCTTTCCTTCCCTAACTTCGGGTGTCAGCTATTTTGTCTCAACAACTAGAGAGAAAAGTAACCAAAACAATCCATTTAATTAAATGAACAATTAACCAGTTATTGAAGTAATAAAAAGTATAAATTTAGATGTTAGGATGTAATGCTTTTTCTTTTATACTGACAGATGTGTATTTTGAAATAAAATTCAGAAAACCAAACTATTATATGGTAAGCTGCCGAAATTCATTCTTTGAGCAGGCGTGTTGTAATCAATATGAAAATAGATGGCCAGTATACATTAGAGTAGCTCTGTGTGGTACATTTTTCCTGTTGTAATTTTTAAAAACTTACTAAAACTTCCCTAGTACTGTACTTTGTGTTAATGAAATATCCCTCAAAAATGGTATTCTTAAGATATTCTTGCTACTGAAATGTTTGTGAGGAGTGTTTTTCTCCTTTATTTGCTTAATTGTCTTATCCTCTCCTTAATGTTACTTGTCCTTACCCCTTATCCTCCACACCTCTTTTGTTTTTGCAGTATCTCTTGCTCCTCCTCCTCCCTCCGTCCTACAGGTAACTCCTCAGTTACCTTTAATGGGATTTGTGGCCAGAGTCCAAGAAAATAGTAAGTTTGTCTTCTTTATGCTGTAGATCAGATTATAGGCATAAAACGTCATTGATACATGATTGACTGAATAGTCACTCACTGATATTTCAGATGTTTGCGTATTATGAGTAAGTCAATGTATGACTACCGGGGAAGATAAAATAATTAAGATGAAGTTCTCTGCTTTCATATAGCTTTAAATCTGTTAGTAGCTGGGGTTGTAGCTCAGTAGTAGAGTGTATGCTTGGCATGCATGAGTCCCTGGGTTTGATTCCTAGCACTAAAAACAGAAAGGGGGAAGCCTAGTTGTAAATATGAGCAAACGTAAATGTGTCTAAGAGTAACAGTCGCATCGGAGATCTACTGCAGTCACCAGGCAGCCCTGCTTCATGTGTGGGTCTCGTTTCCTGTCACTGTCTGGGGATAGGGAGGTGCCTGGCGGTTCCCTCCCATCCATGATGTGGTAGGATGCGGAGGAGCAGCCAGCCGGCCTGTCCTCCACTGGCCTCACAGGTTGCGTTCCAGCCTCCTTTGAACCCTGTGTAATCAGATGATTTGCTTGCACACAGCTCCCTGGAGAAGCAGGAGGGACGCTCAGGAGATGTGTGTCTCCAGATCAGGGTCCTGCCTGAGGGGCCATGGTCACGGTTGCCGGGCTGCACACCGCATGTGGAATCTGAGCAGGGGTTGCAGTTGACCCATGAGCAGGGAAGTGCAAACTGGCCAAATTGTAGCCACTTGACAGTTTACCCTGGGCGCACCTGGACAGCTTGGATCACTCAGCCAGTTGAGGCCTGTATTGAATAAATTTGATAAAAACTATCAGTGTTATATTTTGTGTTATATTACAAAAGCTAATGAAAAATATCCAAGTTTTGATCATCCTGTATTCAAATAATTGGATTAGTAAGTGGTTAAAAAACTCAGAGACAACACCACAGTCCAGGAATATTTTTTAAAAATTTAACAAGGTAGTTCTATAATGAATACACAAAATACATGTAAGGGTAATAATCTTTATTTTCATATATTATAAAATATACACAAACCTATTACAAAAAGTTGAAATTATCCATGCTCACAGATCAGAGGAGTGTGACCAGCACAGAGATACCCAGGACCCTGCCACCCAGCCGGGCGTACCACAGTCCCTGAAGCTGCTGGGGCTGCCATGGGTGCAGGTGGCCTCAAGGGCTGGCCGCATGAAACCTTCAGCCCACCAGCTAGGAATACACTACAGTCAAAAGTGGTCTCACACTTCCCAGTATTTTCATAGAACGAGTTGTACTAAAAATGTGAATATATGAAAATTCTTCAAAAATTTATTACGGTGAAGGACACAGTCTGTTGATCACCCTAAACATCCCCCTCACCTCGACCTTAGGTCCCATTGCGCTTGCCTCTTTCTGAAGCAGCTCTGGAAGTCCTCTGTCATGAGTGTCTTTGTTGTTTAGCTGCCTCTGCATTTTCCCTGCTGGCCGAGGGTGAGCTCGGTGCTGGCAGGGACGCCATGTCCTGGGGGTCTCACACCAGCACCGTTTAATGCTGTTTCTTGGTGGCACTCGGCAGCAGCCCTCACTGATGAGGCACTCAAAGGACACCAAAAGAGGACTTCTAGGACTTTGGCAGAGTGGCAGAACAGTGGAATAAGTGATCTAAGTGGGCGGGGTGTGTTTTATTGTAATAAACTTAAAAATGCTTAGTTTGATCACACCACATACACAGCCAGTTTTGACTCACTGATGAAGCTTCCTGTCAGTAATGTGCTGTGTACTAGTAGCTAAATCTGAGGAGAGACAGAGCTGTGTGCCGCGCTCAGACTGTTGTGAGGCCGAGGTCAGGTCAGCCCGACCTTCATTCCACATTTAACGTCATTGTCCAGAGCAGCTCAACCTGCTCCTCTCTGACAAGGGCAGCAGCTGTTGGCAGTGTGGGGTTTGGGGGTCTTTGGATTGGGCTTTGCTGCTGGACCAGTCTGAGGGATGTGATGGCAGAGACGTTGCCATTTTGTTGGCTGGCTTGTCTCCACCCCTGGGAAAGTGTGATGGGTAGGGGCCCCCCTTCCCATGCCTCTGTAGCAAACTAAGTGCTCCTATCAACACGTTAAAAAAAGCAAAGGTGCCTTTGGACTGGTTAAAATCCACTCCTCCTGTCCTGAGGGCTCAGTGTTTCTTTCAGGTGCCTTTGCATTTATTTTTGCAGATTTCTGAACAGTTTGCTCACTGCAATGTACCCTGTGAATCCTTGCAGTGTGACCATGCCGTCTGTTTTTAACATGTTTTAAGTTTGAGAGCTGATTTCGTGACAGTCGGTGGGGTCCGAGGGTTTCAGTTGTGCCCAGAGCCTGCTTTGTTCTGGCTCATGTGGCTCTCACTGGCTGGGGATGGTGGGTGGCCCACACACAGTGTGACCAGCACCCTCCTCAGACATGTGGGTTGGGTCTGAGTTGCAGAGCAAGCAGAGAGGTTTGCTCTGAGAACCAAGAGGTGGGGGGGTTGGTTGCATTTTACCTTTTACAGCAGGTGGGAGGTTGAAGCAGTTTGATCTCGTGGATTAGTGAAGACAGCCACTTGCAAGGTACTTTGCACTGCCATCCTGCGGTTTCATGGTCTGTGAGCTGATGTCACTTAGCCCAGACCAGACCTGAGGAGCCGCTTCCAGAGTGCAGGCCCTTGGCTGCAGATGAGTCACCAGTGAGCCAAGACTGTTTACATAGGAAGAGAAGGTGCCTTTCTGAAGCGCGGTGTCCTTAGATGTCAGCAGTCATTAGAGTTAGTTTGTGAAAACATCAGTGTTGGTGAACAGCCCCAGAGTGCTGTTGGGGTGCTCTGTGGCAGAAGTAATGGGTACCTGTTCAAGGCCTAGTGCCCTGAGTAGCTGGCTGGAAAACACTGCCCTTCATTCAGTCGTGAACCCTGTCTCAGCTGGAGAACAGCATAAACCCAATTTTGAGGTGGTGGACTGTGACTGACAGTGGGGTTTACATATTCATAAGCATTTTATCCTCTTCTAAACTTAACTCCCTTAGGAAGGGCTGTTTTCTTTCAGACGGGTCTTGAAAGCTTTTCAGGCATGTTACTATTTTTATTCCTGGTGGTACTGGGGACTGGACCCAGGGAGAGCCTTTGTGCTGAGCTGCAGCCTTGTCTTTTTTTCCGCTTTTTTTTTTTTTTTTTAAAAACAATGTCTCAGTAAGTTGCTCTAGCCTTGAACCTCTGCTCCTCCTGCTTCAGCCTCCCAGGGTGGTAGGATCCAGGCTCCGCCGCCGAGCAGGGGGATTCTGTTCGCATCCTCTGAAAACGTGCCCGTGCTCTGGGGTCGCCAGGCCGCCCAGCCCCTTCCTCCCGCCGCCCCTTCGCGTCCTCGATCTGGTCTCTGCGCCCGGCGCTGTGCTTTCCTCCCTCTGCCTCTCTGCGGCCCTGGGCCCCGCCGGGCTGTCGGCTCCCCGCCCGCTCGGGCCCTGCTAGCCTCTTGCTCAGGGGTCCCTCCCACCCCCAGGGCCAAGCTCGGCGCGGGACGGAAGTCTCGGTCGGTGGCGGCTCCCGCCTCTCCGGGGCCGGGCCTGGCGCGCACCGTCACCTGCTGTTTAAACTCACCCCATGTTGGGTTTGTCCTGTGAGAAAAACCACACGTATTCGGCCTCGCGAGTGACGCGCGCCCACCAGCCCCCACCCCGTGGCTCTGCGACGCCTGCACAGCGGCAGCCCCGGGGACCCCAGGGAAGCGCGAGCCCTGGGCCACCGCAGACGTGCAGGTGGGCGGGGACAGCGTCTCCCGGTGACACTTTAGTGTAGTTTCTCAAGGCTGTTGTCCGACGTTTCTTTCCTGTGATTCTGTGCAGTTCAGCAGTCGCTTTACAAACGCGACAGGGGCGTGTAGTCCTGCGTTCACGCACAGCTGCTTGTGGACTTACGTTAAAGCCCTGCGGGCAGCCGGTTGCTGGGCCACGCCTCGAATTCCAGCTGTTGCGGAGAGGGGGCGGGATTGCGAGCTGGAGGTGGCGCGCGCGGGGTGGGGTTGGGGTTGGGCGTTGGGGTGGGAGGGGCCCTTGGTGAGGCCCTGCCGCAGGCTCATCCCGGCCGCAGGCTTGGCTTAGCCGCTGCCGGCCCGCACCGTGCGGCCGCCTGGGGGTAACCCGGCCCTGCAGAACGGGGACCGGGACCGCTGCAAGGGACTGGGATGGGCCTGCTGGCGTTGCGCGGGCTCCGCAGCTGGGAAGGCCGGCGCGTGCGCGGGAGTGGGGCGGGGCGCGCGCCGGCTGGGACGGCTGGCGGGGACTCTGGGGTGCCCTCATGTCTGAGGGTGCGCTGGACGTTTAGCCTGAAGAAATTCTGAATCATAAATTAGTTCAAATTAGTTGGAATCCGATAAACAAAACATCTTCATGGAAGTTACCCAAAGTCGTTTGTGGTTTTTCCTCCCCGATTGTTAAAATGCAGTTTCAAAAAGAAAAAAAGAGTAAGCGCTGGCCGCCCCTGGACCCCGTACGTGTATTACAAGTGAGGTTCGCTCACAGATGTCCGAAGGCCTAGCGTTTCTAAAGCTCCCCGACTGTGGTGGGAACTGCACCGACCCGCTGGAAGACCCGCGGGAGTGAGGACCGGGGGGCGGGAGCGCGGAGCCCGGGCGTCGCCAGGTCTCGGCGGCGCGGGCTCCCGCCGGGCGCAGGCGGGTCATCCTGGCTCAGCGGCTCCACTCAGTTTCAGATGTGGCGCCGCCGCCCGTCGAGGAGCCCGGCCCGGCCGAGTCGCCGCCCCCGCCCCCGCCCCCGGAGGACTACGAGGAGGAGGAGGCGGCCGTGGTGGAGTACAGCGACCCCTACGCGGAGGAGGACCCGCCCTGGGCGCCCCGGGCCTACCTGGAAAAGGGTGAGTTTTACTGGATTTATTCATTTTTAACATATCTTTGTCTTTTTTTTTTGGTCTTCTTGAGACAGAGTCTCGCGATGCAGTTCAGGCTGGCCTTGAGCTCACTTTGTAGCCCAGGTTGGTCTCGAACTCGCAAAGATCCTCCTGCCTCAGCCTCCCAATGAGTAAAATTTTATTAATATTATCAGTTCAATTTTAGTGATTTGGTTTACCCTGTTCACTCATGCTGTGGGAAGTCATGCTAGTTAAATTTTATAAACAGTTTGTAAATTGATGGTTATTGTTCCTATTGAACAACTGTTTCACAGACAGTTTTTGTAAGACAGAGATCACAAGGGAGCAGTTTTCTGTTTCCTTCCGAATGTATCAGGAAGAGGGTTATTCTTTTCAGCTGTTGTTACTCTTGTTCCCTCACTTTAGAACAGGATTTTCGGGTGTCTTACACCAGACATTCAAGTGGGAAATGTGGAGAGGGAAGAATAATGGTTTCTCAGTTCTTTGCATCGCGGTCCTGAGCCTTCCTTTCTGTGCAGAGGTCTCTTGAGAACCTTAGCAGACCAGGACACAGGCCCCTGGGACGCAGGCCTCCGCGCCACAGGCAGCTCAGGAGAAGGGTGTGGGGTCTGGAAGGAAGTTTCCTTTAAGGAAAGCAAAGCCCTAATGCATGGCATCTCAAAACTGGCTGCATGTTAACAGTGCCTGCGAGCTATTATTAACAGTGGACTCTACTTTGGGCCAACACAGAGCAAGAGTAATGAGCTTTACCCTTCCAAGTACAGGGCAGAATTCTTTTTAAATGCTGAATAATAGAGAGTGGCTTACATTGACCTCAGAGAGAAGGGATCAAAGATTCTTATGTTGTGTAACTTTTATAAATATTGCGTGCTCAAGAAGGTTAAAAACCAGAACATGAGCGAGAAGTGGGGTATATTTGTAAAGAATAACAGAGAATAACCCACAAAGAATTTCTGAAGATTAAGAATACACTCTCTGTCAAGGGTAGGTGGCTTGTGCCTTAGTTTCAGCAAGGGTTACAAGTTTGAGCCCAGCCTGGGCAACCTAGTGATTTAACAAGATCCTGTCTCAAAAACAAAATAGGAAGGGCTGGGCATGCAGCTCAGTGTAAGACCCTGGGTTCAGTCTGTAGTACTGCAAAAGCAGACAAAAGCATAGCAAAACAAGCCAGCATGGTGGCACAGACCGTAATCCCAGCATTTGGGGGGCTGAGGCAGGAGGAATGCCATGAGTTCAAGGTTGGCCTGAACTGCATAGTGAGACCCTGCTTCAAAAAGCCAAAAAACGAAAACAAAAACAAAAAAAGAAAATGAATCATAGGAGTTTTATCTTAGTCTTTGATTTAACTGCAAGTAATTCAGGACTCATCAACAGTTTAGGTGGTCTTCTATTTTGTACACTAGGAATGATAGAAGCTAATGTGTTAATATGAAGTGTTGACCTGTGGATGAGGCCTTGTGGTGTTATTTCATGTGAATTGCCTCATTTAATAAAAAGTGCTTTTGAGGTAGCAGATGTTGGTTACCATGTATGTTTCACAGCTGAGCAAGGTGTTTAGAAGTGCAGAGCTGGGATCTGAGCTCTGTGTGGCTGAACTTCGGCTCTGGGACTTTCCAGACTGTGTGCTGTGCCAGCAGCTTCTCTGGCAGACGCCTGCTGCCCCCTTCCCTTGTGTGTCAGGCCGTCTGCTCCTGTGCTTCCAGCTTAGTGAAAGAACTTGCAGTTAGAAACTTGAATAATATGTAGTGACAAGAGCTTGTCTTGTGATCTTTGTTTCTTTAAAAGAAAGCGCTTTGATTCTCTCTGGGGATTACTCAGAGACCTGGCCTTTGTGATGTGCCTTGAAAGGAGAGCAGAGGTCCTCAGGCGGATCATGGCACCTTGCTTTCCAAGAGTGCGGTGGGGTGGGCTGCAGTTCTGTGCTTAGGTGTCAGGGTGTTTTCTTTTAAAAAAGTAGAGAGCAATTGTGGAAGATTTTAAAGTAGACTGACCATCCCATGGCCTTGATCTCCCCATCCCTCTTTCTTCTCTCTTCTCCTGCCCTCCCTCATTTGTTTTTCCTCATTCATTCATCTTCCCTGAGATACTGGGTAACAGTGTAGAGTGCCCAGGAAAGGAGTGGGGTGGGAGCTGGGAGGACAAATTTGGGTACTTTTCACAGCACGGAGCAGGGCCTCAGCTGAACACTGGACTGAACACTGCTGGCAGAGAACATGGAGAGACGGGGGCACCCCAGTCGGCAGTGTCAGTCACCTCACTCGCTGTTGCCTCAGTTACTTGCCAGAAACCATGTTTCATGATGTGTCATCTTACAGCTCCACTTAGTTCTTTAAATTTTGATAAAACGCAAAGGAGTGGGAGCCATTTGTCTTCCTGAAGAGTCAGGTTGGCCGGTGGAGTGATGTTCATTCTCACACCTGCAGCATTTTCGAGGGGCCCCTTTGGCACTTGGAAATATTTTGTGCTTTAAGATTGTGCACCGTGGTGCTTAAGGAGGCAGCCAGGGAGGAACTGAGAACTTTTGTGACTGATGCTGGATTGAAGGCATCAGCTCAGACCCATCAGCTCTAGGAAGTGGAAGGAAGGAGTTGAAAATTAGGATCTATAAACACTCACCATCTGTACTGCTTAGAAAACTTTCATGGGCCACAAGAGACATGTATTCCAGTGTAAAGCTGCTGCATGCAGAGAAGTACTTGGATTTGAGGGCTCAGGAGGGGGAGCCCTAGGACTTAGGCTATGAGGGAAGCTAAGGGAATGGCTAGGTCCCTCAGATTTTCCTGGCTCAGGAAGTGAGAGAAATAGAAGATGCTATCATGGAAACTGGGGAAGAAAACTCATCTATACCTCAAGGGAGAGGTATAGATAGTCATAGCTCCACATGCTGAGGGAAGGTCAGACCTCAAAATGAGGTGGTCACCCCTGAACAAAGTTCCATCAGAATGGAAGGAAGTGGGGTGGTAGGACCGTGTCTACGTTAAACAGCTCTTTTCGCAGCAACAGTCTCCCCAGGCGCAGGTCCTAATGCATCTCTTCATTCTGATCACAGTGCCCAGGGGTTTAACAGGTTTTTCACCCATAAGGTCAATTTACTTTGTTCTGCTTCCGGGCAGATTATTTAAAAATTCCAAATGCTACTGCCTTTTTTCTGACTTCAGATAAACTTTTAAATTTTTCATGAAAATTCTTAATTCACAGCACGTGGCCTACTATACTCTGATTCTCCAGCAGCTTGCTCGGATTCAGGGTGCTTCCGGGCAGTGCTGTGGTCATTCCTGAACTCCTGCTGGGCGCTGTTATATAAGGAATGCTCTCACCGTGCACTTCTGGCTCTGACATCACTTTAGCGTCTCCTCAGGGCTTTCCAGAGCGTATTAGAGTTGTATTACTGGCTCAGCAGTGGAGTGATAGAGAATGAAGGTTTAATTGGGAGTCTCCACAGTGCTGGGCCTGGCACTGGTGCTGTGGAGGTGCACAGAGCCAAGCAGGCAGCGTGCAGACCTCTGCTGCTTTCTCAGTGTGTTTTATGAAAGAGGACAGCGAAGATTATGGGCTGTGTGGCACCATCTCTAACTCTGAAGCATACTTCATATAAAATCATAAAAGGAAAAAGACAAACCTTGAAGTTTTGCACAGATCTCCATAAAGTAGTTTTCAGAATGGCTTCCACTGAAGTGCTGAATTTGAACAGTACACTTGGAAGTTTAGCATGTATTTTCACATTAGCAGAAACACTGAGATAAACAGTGCAGGCATCATTAGACCTGTTCAATCCTAAGCACATGGAAACTAAATGTCTAACATTTCCTCACAAGGTCTTCTCACAAGTACTTTTTAAATTCCTTACGTGATGTAATAGTGTGTGACAACATGCATAATTGAAAAATATTTATTGGACTTTCTGGACTACTGTATTTTTACCAGTATTTTTCAAGACTAAAATCTTGAGAGATTTTCCATTTCTTAACATCAACATCAGTGTTTTGAATATTGGTATATATATATTTAACATATGCATCTTTTATGTATATTTAGTGTATATATCTGTAGTTATTTTGCTACAAGTCTTTTGTACTACAGTCTACTTTCCTTTTGATGGATAGCTTCATAGTGAGGAAATAAGTGAGGCATAGCCCTGGTAGGGGGAAGCCTGGCTCCCTGCACCCCCGTGGAGTGACCCCAGTGACCCCAGCCCCAATCCAAATCCCAGCCCTTTGGATTTTACTTGGGTGTGATGGTGGCTTCAGACTTATTTCTGCCTCAGCTCTGAGAATTGCAGGCATCTACTGTTACGCCTGGAAAAAGTTTTTAAAAGCAATTTTTAAATTGGGAAAAACACTAATTTCAAAAGTGATGTAGGGCTGGGGATGTAGCTCAGTGGCATAAGTGCCTGCCTAGCAAGTTCAAGGTCCTGAGTTCAATTCCTGGTACGAAAAACAAAAGGGATGATGACTGATTTTGACAATTATAATACTATAAACATCTGAGGCTCAGGAAGGATCTTTAATGTGAGTACTATCTAATTGAATTTAAAGAGCAAAATGGATGAATATAGAACTTTAAAATTTTTCATTTCTACTAAACCTCCTCGTGGCAGCCTTTATACTGTCTTTACAGTTTTCAGTGGGTTTGCATTTCTGCAAGTTACCTTTTCTTTAAAAATGCTAGAAAACATTAGCTTAACACTCTTAACCTGTATTCTCTGTGACAAGTTTGTAGTTAGTCTTGTGTGTTGCAGTTCCAGTTGTGTTTAGGTGCATGGTTATATTTTGAGAAATACGGGCAATTCTTTCAGGCTAGACCTCTTTTAAGTATATCATAGTCTTTAAGGTATCACAGTAATGGAAAATATTCACAGATTAAGGATATTACTTTTAATAAAGCAGGCCAGAAATACACGTTTTCAAAGGCGGTCTCGTGGTTGCTGTTTCCTGTTTGTGTGAAGAGGTTCCATGAGAGACTAACAGTGTGTGCAGCTCCTAACAGTGAATGGCTTCTATTGAGTGAAGTTCAGAGTGGAATTTAAGAAGGTATGGGGTTGAACAGGTTTGGAACAAAAGTTAACTCTTCACATGGATTTGAGTCAGCTAGGAAGTATAGCAATTTCAACCTCAGGGAGATACAGTATTTGGAACCAGATTTTCTGAGGTAGTGGTTGAAAGACCTCCATTATCAGTGTCTTGAGGAATAAAAACAAAAGGAGCTTACAAGTATCTTGTTCTCTGAGGACTTTTAGACTGTTACTGTGGATCTGTAAGTTGGCATAGTGCATATGTGTTGGGAAGAATATGCGCTGGGCCTTCAATTTGCATGCATGACCCAGGGCACAGACTGCAGAAAGGAGACTGAAACTGGCCCTTTGCTGTCTCATTTTTGTTTGCCTCTTATTATGGATTTTGCTGCACTAGTATAGGTTTTTTTTTTTTTTGTACTGGGGATTGAGCTCACGACCTCGCAAGGCAGACGCTTATGCCACTGAGTTAAATCCCTGGCCTTGCACTAGTGTATAGCTTCAATGTTTAAAGATACACATGGTTTTACCCCTGGTGTTTCACCACAAGCTCAGCTGATTCTGAGATTGTCTCTCTCCAGTATGCGACTTCCCTCCCTGTTGACTGTTGAAGGCTCAGTTTGTGGTGGACATAATTTCCTCTTACCCTATTTGCAGTCACTTTGGAATGAAATTTTTATAGAAAATGGGATCCATTTTACAGGACTGGTTATTAGAAAAAATACATCAAAGTTGTTTTGAGTGCTTACTTGGTTTTGGTTTTCTTTCTAGGAATAGTATTCTAGTTCACATTCTTTTTTCCTTCTCTCTAGTTGTTGCTATCTATGATTATACAAAAGACAAGGAAGACGAGCTGTCTTTTCAGGAAGGAGCCATTATTTATGTCATCAAGAAGAATGACGACGGTTGGTATGAGGGAGTCATGAATGGAGTGACAGGGCTCTTCCCGGGGAATTATGTGGAGCCCATCATGCATTACTCTGAGTAAAGCGCACAGGCTGCACCTGCCTTGCAGTAACAGCCAGGTCCTCCCAGGCTCTCCACAGGCCCTGGGCTTTCCCTTCAGTGAGACAGAACGAAGGGTACAAATGGTAAAAACTAGTTACTTTGGTTTTTTGGTTTGTCCTCCAGTATTAAAACAAAAACAAAAAAACAAGCCAAGTCTGAACAAATGGACCTTTCTGCCATCATTTGTACTATGCTGAGCTGTCTGGATTGAAATAAAGTAACCATTTCTGAGTATGTCAAAGGTATAACAACATAATTATGTAGCTAAAATAAATCAGATTAAGACTGATCCAAGAAAAAATCCAGGATCTTTCTCAGGAATTCTGTACACCCTTGGGATCTCCCTTCCTGCGGAATCTATGGCAGTGAACCTGCTCCTTTGCCTGTGCTAAAAGCAAGGGGTTAACCTCACAGCCCAGCAGGTAGCCCAGCCCCTCACCCTCTTCCATTTGTACAAAGAGGAGACTGATATTTAAATCCTGTACTTCACTATTTTTCCAATAGTTTGAGATGACTTTTTTCCTTAACACTGTAAATTCTGCACTCTCTAATTCTCGGGTGTGCCAGGCAGGCTAACACTGAGCCTGCTTGTGTCTGATCCTATTTCTGCACGTGGGTATGGGGTAATGTGTGTAAGTTGCCAGGCATCCTGAGGGGGTTGACAGCGGCCGTGGTCTCATTCTGACCTGTTGTCGCTGGTGTGCAGTGGGGGCAGCGGCGGCGACCTCGCTGGTCTGGAAAGGGGGGTGGGCCAGCCTGGGCGCAGGGTTAGTGTGCACAGCTGGGCACAAAGGTTCCCAAGGCCAGGAGGAAAAGCCAGGCGTGTGCCCCCAGCAGGCCTGCTGAGTCCTCACTCTCAGTGCTGCTTCACAGAGTAGCTCTTGGAGGTGAGACCAGCTATTACTTACTCCTTTTGCTTTTTAGAAAAACACTAATTTTTGTTTTGAAAGAACAGCAGGTATTTTCAAGTCTCTTTTGACAGTCACTGGGATTACCAGGCTGGTAATGTGCTCTCTGAATGTTAGGAATGGCCAGAGCTGGCTGCTGCTGACCACCTCTGAGCTCTAGGAAAGGTAAATACTCACTTGACTTTGTGTGACTGAACTCTACAATAGCTGCTTTTAGTAAGAATCTGATCTGAACCTTGTATCTCAGAATGAGACTGTTGTGGAGTGAGATAATATGCCAAAATACTTACCTAGTTATGCTGATAAAGTCAAAAGAACTTTGAGAGAAACAGTAAGCACCTCCCTCTGTGCATGACACCTTCACCTCAGTGGAATTTGTAGGTCTAATGGCTGTAATCATCATGTTTGTAATCAATATTAAATACTGGAAAACATCGGGGAGATGCTAGGTGCTCAGTAGGTAAGGTGGTGGTGGCCCTGCCCAGGTCACCAGATAGCCTCCCCTGGTGATGGTAGGAGGTAGCAGTTGCATATGTTTCAAATGGAGGTGTTGAGGCATTATGGTAGCGCAGCTAAAGTTGGTTGGAAAACAAATGTATGTGTAGTGTGTGAGGAAATGCAGATGGTAGGCAGAAGCTCATATTCTACTTTGGATCTGTTACCATAGCATAAAACTTCACCATTTACCTGGGACCCCACTGTAAAGTTTGCTTATTAAGACTTTTGTTTTAACTTGTAGGTAAAACGAAATGGAACAAAACAAAACCCATTACAATTTAGCAGGTTTGCTTTTAGATAATGGTCTTTAACGTTCTCTGAGCCTTTAATTCCATATATACTTGGGTAGGTTAAAATCTTAGTACTGGTGCACAACTGGGAAGCCATTTGAAATAAGTAGTTCCAATGGTGTAAGTAACTTTTTGCTGAGAAACTGTAGTGGGTTACGAGGCAGAGGGTCTTTGAAAACCCAGGTCCCCCCACCCCCCAGCAGCCATAGCAGCGAAAGCAGAGTGGGCGGCCTCACCCTCAGGACCCGCTGACACTGGAGCAGAAGATACTGGCCATGCCCTTGGCACGGAGGATTGCGGGTCAGCTGACTTTTTCCCTATTTAGTACTAATGTGTGTGATTTTGCAAGGGGGCATATTTTAAATTTTTGTACAGTTTTGAATTCTAGATTGTCTTCGAAGGATACTATGAAATAACTATATCAGGCCTACCAGAATTGGAGACTTCAGTGTATGTAGTATCACATAGGTTGCATGCTGTTAAATAGTCTGTGAGGGTAGTATTTCCTGTTTTATTGTAAGTTTCTACCATTTATCTTATAACCTAAAAGATGGCATTAGCTCTTAGATGCTGCAAGGTGTATTAATACTGTAGCAGAGATGACCAGAGACTAAAATCTGCTGACCATGAAGTCACCATGTTACCAGGGTAGAGGGAATTTAATGAGGCTATTCTTTGATAAGAATTTCTGACTATATGGCACTCTTTTTTCCTTAAAAAAAAAAAAAGTGGAGTAAATAACTGTCCCTTTTGGGTATTAATATTTGGAAGTTTCTTGTGATGTTCATATGCACATTTAGTTAATAAGAGATCCTGACTCAATGTCCAATGTTCAAGGTAATAAATTGAAAACAAAATCAGTGCCAGTGTTTCAAATTATCTAGACTTGAGAGATTTAGCATACTGTTTAGAATAAATATGAATCGTTGAAAATGTCTCTTTGGTATTTTCCATCTTTTGGCCACTTCCTCTTCCTGGTCCTCAGAGGTACCTGCTGTTCCCATCTTGGGGTTTTGCTATGTTCCTAAGTCTGTAAGTGTGACACTTCCATCTCCCCTTTCCCTTCCTGTTCATTGTCCAGCTAGAGAAAGGCTTCTGTCTTCACAGTGAGTCCTGTGACCTAGCTGTGCTCCTGAAGAGTTTTATGATGTTGATTCAAGATTAAGATTTTTCTCTTTGAGGCAATAAAAATGACCCTCTCATTTATCTTTTTTTTCTGTTTGTTTTGCATTAAGCACTGTTTGACCTTGCGTTACCTTTTCTCCTTGAAAAAGCATGGATGTCTTGAAAGCTACCTTTTACCTGTAAGAAGGGTTGGATGGAGGAATTGGCAGGTGGCTGTGAAGTCTTTAAAAAAAAGAATGGGAGCCATTCCCTTTTGAGCTGCTTTGGCCCCGGCTGCTAGGGTGGTAATTCTCCCCCCACCTTAGGTAGAATCATAGAACTTTAGAGCTCCATGAGCTTTTAAGATTTTTGGTTTAGTCTCCGTTGATTGGTGAGGTTAGAGGCATTGTTTCATATGCACATTTAGTTAATAAGAGATCCTGACTCAATGTCCAGTATTTGCTTTTACTACACCACTACTGTCTTGTCTTTTCTTTAAAAATTAGTTTTACTTGATATTTAATATACTTGAAAAGATATGCCATGGTTTGATAAATAACCATCAGAGTATTCAAACTAAAAGTGTATTAAGTGTAATGTTAACTAGTGCAAATAATCTTCATTTACCCTTCCAAAGACTACACTGAATACTTTCCATACAGGGGTAGTAAAAACGCATTACCGTTGTTCAACATTGGTGGCACAGCATGGTAAACAGCCTTATTTAAGAGAGCCTTATAAAAACAAGTTATTAAATGGAGGCATTGAGCTCATTAAGTTTATGCTGATTTTTGTTTTATTGAGAATGTTATTAAATTACGAATGAAATGACAGGGCTTAGCTGTGTATAAATGATCCTTGCTAAATATCTTGAGGTTTTTTGTAAAAAACAAAACCAAAAAAAAAAAAAAAAAGCTTATTTTCACATTAAAATGAAACTGTTTTGCAACTTCAAAATTCTATGGAAAAGCAGTTTTTATCATATTTGTGTCCATGTACTTTTTTTCCTTAAACTGGTTTATTTACAAAAAAGAATGTAAACAATTCGCGACCTGGCCAGTTGTATTTGTCAGCTCCCAGGAGGAGAGTTGGTGGTGCTGAGTAAAAATGCTTTAGGAAACCTGAGGGAGCAGTCTGCTGCCAGTCCTTTTGTGTGTGCCATAACCCACCTCCAGACAAGGGGGGAAAGACTCACGTTTTAGTTTTTAATTGTATTTGGAATTACTGCTGTGTACTAAGAACTTGACCTAAAATAAAGTCACAAAAAACATATTTGAATGTCTTGTGAAATTTATATAGGTAATGTGATTTTTTTCATTCTAAGGTAGTATTTTAAGTGAAGATAACCTGACTTTCCTGTTGCTGCTTAGGAAGTGGCAACTGTAGAGTGCCTTGCTAAGGCATTTTGCATTGTTTTGATTTTGAGAGGGGCTTCCTCTGGTTTATGGTAGGAGAAACATGCTGGCGTGAGCGGTCTGCTCTGCAGAGATGCCTGTCTGTTGCACAGTCTTCTGTTACAGGTCTGTCCCTTGATTGCTTCTTGGTTCCCATGGAGCATATGGCTGAAACACTGTCTGGATGGCACGCCACTCATTTCACTGCCTCGTCCTGTGTGTATTCTTCCTCCAAAACCAGAAGGATGAGGAGGGCAGTTTCGACACCCCGTGTGACTGCTGGTTGGTTTTAGTGGTGGCAGTGTGCCTGTTCTTGGTCCTAGTGTGGTAAGTGGTGATTGTAAACACAGAGGCACATGTGTGCGTATCGTGACACAGCAGCCCAAAACAGAACAATGATTCCAAAGCTTCTAGACACAAATATCCCTGTTTGTACTTTATTCAAGGTTAAAAAAAAAAACTTTAAAAGCTATTATCTTTTAAAATGTATTTAATGGCCAAAGCTCCCCAGACTGTTACAGATAATTTTTAAAGCTAACAAATTGAACACATCAAACCATAGTTTATTCATCTTTACACTTAATTTGTTCCTACCGAATAGCATATTTTTGGTACCCAAAATAAAAAGCAAAACCAGGTTCTTAGTGGTGCACATTCACAAACTGTCCCTGTTGAAATGTGTTTTAAGATTTGAGATTGGGTAGGTTGACATAATGTAAATGCAACTGGAAAAACAAATTTAAACTGAATGTATGACTGCTGTCCTAACCCATTACAACAGTTTACTGACAATAAGTGGCAAGAATAAGTTGGAAAATAACTTATTCCAGCAGTAGAACAAGAACACCATCAGTAGTATTGAATATATCTCTCATATATTTGTGTGTGTATGTGTGTGTGTGTGAATGTGATGTATCTTATATATATATATATAGCTTTGCAAAATCTGGGAGCAAGGCACATAATGAAATGAGCATACATTTAGCAGAACAAATAGCAACAAAGCTAAAAGGAAGAACAATTTCATCTTCACAGAGCTGTGCATAATTCTCTGAATAATGTCCTTTATCTGGTACTTTATAATGCAGTTTCTTGTCATTTTTCCCATGCTTTAAAAAAGTATTTTTTCTGCACTGTATATCAAATGACAAAGTTCCCGCAGCCTAGAAGTCAGTCAAGCCTTGAATGCCACCCCCTCGGGAAGGGGAGAAAGCAATCCCAGTTAAGTATAATGTGCAAATTTCCTTTAAAATAGTAAACAGTTTTACAACACTGAGCAACTAAGTATTTTACCTTAAACATGTATCTCTATAAGAAGAGTTCACTAGTAGCTGATCATAAAATTCAGCAAAATTCATTTGAAACATTCCAGTTAATGCTTATTTTCTAGGAGTGATTATTTACAAATAGAAAAGGTTTAGGAGGTGGGAATCATGAAAAACGGCAGTTTTTGGTATTAGGTAGACTATACAGACTTAACAATGGACAGTTTTTGAAGTTTCCCCTTTGCAGTGTGCAGACACGTTGAAAACCTCATCAGCTGTGTGTGGTATTAATAGCCACCCACGACCCACACACCCTCAAACTGTCAGGACAGAGTTGCCACCCTGACTTGATTCACTTCTCTAAACATCTTTGGTAGGAGATAGCCAGACCCTTTTTAGGTAGATGAAGTCCATCTTTTTGTAAGATCGTCACTTTTCTGTTTCTGCCAAAACGTGGGTTTCATTAGCACCTCAGAACATGCTATTTTGCTGAGAGTTCAAGGCACTGGGGCTTATAGCAAATACCTTTCTCTCTTAAATGGTTCATTACTTCAAGTAAAGAGCAAACCAATTTGAGAGGTTCCCTTGCCTTCAACTGTTTGTTGAGGATGTTGCTTCTGCTTATTTTTATCAAGCAAGTTTATTCTCTGGCTAGAAATGATTTCTATTATATATAGTTCTAAGGTCTTAATAAGAACCGAGCACTATTTTTTGTGGGTTGGAGTGCTAAGGGTGTGAAAATGTTCCTTGTTCCTAATGAACATCTGCAAAGGTAATGAGCTATTTGATTCTGTTGTGTTTTTCTCTTTGGATCAGATCTCAACTTAGCACACTCCCACAGGATTAGAGATACCCTTTATACAAATGAAGGCGTACAGGGGAAAAAAAAAACGAACCATCAGCCTGTGTTTGCAATCTAAAAGCATTTTTAAAACAATGTCTCATCAAGTGCATAAAGCTAAGTCATACCTACTTTGTTAACAGCAAGTCATTACACCACTAAAAGGGTGACACCAGTTTATTTGGCCTAACCTTTATTAAATTCTGTAGGGTTACAGCAGCTAAAAATTTTGAAGGTCTATGAAAAAAGTCTGGTAATAATGCACGGAAATAGGAATAGACTATTTTTAATGGTTTAAAAATTACCTTGTGTTTGTAACAAACTGATTAGGTGAAAAAGGTGACTGGGTTCTGACCTTCAAATCAAACCAAGCTGCACCATTGCCTGAAACACCGCAGAGGATAATTTACGATCCAGCATCCGTTAGGCAAGTTTGTTAACAGCAGTTTCTGAAACTTGAATGCAGTTTCTATAACCTTGACCTCAAAACTGTCACTATTAGAATTATGGTCTCTATTTTACCTTTCTTGATAAAATCTTCACTGTTTTTAGTGACAAGGTTCCATGAAGGGGCCCAAGGATGAGTCCCAGTCCTCTGAGACATACTCACTTTAGTTACAGGCGGTTAATATAGAATTCTGTGTTGAATTTCAACAACTTGGCTTTTACTACTCAAAAGATTTAAATATAGTTTTTCCTTACATACTCAAATTCTCACTTGGAAAACTGGATTTTTAGTTACCGCCTGTAACTAAAGTGAGTCATTAGCTAGGAACAGGATCTGCTTTGATGCAGCTGTGACGCTGTCCCCAGGAGTGAAGGTGGCCGGTACTAGCTGCACCAACGGGTGCTGGGCAGAGGAGCAGCCAGCGTAAGCAGGAGCAGTACAAGTGCTGTCTGAGAGAGACGCCAGAGAAAGAGCCACAAAAATACAGTCTCGGCAGGAAAAGAAAAAGCCCCAAACCCATATCCCAATCAGAACCCATGCAGAAATTCCAAGGGGCAGTAAAGCCCTAGAAGTACAATCTAAAGAGTCACTTTGGGTTCCTTTGATGCACTTACTGCACACACAAGATTAAAACAAAATTACCCGTTTCCATTTTTGGAGGAATGTAGGTCATAGGAGTTGCCTATTGTCAACATGGGCCCTGTCCTGGGGTCAGCCTCAGGCCTGCTCCACTCGGGACACCAGTGACCACGGCTGGCTACTTGTTCAGGAAAGCACAGCTCAAGTGGTGGGTCAGCGTGGCAAGCATGAGGACCGATGCCAAAGAGACCACCAAGCCTGCTTTAGGACTCAAGTCAGAGGTGAAGGTAGAGATGTATTACTTTTCCTCATCAAGAAATGTCTACTTTCATGAAAAAAATAAAGTTCAAAAATCTTAGTGGAGAATATTTAGGTAACCTTATTTATATAAGTAACTCTACCCTGCAAATATTCCCCGAAGCATCAAGCAGAAGCCATGGAAGGACTTTGCCCCAGAGCAGGGGCAGCCGGGCTACTTTCTGCGTACCCACATTGCTGCGCATGCGCGGATGACACAACTAGGGTGAATAGCATTTCCTAAGCATCATCAAACACAAAACTGTGTGCTTTTAAAGGATAAGGTTACTACAAGATGCAAAACTGTATCTTACTGCTTTCCCCTCACATGACTAGACTGAATGAACGAGCTCCTGGAGACGCGGTGTGGAAAGGCGCAGTTTCCTCTCACCAGAGGTTCCTTCTTGGAGAAGTTACACTGGCGCCAACACCGTACAACTTTAGTTAATTCTTACGTACCTTCTGTCGCCCATTCACTGACTTCACTTTCTCCTATGGGGAAGCTTGCACTGGTAACCCTCATAGCAGGAACAGACTTTCACTACAAGAGGTTTCACTTCTCATTGCTGGGATGACCTATTTTTATTCTTGTTTGAGTGCAGCTCTAAGATTGCTTTTATTCTTGACAGTTTATGGTAAACTGATGAGACAGTATATGCTTGTCTCACAAAGGAAAAGTAACAGAAAAAATACATAGCGTGTGAAGCTGAGAGTATAGGGTGCACCTGTTCTGCCAAACTTAATGTGCGTGCCACATAAGGTCACCAACTGGCCTGGGCACCTAGAACGTGTCGGCAGCTGGGCGCAGCCCATGAGGCGGCCGGCAGCGCGCTAGGAAGCACGGACGAAATCACCGGGAACCTCACTGTCTCCCTCAGCGCTAGTCCCATAGCTGGTGGGTTCTTTGAATTCTGCATCACAGCCCATCTACTACCTGGTTCATGACATCCATACAGGGCCCGGTTTCGTTCGTTCTTCCCCTTTCAAAGAACAATACAAAACGAAGACATTTCAGAAGGTGATTTTTTTCTTAATGCACTGTATTGGGCAGAGGAGTATCTTATATACCGTTTACAGATTTCAGCATCTACCTAAAGTATACACTAGAGAGAAAGTTAACTGGTGACTTGGGGCGGACCGGGTCCGGGCCTGGGCCCGGAACAGTGCAGTACAGGGGGAGACTGCGTTGGACATTCTCAAAATAAACCTAAGAGGCCCACGACGCCAAGCTGATGAGGCTTCCTTCCTAAGACGGTGCTCGTGGCAGCGGGATGGGGGCGGGGGAAGACTGAGGCTCGCACAGGCTTCTCCGAGAGGAGCACAGCCTGGGCGGGGCGGCCACACCGTGCATCCCCACACTGAACAAGGGGACATTTCTTCGTGAATGCTGTGCTGCTCTGCAACACTGAGACTCCTCTCCTGATTTAAAGGGCCCCGCAGTGGAGTACTGAGGCATCCGTCAAGCAGCTCCAACTTGGCTAACTTGGGAACACCAAACACAAAAGCTATGCCAAACACCTTCTCAAACTGAAACGTGTTACACACTTAACTGTATAATATACGACATGCACGAGTAGACTGCACAGACACTTACAAAACACCTTCTCAGTAAGCAGAAGGTTTTGGTCCAATCTACATGATAGACAAATCCTAAGACAGTACACAGCCCCTTCCATGCCTCTTCCACCCAAAATACGCAAAACCCATTTTCAGATTTGTAGAGGAAAGGAATAAATAGAACTACTCTGTTCTCTACATACATACATACATACATACATACATACATACATACATACACACACTTATGCACACAAGTGTACACATACACGCACACACACGGCTGGAAACTACCTGAATAACATCATACCAGGAGGCTCTGAACACCTGAAATCACAAGTGACCAGCTGAGCTGATTGTAAAGCCAATTACAGGGAGCTCGGACATCATTTCGTGGTGGCTACCAGTCCCTGGAGAGCTTGGTGTTCTGGTCTCTCTTGGGGGGAGCGGGAGGTGGCCCCCTCCGCAAGGTTGCATAGCCTGATATGTGACTGCCACCGTAGCCAGCCTTCTGTGGGTCGGAGAGCAGTTCAGGGGGTGGCGGGGGGAGGACCATGTCATCCATGGTGGCGGTAGGCTCGGCCCGGGACACGCGCGCTGAAGTCAGTGAGCCGTGCCGCGTGATGGACTTCCGCTGCAGGGTCCTGTTGAGGTCAGCCAGGAATCCAGGCTGGACACTAAGGCTGGACTTGGGAGACGTGGGCACTTGTGGCACGACTGCGGCTGGCACCGGCTGCTCGGGGGGCTCCGCCTGGGTGAGGCGGGTGCTGTCGTTGCGCTTGGGTCGCGTGGGCGGAGGGGCCTTTTTCACGGACGTCTTACACCACAGCTGAGGCTGGGGGTTCACAACGGCCACTTTGGGCGAGGCTGTTCCTGAAAACACCAGCGGGATCTCCACGGGGGGCAGGGGCAGCTCGGTCTCCGGGGGCGGGGGCGGGAAGTCAGAATCCGAAGGTGGCGAGGGGAACTCCCGCCCCGAGTCCTTCCCGCGCCCGCCCGGCACGGGGGCTGTGGCCGGCGCCCCCACCCCTGGCGCGCTGGGGAAGGCGACCCCGACGGTGGACAGCTGCAGTTTGCCGGGCTTGGGCGGCGCGGGTGGTGGCGGCGGCGGGGCCTCGTCGGCGGGCGGCGCGAACCTGCTCACCAAGCTGTCCACCGAGGGCCTCGGGGGCTCCGGCTGCTCGCCGCCCCCGCCCCCCGCCCTGATGCTGGAGTTGCGCTGCGGCGTCGGGGGCGGCTTCTTCCCCCCGGGGCTGGCCAGCTTACCGGGCTTCTTGCCCGGAGACCCGCCTTTATCTGGGACCGGGGGCGTGGGGGGCGGCGGCGGGAACACCAGGCTGCTTTCCGGCGGGGGCGGCGGGAAGTCGGGGGACAGGCCAGGAGCGGCGCTGGGCTGCCACTTGGGCTTCGCCTTCACGGCCGGAGGGGACTGCGGCGCGGGGTGGGCCGGGCCGGGCTTCGGGGGCGGCGCGTCCCCGGGAGCCGGCGGCGGGAACTGGCCTGCCAGCGGCTTCACGCCCGAGGGCGCGGCGGGCGCCAGCGGAGAGGGCGGCGGCTTCCCGCCGAAGCTCTGCTGCTTGGGCAGCGTGGGCGGGGGGCCCGGCGCCGCGGGGAACGGGGGCGGCTTCTTGGCCGGGGGCGGCGGGGGCGCGGGCTGCGCGTGGGGGGTCTTGGGCAGCGGGGGCGGCGGCGGGGGACTGAACTGCGGCAGGGCCGGGGCGCAGGGCGCCGGCTTCAGCTGGGCCATCGCCGAGCCGGGGGTCGGGGGCGGCGGCGGCGGCGGCGGGGGCGGCACGGCGCCGTTGGGGGGCACCAGGAGCGGAGGCCTGTTGGCCTGCGGGGCCGCGGGCGGCGGCGGCTTGAACAGGGAGCCCGAGTGCTGCGCCGCCCCCGCCGCCGCCGCGTTCTGCAGGCGCGCGATGGTGCTGTACTTGACGAAGGCGGGCGCAGCGGCGGCGCCCGAGGACGGCGCGGCCGGGCTGGGCAGCGGGGGCGGCGGCGGGGGCGGCGGAGGCGGAGGGGGCAGCGGGGGCGAGGGCTGGGAGGCCGCGTAGGAGGCGCCGGGCCGCGTCTGTGGGGACAGAGGGGTCACCAGCGAGGCGTAGGGCCGACTCAGGGACTCCGTCCGGGCCTGGAACGGGGAGAGAAGAACACAGGGCGCCCAGTTAGCCCGACCCGGGCGGGGCGGGCAGCAGGGGCGCGGGAGGGGGCGGGGCGGCTCGCGGACGTCTAGGGGAGGAGGGCAGCGGCCTCGGCGGCCACCGGCCCCCACACACGACCCCTGGCCCCGGAACGCAAGGCTCCGAGCTCCGCCGGGCCCGCCTGCGCCCGAGTGGCTGACCTGGCCGGCAACGCTTCTCCTCGGACGGCTGCGCTGCGGAGCCGTTTCCCGGCGCACCGAAGAGCAGGCATTAGCGCCCCCCCCCCGGCCCTGCAGGGAGCGGGCGGGGGCGCCTCGAAGGCGCCCAGCTCCCGACCACACCGCCAACCCCGGCTCCTCCAGCACCCTCGGCCGCCGCCGCCTGCGCGCCACTTAGGGAAGAAAGTTCCAGCCGAGCGAGCTACCGCCCGCCCGCTGGGCGCTCATCTGTGAAGCGGCAGAGGGACTCCGACCACAGGAGCAAGAAACTCAGTGATTCCTGGGCGAACACGGCCAGCCGCTGCCGAGCCGGCTAGCTTGTCTTTCAGCTGCATCCAAGACCTATTTTCCTCAGCCTGTCGTCCTGAAATAATGAGACTCATTCTTCAGTATCTGAATGATCTCTGCCAGGCTCAGCAATGCACAATTTTGAAGGGACTGATTTGAATTTGGCCTTCTACCATAAAGCATAATGAGAAAATTCATCAGTGTCCAGAGAAATGCCAAAAATCACAAAAGGAAGGCCTCTGATTAAATTCAGTTAATAACAGAAATAACTAAGCAACATGCACAGCTGCAGGGCAATGCTGTTACACGGTACCACACCCTCCATTGGTTAAAGGAAAATGTTTTATAAACTTAAAATTTTGAACCACTGTGATAAAGGAGTTAAATAAACTGCCAGTTTTGTTCTGTTGTAGATTATTAGAGTGAAACAGCAAATGGCCCTTTGTAAGAGAAGTCAGATCTGCAGGTCCCTCCAATGGGCTCTTTGCTACGCCGGGCGGCAGGCGGCGGCGGCGGCTCCCTTACCTTGCTGCTCTCCTCCAGCTGCGCGCCGCGCTTCCAGGCCTCGGAGAAGATGGAGCTCACGGCGCTCTGCGAGCGGACGTGCCCAGCGCCTGCCGGCGGGGTGTCGGACACTCCACTGTCGGACTGGTTAGAATGGTTGGACTGCGACTCTGTTAGAGACAGTGGAAAAGCAGATTCAGTCAGTCGTTATTCTGACAGGATGAATAAGTACTTTTATGTCTTTCACACAGGACCGAAAGCTATGTAGAATAGCAGTTAATTTTACTCAGCTCATTTTATTATAAATATAGTATTTTTCATTACAAAACTTCCCTTATCCTAGGAAATATGGGGGAAAATGTTTTGAGACAGGGTCTCACTGTCTTGAATCTGCAGCAAACCTCCTGCTTCAGGCTCCCGAGTGCTAGGATGATAGTCATGGGCCACCACTCCTGCCAATAAATCTTGACTCTATAAATAGCTCAGTAAGAGACAAGATTACAGTAAAAGGGCTCTATTTTGATGACTTTGTGTTTCTTCGTTCTGATTTGAAGCTTTTTCCTTGATTGGACCGAGACCACAGATTTGGGAAGAAGAGCACAAGACCAGTGAGCCAAGCCCTCACATTCTCTGAGGGCACCTGCCATCAGCCTGACTCCCACTTGACCACACTGACTGTGATGGCTGGGCTGAGGCTCTGAGCCCGCTCTTAGCTGGCCTCTGCCCTGCTGGTCTGAGGAGTGGAGGGGAGACAAGATCCACCCCCTCGGACAAATGTATCTAGGTTTGAAAATCTTCTGTATAACGAGATTAATCTGTATAAAGAGATTAGTCTCTTATTTGTTTATTCAGTGATTTACTCATATTAGTATGGACTCGTGGATATTTATGATTTGGGGTATACCCCATACTACAATGTATCTTTTATTGGCTAATTCTCTGGTTTTGGCAGTGGAACTTAGGTTGACTCCTCAAGTCCTTTAACATACTTGGGTAGTCTTATTGGTACTGGGGTATCACTGCTTCTAAAGTCAGTGGACAAAACTAGGAAATATATGTGTAAATACACACACATATTCTAAACTTCTTTAAATGATTTAGGTAGGAAACCAGTTTTTTAATCAGGGAGCAACAAAAAAATTCTGCTTTTAGGGGTCTTGAACCTCACTGAGGGAACATTTTGAAAGTGAAGAAGCAATTACTTTACAACATAAACTTGTTTAAACTTGCTTGAAGGATGTGGGAATCTCTAAGCCCTATTTGAGTATCACTGGCTTCCAGTACTGCAACTGTGAACTAGTTCCTGGCATTTCCACTACACCACAGTGTCAGGAAACCTGTGTGGAAGGAGGGCGGAACCTTACAGATTCTGAGGACAGAGATTCTGCAAAGCATTGTTTACCTCACACATTTCAGCAGTATGTAATGGGTTTCAAATAAACTTCATGTATGTAAATTACAAAAGTCCTGGCACTGGAAGTTATATACACTGATTTGAGAACCAGTCCATGATGTTGCCCACTCTTAACAGTCTGGCTCTGAGTAGAAGTGATCACGTCTACTATTGGTCTCTGCAATGGCGTTAAAAAAGTGCTCTGAGGCACCTGAACTACCTGGGATGCTGGAAGAGCTGGATCCTGACTTCATGCTGGAGCTGGATAAGGATGTCCAGTCACAGGCAGACTCCGTCCTCTTCACGGCTTCTTGATAGTTTGTGTAGAGCTGCTTCCCATACTAGACAGAGGCGGCAAATGCTGACACTGAACGTACTTGTTATGAGAAGGATGAGGCAGCAAAGGGGGAATGCATCTGCTTCCTGATTTATAGTTGTATTAATACCTGTAATGCTCACAAGTCTTACAATACTAACAAATTATAATCTTTCCTCGATTATATAAAAGCAGCAAGAAGTTAACAATTGGTTTTTACTATGTTGATGAAGTATTTTTTCACCTCATATTTTTGATCTAGGGTTTATTAAAAATACTGCTCCAAATCTGGTTGTTAGATGAGGATTACTTAAATAAAAAAATTACTTTGCTTAGGCTAACCTGTGCTATGAGAATCACATAATACATTCTCCAAAGACAAAATAAATCACTGTGATACATGCTTTTACCAGCTGTGTCTATGAATACCAACTATTTGTCACTACCAAGAAAAAAGGACATTAAAAAAAATCACACTTAGGCCTGAAAAATGAAATACTAACAAAATCATCAACACAAAGACAATGAGAGTAACTTTCATGAAACCCAAGTGGCATTATTATAGCCATCCCGTGACCCTCGTCCTGTCTGGAGGATGCACCTTCGCAATTCGGATTCCGTTGACCCACTGATGCAAGGTCCTCATGTCGTCACAGCAGAGATATTTGATGTACTGGGATTTCTTCTGGATCTGTGGGTGCTGCAAGAGTAAAGACAAGATCCAAATAAATCTTCTGGAAAAAAGTAAGCTTTATCAAAGTTTAAACTTATCCTGGTAAATTATTAGAGTAATGGCCAAGTAATAAAAGCATCTCTCCTATGGTCATAAGGCCAAATAAAACAGCCCATGCACAGTGGAACAGTTACACTTTAGATCTGTCCAAGTTAAAGTAATCTTTCACACCATGGCGAATCCTCAAATATCCTTCATTTGAAAGAAACAAAATCCATCAAAGTTAACTCAGCAGAATTCTTAATCTGTAGGACTGGGAACAGGGAAGTGAACTGTTTCACTTTGAACTCCCTGAAACCCTGGGTTTAGGAGTCTCCAAACAAGAGGAGGGATTTGTTGAGGCTTCCATGCTACTCGGAGTCTTCACTGGCCCAGGGACACAAAGCGCAGTGTGCAGGTCCAGGACAGGAGCCCATGGACCCAGCTGGTGCTGTGCAGGAGTGTGGTGTGCGCCACAGCAGCCTGCAGCTTCTCCAGGGCTCAGCGCACCTGTCAAGACACCTGGGCAGGCTGGCTGCTGGGAAGGACCTGACCTCGGCTATGGATGCAAGCATCAGGGATGGACTGAAGCCAGCTTGACTCCACTGGACTTCAACCACTAGTGTCTAGGGAGGAAAAGCCCAAGCCGCACTGAACTTGGATGCAATGAGGCATGTTTATTACTGCTCTTTTCAATTGGGCTGAAAAATGAAGTCATAGCTGTATTTTGCCAAAAAAATATTTAAAATTTATGTTCAATTACATGATGGAAAGCAGCTTTAAAAAATGTATCCAAACTTCCTACATTTATTTGTGGTAGAAGCCATGAGAGCAATGAAACAAATTCATAGCTGCACTGGTAAAGATCAACCCCTGGTCTGCAGGGAAAGAAAAGAATGTTATCTCCCTTCAGCCTATTTTTTTTTGGTACTGGGGACTGGACTTAAGACCTCAGGATTACCAGGCAAGCACTTAGGCTGCTGAGCTAAGTCCCTGCCCCGCTTCAGTGTTCTGTTCCCTGTGCATAGAACGTTTTACAGAGCTGAGGAGGCTCCTTTAAGACACTACCCAAAACCACCTTTCTTCTTGAAGGCTGCAGTCAGAGTTTCAAATGATAAACCCTCAGCCAATAAAAGGGGAGCAAAACAATTCCCCATGATGTTCTTTAGACAATATAGACCCCTTTCTTGGAATATACGACATCACATTCCAAGAAATGTCATGGTAACCTTTAAAGCACAAAGGAGGGCATTTGGAAGAGTTATGGTTTTTCACACAAGAATGAAAAGGAATTTCACCTCATCTATTCACTTAGCAATTATTTACTGAAAACTACTTGTAAGGTGCTGCGACTAACAGAGCTGGTCCTGACTGTAAGAAGCCACAGTTTATGCGGAAGATGACGCCAACAACTGAAGAAGGCTCACTCCTGCCATTGAGGCGTGGGGGAGACCTCCTGGAGAGGCCCTGCCTGCTGGTGGGGGCCACCATGGGGCGCTCTCGGTCTTTTTCACCACCTTTTCTCTCCACAGCCATTAACGGCAACTCTTGACCGCATGGCTGTGTGTTCAACAGCCACGTATGATTCTGTCCCTTTGTTATTTGAAAAGGTTGTGTTTTCATCAACAGAATATTGGGAAAATCAAAGAAAAATTATCCTCTGCTGTCTCACCTCACTTCTCTGACCTAGGTATAATACCCTGAAGAGCATTATGATATAATTACTTGATTCTATGTAAGTGAAACATTAGATGTTGCTAGTTTAAAGGTCATTTTAGGAACTCAAGTTCTTTTTTATCTTCCCACGTAATAAAGGCACTTGCAGCGGACCTTATTCAAGCTCTCCATTATTAATAATCACTCAGGAGTCACCTGTCCTGCTAATATACTGACATTTTATTTAAAAATGGTATTGACCGAGCCTTTAGTGAGCACCAGACATGTGAAATGTTTCACATATTTTAAGCTCATTTGGTCCTCACCAAAACTCTACTACCATTACTATCATCTCCATGTTCTAAAAGTGGTTAAAGATGGAAGATTAAAGACAGCAGACACGCTGTCCCCAGTAAGTAAAAGAACTGAAAGATGAACCAACTCAATCTCATTCCAGCAGCCATAAGCTTCACTATTAAGCCACACTACAGCCTTAATGGGATGGTGTCTTCCTCCTACTCATGCTATCACTTTTAATACATGAGGTCTAAAGCAAGTACAGAAGAGACATTCACTGCTAAAACAGAATTTCAGCATTTGTTCTTCTTAAAAAGACTCCAAAGAAACTACTTCTGAAAAAGTGGAGTAGCTATAAGAAAGACCATCATTTCATTTTCTAAATGATGCTGCTTTGCTATTATTTTGGAACTCACACATACAGGCTTGAAAATTAATTGAAGTACATGCAAGAAAAAGATCTGTCTAACAGTGTAATACCATGGTTGTCACACATAGCATGTTTCTGTAGTAACAGAGCTTTGGAAGTTCAATGCAAACTACTTTTTCTTTTTTATACCTACAACAGAGGAACAAATTATTTTGTTTCACTTCTTTAGAATGAAATTTTAAATCTACCTAAAGCAAGCCCTAGTCCAACAATAAATGTGGTATATAATTTTTAAAACACAGGTTTCCCTTTAGCAACTTAATTACAGATGAATACACCTATGCACACCATTTGTTCCTATAGTCAAACTTTACAAATAAATTTTATTTGTCATTACTTTTATTACCTTAAAAAAAAAATTACCAGGCCAGGGATTTAGCTCAGTGGCATAAGTGCCTGCCTTGCAAGTGTGAGCTCATGAGTTCAATCCCTGATACCAAAAAAAAAGAATTATCAAAATGTGACCATGTATATATGAGGTGTGATCAAAGTATATGGTGAATCTTTAAATGGAGAATTATGTAAAAGAGACACTGCTATCTTTTCCCATCAAAATATCCACTCCCCTTGGCTTGAACATTTTTTGCCACTTTTTGAAGCAGTTCTGGAAATCCTTTCTTGTGTTTCTATGGGATATGATGAAAAACAGTGTGTGTTCTAATCCACCTTATTCCCTGATCTGCTACCATAAGACTTCTGGCTCTTCCTCAAAGTCAAAATGACCATGAGGGGGAAATGTTTTGAAATGACTCAGGACATCAAGGTGGCCTTGGTGGTACAACTACAGTTACTCATGAAAAGGACTCCTACAACTACTTCAGAATGTGGCAAAAATAATGGGTTAAATGTGCTTGAACTGAGCAGAATATCTGGCAGGGAGATTAAAGGCAATAGGCCTTTTATTGTAATAAAAATTTTTAAACATTCATATTTGTCATTCAAACCTTGCATATTTCCAGTATCCTACATTTCACTGGAAGAACATAGCCCAAAGCTGACAGAAAGGTCAGACCCTATAAACATCAAGTTTGTATTTATGTAAGCCCTATGTGGCAGCATTTTCGTTAGAACTCATGCTCAAGAATAAAAATATTTGTGTAGCACCATCTGCTACAGACTTCAGAAGAAAAAACACTCATCTTTAAATCCTAGTGGTTGTGTGGCCCTGGGCACATGGACCCTTAAGAACTATACCTCAGTCCCTGTGCTGGTCCTTTACAGTAAAGGACTATCATCCTGCGTTCTTCAGTAAATGGTGGTGATTATGTTTACTACTATTCCCACCCAATGGCATAAAAACAAATATGGAGGATAGAGATCACTAAAAGCAAATATGAAATACACATATCATTGTAAAAATTAAACAAAACCCTCGACACAGAAATATTAAGAATTCTATGAGTTACAAAAGAGACTATTAACACAGTTTGGTAGTCTATACCCCAAATGCCCAGGAGTCAGATTTCAAAATTTCAAGGATTTTGGAATATTTGCAGAGACTTTACTGCTTGGGCTTCCCTAATCTGAAAATCTGAAATGCTACAAAATCTGAAATTTTTTTTTATGTGTGGTGCTGGGGATTGAACCTAGGGCCTCATGTATGGTAGGTAAAAGCTCCTGTGAAACTTTTTTGAATGTTATGCTGGTTCTCAAAAAGTGAGATTTTAAAACTGGGCACATGTGTAAATACTGCAATGTTTCTCTGATGTGAGAAACCAAAAGTGTAAATAAGGACCAAAATGTATACTAGGTATTGTGAAATCAGAAGAAAATGTTCAAATGGGGAGGGGAACAAGGTGGGAGGAGGAAAGAAGGGAAAAGTAAGACAGAGAGTGAGAAAGAGAGAAAGAGAGAGAGAGAGAAAACATGGAAACAAAGCTTTTATAAATGGGGAGGTCTGGTAGAGGGGCTGAAGGGAAGGTAGGAGAATGGGAAAAAAAAGAATCAGGTTATATCACATATAGGCACACATTCTTTATGATGAATGTGATCATTATGTATACCTAAAATGTACTAAAATCATTTAAAAAAGTGAGAGTTCAGTGCATTCTAGATCGTGCATGTTCAAATTAGAGATACCCAAGCTGTAAGAGGCAGTGCTCATAATTAGTATGATTGGGAAAGACGTCATGTGCCTTTCCCATAGTAGCTGCCTTGCCTTTCTACGTCTCATTAAATAGAGACCAACCCCTCACTTGTGTCCCAGAGGAATGAATTCCAACTAGTGAGAGGCAAGCACAGTGGTTGTGTACACCTTCTTGGTAAATGGTGTGGCAGCTGGAATGCACTTTAGGTCAATAATCCTCAAGGATGCTGTGCAAGGTTACATGTACCTATAATCCTGGCACTTTGGAAGGCTGAGGCAGGAGTCTCTCAAATTCAAGGACCAGCCTGAACAACTTAGTGAGACCCTGTCACAAAAAACAAGTCCTTAAGGGTAGGACTGTGGGGCAGCTTCTGGAAAAATTTTCTTTAAAAAAAAAAAAAAAAAGGCAAATACAATACAGGAAGGAAGAAACAGCCTCTGTCCTGCTGGATTTCCTGAGGCCTCTCTTGATGCCTGACCTGCAGTGGCCATCTTGCCATGGTGAGTGAGCCAGGTTGCACGAGGGAGACAGGTGGAAGGTGGAATGGGAGTGGATTCTTGCAACTCAGAGTTGCTGAAATTACCAGCTCTCACTGCACTCATGTTATAAGACCCCCAAATAACTTAATTTTATGTGGGTTACGCCTACCAATTGAACAAGTAAAAAATACACTACCTTGGCATGTTATTGATTATGTAAGTTTAAAGTCAATTAAAACAGCAGACCCAAAAGAACACTTAGGTCTTCACGCTGTTTCTTGAGAACAGAAGACGAAATTGCTAGGAGAAAGGTGTCCTGTCTATATCACTAACATACTACACTCTTCTTTTCAAGGATAAGAGGTCAGACGAACAATTCTGTGCAGTCCTCTGCAAGACGATGCTGTCTCTAGGCTCCCTTATGCAATGTGCTGCTGCGCACCCTCTACTCTTGCTGCAGTGCAGCCTGCAGTAACGGACTCTACTACTTCAGACCATCTTCTGTCAATTTAATTTCCTCACCAAGACAGGCCTGAGAAGATGGAAGTGGAGTTTTCCCACCTCTTCAGTATTCACCTCATTAGAAATCAAAGCAGAAAAATATTAAGATACAAAAGTACATAAAAATGCATTACGCTAATCTAGTCAACAGTGACAAAAATATAAACATGTTATGTGACCCTGTAGAAAACTCCACAATATATTCTTGACAGAATCAGAGTACAAAAGGCAAATAACATCTTAGTATTAGAAAACTAATTTTGACATTATGGTCTTAATTCTCAAGGGACCGTGGCCTCATTTTGAAAACTGCTGGGTGAAGTTACTTTGTTCTAAAAAATTATTTGTTCCTAAGTAATCTGAATGATACAGTGGTGGTCACTGAGAAAGTATTATTTAATAGAGTGTTGCCATTACATCCAGTATTGTAAATCCAAAGCCCCTACACCCCCAACAATGCTACTCTCCAGAACCAAATGACAATTCTCTAAAAGTAGAGACAGAAAACATGATGATAGAAACAGGGAGACTTAAGGTCACTAAGATGGAGCCAAGGAACCAATTTCTGTGGCACTTGGGCACAGCGCCCTCTGATGGTTCTGCTCAGCATGTACAGGAAAATAAGCAAATCACACATGTCCCACATTTATCCCTGATTTATGTTTTCTTAAAATAAGCTGACAACTAAATACAAATCTCAAATAAATAATCAAGTATTGTACATACTATGACTCAAAGTGTATAATCAGTGTCCACTTTTTATCTGCATGATTCTAAGCCTAACTGGCTAAGTGTCAGCAGTGGCATAGCACATGGTTTTTCCTTCATTTTTTAAATCTTCTTTTATTTTTATTCTTTGGTTGTGCTGGGTATCTAACCCTGTAACTTATACATGCTAGGCAGGTGCTAGAGAACTGAGTTACATCTCCAGCTCTACCATTCTTTTTTGAAGGTACAGAATACAGCAAAAATAGTACACTTGCTGGAGATCCAAACTATTGCAAATGTCTAATAACCTATGTCTAACATCAGTTAAAACTTCCATAAAAGAGGTATGTGCTTACCTTTAGCACCAGACAATAGTCTGTAGGTGCTTTGTATTTGTTTCGATAGTCCTGGCCATAGTAAACATTGACATGATCCAACTGGAGAAAGCACACCAGATCTCGAGAGACCTAACATAAAAACACCCAAAAGGTCAAGTTAATAATAGCATACAAAGCAGCAAGTGTCACAGTTATAATTTTCAGTTGAAAATCTGAATTTTAGTAAGCAGAAATTACTATTTTGAAGACAATGAGGCTATTTACAAATACTTCTTCTTTAATCCATAATATAACCCTCTCCCAAATCAGTTCATTTTGTTTATTGTTATGGTTTATGTCTAGGTATCCCCTAAAAGCCTCCTTTCATCACAGGTGGGGATTTTTCAGAGATGGATTAAGGGTGCTGGGATGAAGGGTGTATGATTACTAACTCAGTGCATTGAATGGTTTGGCATTTGCTCTAAAACTATAAAAGGGGTGGAAGGAAGATGCTAAGGTGCGTTGGTTGCTTGCTTTGCTACCTTCTGCCTGCTATGAATTGTTTCACCTCAATGATGTCCTTCTGTCATATCTTGAAACCAGCTGATTATGGACTGAAACCTCTACAAATTGTGAGCCAAATAAACCCTTCCTCCTCTAACTTTGGGTGTTGGGTATTCTACCTCAGTAATGAGAAAAACAACTAAAACACTTACTGTCTTGCAATTCATAACAAACTCTAACTTTTTTAGAAATGCCAACATTTAACGATACTTTAAGTATAGTAGGACATGTGTTAAATACATGTGGGTAAAGAGAGCTCTCTGGAATGAACCAGAAATTATCAAGTAGTTCAGTGCCTATAAAACATATCTCAAATACAATCATCCTTCACTGGAGGTTTCCCCATTAGTTAAAGAGGAACAAAATTTTGCTTATAGGATTATTATAATACTAGATGATACTATAAAATCTTTCAAATAGTTCTGCCTTCAAATTAGTACAAAGCTATAGTTAAACCAAGCAAAAGCCTATCACTCAAGATTGAAATGGCTGTAAACCCAGAAAATTATTCTTCCCCAAACAAAAACTACTATGGCAAGAGTCCCAAAAATAATAAATAAAATTATTTCAAATGTAATAAAAGAAATGAGATGGGCCCAACTAATAATCAAAGACGTGAAAATTTTTTGAGTTGCCTTGTCTTCAGATAAGATTATAAACAAAGTAATCTGTTCTATACTAGATAAAGTAATGACACAATCACTACAAATTAAAAGCAATTAGCATAAGAGAAGCCCAGAACCCTATAGAAGGGACTCACCTTTGCTTTCCCTTTAGGGACATAGTAGATACCAGACGCTCGTAAGAGAAAGTACCGCTTTTTCCAGGACTTCTTGCCGTCATCTTTCAACCAAAGGACTCCTTCAATTTCTGGTACAGTTACAGAGCTTCCACAAAAGCATTCCTAAAATAACACAATGAGCTGCAAAAACTTTTGATCCTTGGAGCCTTAGAAAAAAGTTGTGCCTACCTGTATGAGATGCATTATATTAAAGCACGGTAGTTTCCTTTGAAAACCATGCTATTCATTTCATCTGAATCTGAACTTTCTAAACACAATATGAATTTATTTTGGAACTACTGTAGCAATCCTAAAATATTTAATAAGCAAAAATTCTAAACCATGAATGTAACACTAACTCTTGTGTATGATCTTTTATCTAATGTTGAAGAAAAAGTAATTTGAATCAATTGTATCTAACAGTACTTAAATGCATTTCTAAACAGCATAGTTTAAATAAAATACTAAGTATGATTAAAAATGTCAGGGTTAACATAAGCATTAAATTTTATTTTTCTCAAAATTAATGATGAATTAATTAGCTGCCAAACTAAAAAGGAATAAAGTTAAAAAGAAAGTAACGTATTAAGTGATTGATCATTAACAACTGGATCGATATGGTCTAAGAGCAACAGGGTATTTGTTTTCAAAACACTGACTAGTACATTGAAAGGAATTTAAGCAACCTCAAAATTGTGAATTCTGTTTTTGCTGAGATACAGATATAATATTAAAAATAATGTATTTTTAAAAGAAAGTCCCAAGTATTACTGTAGGGTATTTTCAACCTAAATTAATTTCTTTGTCCTCAAAGTATTCAAAAGTTAGGAATTATAGATTTTTTTTTCTTAATGGTAACTAGTATCACTATGAAGTCAAATGCCTAACTTTATATTCCTAATTGCCTTGTTTCAGTTTTCAATGTATCAACGTCTTTTGTTAAAACTCAGCAAAAGCTGAAAATTTGGTTATATTACAGAACTTTTTTGAGTTATTTATGGCTAAGGCCTGAGCTATTTTGTAAATAGCTAATTATATTCAGCTTTCTCTCTGAAAAAGCAGGTGAAAACAAGAAACATTTTTCATTAACCGGCCCCTCTTCCCACTTGGCAACTCCTAAAAAATTACTATTTCTTTTAGTCCACTAGAATACTGGTTGGCAAAAAAAGTTTTTCAAAGGTTCTTCATTGGCCTAACCTGTTCGCACAGTTGCATTCTCTCTCTCCCCCTCACGGCATCAGAGAATATAGGCTTCTTGAGTTACAATTGTCACTGTAAATATGGAGCATACCATATTGCATTTTAAAAGGTACTTAATACTTCACTTATAAAATGTGCCTAAAAAGGAGTGGGGGAGGCATACCTCTAGCAGTACTTCTTTGTTTCTATCTGCCATTTCAGCTGTTTCTTTTTTCCCCAGAAGATAATTCTGGAAAAACAATGAAACGAAAAATCTATTCTATTATTCCCTTCGCGTAAGTACACACATGATTTCTTCTATAGAAATAGTAATTCTAGGTCCATTTTTGCCAGAGTAGGGAGAGCAAAGCAATTCTCCCAGCACACAGGCTTCATCATTAAATTACTTAACACTTGTCTCTTCCTTGCCTACACATTTGTCATGAATTATTCCATGAACTGCTTTTTCCTGAATCCTGAGGTGAGCTCACATACAACAGCTGACAGTATGCAGAAAACTTAACATTCTGGCTTTAAGAAAAAATCCCAGGTTCTGTAACACTGTAACAACCTCATTTTATTAGTTTAATTAAAACTTGAATTGTAATTCTTAGTATAATTATTCTTCACAGCTGCCTACTAAAAGATCTATTGATATTTCCACATATGAATTCTTCATTAAAATATCCAAAGAAGGTGAGTCATGATTAAATCTGCAGAAAAGCAATTCAATACCTTGAACACTGCTGTTATTTTTCTCATTACTACTTTTTATCATGGAGGTGTTTCTCCTCACCTACTGATTTCTATAAAATATCTAGGTATTAGGAAGTAGTAACTCAAACATGATTTTGGAAGAAAGGTAACATATTAGAATGTGGAGCCATTTCTAATCAAGGTAATTGTGATTTGTAAAAAAAAAAAAATTCAAATAAAGTAAAAATTAAATAGATTAATAGTGGAGATAAGATCTTCTTTTCTTTAATGAGGTGAGAAACTCACCCAATCAATTACTGGGTTCAACACAGCTCTGGGTTACAAAACAGGGAAACCTAGTAATTCCCTGGGGCTACTTTTGCTTCCACACTGGTTCGTCTTCTGAGAGGTCTAACACCAGGGTCCTACAGCCTCACTACCTCAGCAGCAGTGATGAATGCTCCCATGGGGTCTGTAGCTGCAATGCCCAATCAAGTGGATGCTAGACTCCTAACTCTACTAATTTAGCAACAAGAGAATAAAATGAGATTCATATCTAAAAACACTGACCTGAGATACATATCTAAAAACCTTGAATAGCTTAGTCAGTCTTACCTGTGGGTTTTTGAATAGTGCATATTTTTCTATGCGCTCCATAAATATAAGCTTGTTTTGGCTATCTCTTGTCCAATTGAGAAGATTTTCAACTAAGTTTTCATGGTCTTCAAAGATTCTCTCTGTTCAAAAAAAACAAAAAAAAAATCAATGTTTTTTAGTATTTATCAAAATTGCATTAAAGACATGAAACCTTGCAAAGTGATTCAAATCAGAATTATATCCACTTTTTTTTTTTTTTTCTTGAGGCTGGGTCTCACTGTCTAGTTTAGGCTAGCCTTGAGCTCACAGATACACTCTTTCCTGTCTCCAAGTGCTGGAATTATAGGCAGACACCCCCACACCTGGCCCAAAATCATAGCCTGTTAATCAACTCTAACGTCCTGGGCCCTCACATATTCATTTTACAAACAAGGAGACAAGCCCTAGTGATGTGAAGTGAGTTAAAGGAGGTTACACCAATGACAGATAGTTAGGACTAGAATCTAAGTCTTCTGATCTCCAGCACATCATTCTTCAGCCTCTAGCTCTTTTCTATCCACTCTTAAATTGAACTTATGCTAAACAACATATTCTAGATACTGATTTTTTGAAATCTGTTGCTGTTGTTTCCCTTAAAGTTAAATGCTAGTACAGAGATATCAGTAACACATAGCCAATTTAACCTGGAAATAATATTGTATATTCAAAGAACTCTCAAAATATTTGAGGTAAACTGCTTAGAAATTTTGCAAGAAAAGAATTTAAAAAATGCTTCAAAATGCTTCTATAACATGAAAGCTATAGGGATCACATAAAAGTTTAAAAGCAATAACATTACTAACCCATTTGTAACTCAGAAATGGTTTCCACCAGCGACCAGTCTAAACTATAGCCACAGTGGGACTTGTCCATCAGGTTATCCAGCACTTGTCTCACTGTCTGCCTCTCATCCACCATCATTGTTTTAGAACTGTCGTCAGACATGTGGACTCTAATCACCAGCTATAACAGGTAAAAATGACATTCAATGAAAACCAAAAATACGGCATCCTGGAAAGGATTTAAATATTCTACTTAGTGTCCTAGTATAAATTAAAATATAAACAAAGATTTTACTATGTGAAATGGTACATTAAGTAACCTAACTAAATAAATTTAAAGCCTTTAAAAAATGTAACAGGTAAGAGTCTTATGTAAAGATTATTCTGTTTTACTCTTTTAGGGAGACTTTAGAAAAAGTTCATTCTTTTTATAATCTATCTCACACACAAAAAATATACATGTGAAAAATATAGGAATGAAGTCTTCATTCACCATTTCATAAATGGGAGGAGGTTATTAAATAAACAAGGCAAGTCTTCATACGTCCAGAAAACTGAAAACCCCACCAAGCAAAAGCCCATGCGTCACCTTTTTCACTTGTGCCTCTTTAATTTTCTCCAGGGCAACTCTGATCTTTTCAGCTTTCAATTTTGCTGCCTGTTCTTCCTGTGGACACAAAGCACTTCAGATAAACTATCCCTAACATAAGAATATGTGAGAAGTCTTTTCTATTTGTTAAGAATGTTTCCAACATTGAATTTCATTACAAATATATTGATCATACAAAGCATGTTTTAAAAATAGCCCTGTTTACAAAATGAATGCAGACATAGTGTTAAAAAAAAGTTGTTTGCTTTAAAATGTCTTACAGTATGATTAAATTCCATATTTGGGGGTGTGGTGTAGCAAATTAATAAATCTGATTTTGTCAATATAAAGCAGACAACATCTATACAGCCCTCCCTGCCAATTTAGTTTTACAAAGCCAACTCTGCACTTATACTCCTTCCAAAGTATACTGTAAAGTTTGTGCATTCATGTTTTGATTTGTTACACAGAAAATGTATAAAAAGATCTACAGCAAAAAATGATTATTTACTTATCTCTTTATCCACACCTTTATTAAAAACTCGAGAAAAAAATGTAGGTATGGTTTCATTAATATACTAATAATAAAGGAGGCTGCCATATAGTCAAAATTTTACTTTGCTTTGGAAATTTATAAATATATCAGTAAATTCAAATTTCCATTGCTTCATTAATAATATTTTTTAAAATGCTAAATATAACTTTCCAAGTAACTTAAATTTTAGTAACTTCTATTTCAACAAAGCTAGTTTACACACAGTAATAAAACTTATAAAGAACTAAAATCATTTGGCATTTTTTTCTTGATAGCGTATACTAGTCTAACATCAGTACACTACTTACTTGTAATGTCCAGCAATAGGCCATAATACACTGTAGCATTAGTCTTCAATTGAAGAAAAAACAAAAGCTTACATAAATAGGCTTCTGTTAATAAAAGATTATTTTATATTTCCAACCTTTTGATTGCTCTGGAAAACAGCTAAAGAAACTACAAATTCTCATCTTACATATTTCTTTAACATGTATTTTTTAAAAGAAAAAAACCTAATTATATCAGTCAAACTTTATCTTCTCTGAATTGTAATTAAAAACCACAATCCTTGTGTCATTTGTCATTAAAAAACTAAAGCTTCCAGGGCAAAAAAAAAAATTAATAGGTTTACCTCCTGTTCACCTAACTTTATCAGTTCTTACATATAAATCCCTTTTCTTTCCATTTCATATTTTCAGCTGTCTACCTTCATTTCAAGCTTAGTATTTACTTATCCGTTGAACACAGAGAAGTGCTAAGGAAAGCAGAAAGCCTGTTTGCCAGAAATCTGATCCCTTTCAATGAAAGGAACCAGTGAATTAACATAACAACCAAGGTCTGGAAATTCTATCTGTAAAATGAATTAGGCAGACAACAAAGAAATTTATTTTAACAATGGCCAGGGTAAGCTAAGACTTGGTTCTTTACTATAACAGATATATTTTCCTGACCTAAAGATCAAATTATATTATTCCCTACCCTTTACACGAATAAACAAATAGACCTATAAAATAACTGACTACATTTTAACAATTTTTTTCTTACAAAAGCAGGATATTAAAGAAAAACTACTACCATTAAAACTCAGTCTCTTGAATTGAGTCTGACAGAAATATCACTATGAGGTAAATTACCAAACCCTGCATGTGTTTTGAAGAATACAGTATAGGTTTGAAACACTTAAAAACTACCAAGTAACTGATTTTAAACACTCCTGGAAAGCTTTTTCCAATGTCTCATTCTTATATTTGTATAAATGGCTACTGCAGCAAAAGAAAATTTATCCAGACATACTTGCAAAATTCATTTCATTCTGATGAGGGAAAACCAATGTGGAATTAATGCTTTGTGTTTTTGGAATACATATATGAACTTCTAAATAATTGAAATTCTTTACAATATAATTAATCTGCATACATGAAAATAAAGTTTAGATGTTCTCAAAGCTGAAAATATTTAACAAAAAATAAGGAATATTCAAAAAAGTGAGGTAAGTCAAAAACTGAGAATGAAAAATGATACTACTTTGGAAAACACAAATCTAAACATATTTTTATCATATGATCCAGTAATCACACTTTGTTTATGTCTAGAAAAAAACTCATACATGGGTGTTTATAGAAGCTTTATTTATCGTAAGTGCCAAAACTTGGAAACAACAAAGATGTCTTCCAGTAACTGAACAGATAAACTACATGCATCTTGAAAATAGACTCTAGTGCTAAAAAGAAATGAGCTATCAAGCCAGCAAAGGCACAAAGGAATCTTAAACAGTAAGTATTAGCAAGTGAAAGAGGTCAATCTGGAAAAGCTAAAGATTGTGTAATTCTAACTATACTATACTCTGGAAAAGTGAAAAGTCAAAATTATGGAGACAGTGAAAAGATCAGTGTTTGCCAGGGTGTTGAAGAGGAGTGAACAGGCAGAGCACAGAGGATTTTCAGGGCATTCAAACAACTGTGTCTGACATTTACAGTGGGGACACACGTCAGAGTCTGAAACTGTCCTAAAAGTAAAGTCTATTTAAATATGGATATATGCTTAAATATTACATTCTGATATTAGTTATAAATATGAAAATATTTGCATGCTATATTTGAAGCAAAGTTTTCAATGCCTAGACTTACACTCATCAATCAATTTCTGCTCCACACTGAAATACGATTAAACGAGACTGTGTACACTTAACAAGTCAATTAGGCTTTCTAGTCATCCATAGGAAATCATTTTTATGTAAAGTACATTAGATACAGCTATTTTAACAAATCCAAATGCAGCGACTCCTCCATTTATTCAAGTACTACTCTTCAATAGCTAAATAAACTGGTCAGTGTAAAGATCTGCAAATTCAAATTTAAAAGCTAGTTGTTTATCTGAGTATCATTACTGGAGTAAAACTGAAAATGAAATACCTCAAACTGCAAATTGCATAATATTTAATGCTTCCTATGGATGACAAGCTCTTTCTCTGTTAGTTCTAATTGTTATCTACTATAGTTAAACCCAAGCCATTATTTTAATCATAATTTGTGAGGAAAGAAATTGCCCTAAGGGCCAGGGATTTAGTTCAGTGGTATGAGTGCCTGCTTGGCAAGCACAAGATCTCAATGTTACACAATATAGGAAATTTGTTTAGATGGTATATTTAGAAGATCTCCGAGTTTACAAGGCAATGAAAAAATCTATGTTCAATGACAAACAAAAGGAAAAAGTTTTCATCTCAGGTTCTCCCAACAAACTCAGACCTTAAGTCTTAGTACATACTTGTAATATGTATAATGGGCAAGTTCTTTGTGTGGCCCTCAATTTTTGACTATCCTTTTCTTTATATTGTCTCACAAGTATCCTAAATTATGTGAAAGATATCTCAAACATATAAAAACAATTTTTCCCCCTATTCCTCTGCTTAAAGAGCCAGAGACAACTCATTTTCTACTGCTGAGTGGCTATCAGTAACCATCAAATGCCAACCCTCCTCAAATTCACATAGAGGACAAACACTTGGTGAAGATCATATGATTAAATGAAAACCATTGCTGTGATCAAGTGTTAGAAAGTTCTGTGTGGTAAGAATTAGAATACTTGTACTTAAGAGAGTCACATTGCGCAGAGTTCCTGAATTCCTTCAACTGAGAAATTAAAGGTCTTATAGGTTAAAACCAAACCCAGATGAAATTAAGGAGCTAGACAGAGTATTTGGAATCTAGTTTATTTGACAGATTATAATAATTAAAAAGTTATGAAAATTAATGATTTAAAGAGAACTTGGGGTGATACAAACAATTTAATGCCCATTAAATGTTCTATTCTACAAAGCTGCTTAGAACCAATATAAAAATAGTAACAGTTTATTTACTCTCAAGAAATGATGAAACCAACAGTCTCTGAGAAGAAAACTAACATTAACTGAATACCTACAACTTGCCATTCTATGAGGCCTGTTACAGGTGCATCTCATTTAAATCTCAAAAAATAAGGCCAAATTATTAGTACATTTATTCATGGTAAAAATTACCAATGAAAGGTTCAGGAAAACTCTTATCTTTCCAAGATCATACAGGCAATGTAGTTATCAACTGACTACTTATTACTTCCACCATAATGGTACAGTTCTTAGTGTCCTTTAAGGGTTATAGCTTAAACTTTTCAGATATGAGTAAGTAAAACATTGCTTGTCAAAAAGACATTCAGTAATATTAATAAAGAAGCAGAGAAAATGGTGGTTAACATTTGAGCATTCTTGAACTTAGACAACTCAGAAGAGTGGACAGAAACTGGTACACCAGGCTATTTGGTAGGAGGAGCCAACACACACACACACACACACACACACACACACACACACACACAC